>VXCM01000257.1:0-198971 GCA_014773175.1 Lucifuga dentata
ACTACACATACATAACACGCATACTACACATACCTGTCATTACCCACTGTTTGCACTATTACTGTTTGTTGTTTACATAAAATTTGCACTATTGTCCTGACTGCTGCTACTTACCTCATTGAACATATTTCCCTGTATGTATATAAGAGTGTTATATTTCTTTCATATACTTTTTTTTATCACATCTGTGCAATAACAATATACCACTTGTCACTTTATCCCTACATAACATCCCTTTACAAATGTATATAGTATTATATATTTTTCTTCGTGTATTTTTCTTTTTGCCATTTGCACAGTACAGTGTTATATTTTGTTTTAATACTTATCTGGTATTATCATTTTTCTATTATCGGTTTTCTTATTCTCAACCTTTTTTTTTTTCTTTTGTAGAAGTGCTCTTATTATTTTGTTCCTTTTTACTGCTGAGCTGACCCGTTTCTCTCGTGAAACACATTTCATTGTACTGTTGACCCTGTGTTAACATACATATGACAAATAAATCTAATCTGAATCTGAATCTGAATCTGACTCTTAATCTGCTAAATCATCATCATCACCTTGTACTGTAAGCTTCCATCTTCTAAGCAGCACGTTGTCTTTTCCCCTGAAGTTGTAGTAGCCATTGTCTTCTTGAGTCAACTTCTTCATCTCCCAAACATTCCACCTCACTCTCCCCCTGCCTCCCCTGTGGATCTCAGGGTCAGTATGTTTCCAAAGAACTGTTATCTTGTCTTGACTTCTAGGAGTGAATTCTAAGAACTGTGCGCCATCAGGAACCTTGCAGGTGTACGGCTCCCCGTATTTCCTCGATTCCTTTTCAGAACAATCTAAAAAAAAAAAAAACATACAGAAAAAACAGGATTGGCTGAATCTGTGGAAGAATACAATGTGTGACAAAAATGATTTGCTGCTTGATTTTGATGTAACAGTGCCTTTAAATATGCTGTGCAGCATTCTCACCCAAAATTTTCAGGTTGACAACATTGTATGTCTTCTTGCTATACAACATTACTGAAAAAGTTCCTTCATCTCTTTCTGTTAAATTTGGCACAGAAACTGAAGTCTTAGTCACCTTGTAGCGTGGATCCACTCCCTTATTATGGAGACAATACAAATATATTCAGTCAGGAAAAAGAACATCCACCATTGACCAAATTGTACTTTATACAGAAGCCATAACAATGAGATATTATTAAGTATAAAAAGACATTCACCAGTGTATTATTCATCACTATTTTTTGTTCACTGCCCTCACGTGGAACAAAGATCAGCAATCCAGAGAAAGAATCCGGTCCATACCGAGATGGCAAGGTGTACGTAGCGCCATAACACAATTTTTCAGCAGAATATATTGAAAAACCTTGAACTAAAACAAAAAAAATAATGCAAGCAATGAAGAGACAGAAGTGGAAAATGTTAAGTCTGGTAATATATAAAATCTGATAAAGACTGACAGATTTGTAAATGCATTTGTAAGTAACTGCAAATGTATAAAAGAATGTGATGTGACTGAACTGCTCAGCTTGGCTCAGTTGGCTGTCTAATCGCTGATTATCACAGTACAATCCAGATAGGATACCAGACTTAGTTGGGCCACACATGCGAGATTGTGTTTCAGGGGTGAAATGTTAATGAAGATAACTTTTTAAGTTTATTTATTATTCTTTATCTGGTCATCTGAATGGTAGCAATGGGCAGATGAAGCCTCATGAAGCATATGAGACTTCTCCCTCATTGTGTCAGGAAAGGAGTTGATGCTTCAGAGGATTGAATAGCTGTCACCCAAATTAAGTTTTGAGATTTTTTCATGATTTTTTTTTTCAAGAAAGTAGCTGCTTAGATTTTGAATATATGGTCGACTGATTAAAATAATGCTGAATTATAACAGCCTGTCCCTGCCAGCAGCTCACTATACTGGGGGTGGGCTGCAATCAGCCGGGTAGGAAGGAAGGCCCACCCACAGCCAGGTGACTGACAGCTTGGTCCACAAGGATATATCCAAGAATATATTGGAAAATATAAAGAAGAATATAAAGGAGAATACGGGGGCAGTGCTGGCCTAAAGGTTAGAGTGAGCTCATGACCGAAGTGAGCTCATGACCGAAGGATGGCTGGTTCAATCCCTGAACTGGCAGAAGAAATCAGAGTTGAAGAGGTGAATGAGCAGTGCCTGCCTCTCCCTCATTATCACCACTGAGGTGCCCTTGAGCAAAGTAACTAACCCCCAAATGCTCCAGTGGAGCTGCTCAGTGGCCAGCAGAGATGTCTATGGTTAATGGGCAGCTTCCTGGTGTGAATGTGTGAGTGTGTGTGTGTAGGGCATTCCTGCAAAAGAGCATTTGATGCTCAGTGAGCTGCTCCTACACAAATAAAGGTTAAATAAAATATGCGAAAAAGAATACAGAAATAAATTTAAAAATAAAATCTAATAAATGAAACTGTATAGAAATAAATAGAAAAATGTAAAAATATATAAGGCAGTTAATACAGAAATGTAAATGGGAAAAATGAATAAATGTATATATATTCATTCATTTACAGAAATAAGTGAATAAATAAAATCAGAAATAAATGCATATATAAAAGTGAACATAAACAAAAATGCTCATAATTATTATTCTTTTAAGTATTTTTTTAAATTGTCTTTATTTCCATATGTATTTATTCTTTTATATATTATATTTCTATATTTCTATATTCTTTTACTTATTCCTCTTTATATTTACACATTTATTTATTCTTTTTTCTCTTTATATTTCCACATTTATTTATTATTTTATATGTTCCTCTTTATATTTACACATTTATTTATTATTTTATATGTTCCTCTTTATATTTACACATTTATTTATTCTTTTATATATTCCTCTTTATATTTCCACAATTATTTATTCTTTTATTTATTTTTAATTTTTTACAATGGGTATTCCATACTGAGGAGGCTTAAATGCACCAAACTCACCCTGTCACATCAAAATACCCCCAAATGTGCGGGTAAAAATTATTTACAGCGGGGAAACAAATCTTGGCAGAGATGCAGATTTCTGCACAACACCGGACGAGTGACGTCATACTCACCAGTAGAGAAACAGATGACAGCGAGGAGCAGCGGTAACATGTCCTACAGAGAAACACGTAAATACCGCGTTATTACGCTTAAAAACACCGACCACAATTGTAGTGGATAAAATACTTATAAGTTTTAAACAAAGAATAAACAGTTACACAAAAGGTTTATACTTACTTAATCCTTATATTCTGTGTTACACTTCCTTTCATGTGCACGGAAAAAGAACATGGACTCAGTGGGCGGGGCTTCTTTCCTGTGCAACATGCACAGTGGATGTGACAGTACGTACAAACTACTTATAAAAACAAAAAAAGAAAAAGAAAAAACTGTATGAAGTAGGTACAAAAGCCCGTACAAAATAAAAAAAAATAAAAAATAGAAATAGAAATTGACAGTTTTATTCACCAAGGTGGCATTAAATTGACATTAAAAGACATTAATGTTGCCAAGTATTCACAGAAATCTGCAAAGCCCACTTTTTAGCAGCCAATGCTCTAATGTCCAAATGATAAAATTATTTTTGTTCATCCTTAATTAATCACGTTTAAATTATATTAGAGATATCTTTGTAATTGTGTTTCCACACCTGAAACCCATTATTCTGTTAAATTAAGCAGTAAATTGTTTTTACTTGAGTTTGTGGCATTAGGCTCAATTCTAGGCTTTAAAAAAAAAGGTCAAAACAAAACAACTTTCTCTAAAACATGCAGTCTGTTGTTTTTGTAAATGATTATTATTCTGGTTGCTAAGAAACTGAAGGTTCATACAAAAGTGTCCACTACTTAATGAAAGAAAAGGGTAAATTGGATCTAACCAGGACAGGAAAAGAAGTGGAAGGCCTTGATGCGCCTCTGGTAAAGAGGATCATACTTTCCGCGGACTCAGACAATTCCTGTTGGCTGCATCCCACTCATTATTATGCACTCAAATGCGCCAATAGCGTATTTAAAGTGAGGGGAGTGGCAACAAGAAAAGCAACGCGCTACGTAAAATGCGCAGGATCTGCCGAGAATCCAGCCTAGACACTGCCATAAATAAAAGAAGAGGACAACTGCTCATGCGCAGTCCAGGAAAGCCCTTTCTATTCATCCATCCTTATTCAACAAAACAATCACAATAAATATCCAGCGTGGAGTTATTTTCCACACCGTGCAGGTGAGTTTAGACGAGATGCTTAATAGATGCGTCATTTTTAAACAATTGTGCCACTGTCTGCACTGAGAAACATGTTGGACATCTGAGTGGACATGACATGAGTAGACATCATGGATTCGGCTGTCAGTTTTTAATTTTTTTATGCATGTAAAATCGGCATTACTTCGCAGTCCTCTTGGTCTTTCGTATGCTTCCTCTGCTTTATTTCCGTAAAGGATGGGGATGAATGATAATCACGTGTGCATCCCTATTCACTGTGTTTATAGGTGAAACAATGCTGGAGAAAATGTCCTCCTCCGTCGTTCTCACTGCCCTTTTCACTCTCCCATTTGCTGTTGGTAAGTTTTATTTTTGCAGCTCACTTCCTTATTGATATTTATTTCAATCCATGCTTGGCTTTACAGTGTGCTGGAGAAATGTGATAATTGCATTTTTTTCTGCTTTTCCCACAGGTTGGGTCATCTTAGGTGAGTAAGCAACAATACTTCATCATATGCAAAACGTTTTCCCTTATTTGACTGTGCTATTTTTTGACATTTGACAGGTGACAGTGATAAACCCCAGGTTGTGTGTGTTGGAAAGGAATTTCGATTGCCATTTTACTCAAGAATAAGCTCTGTGACTTTTACACCCAACTCTCCTCCAGGACCAAGGCGTGTGCTGATGGAAAATAACATAGTGAGTTATAGTGTGTGCATATGTCTACATTTGTGTATTTCAGGGTATACTGCAAACAGGTTTGCAAAGTCTTCTATAATTATAGGTGAAAGACCAACGGTTTGAGTGGACCAAAGATCGAGAGCTTGTGCTGAAAGAAGTGACTTTCAGTGACCAGGGGCTTTACACCCTCACCCTGAGTGAAATGATCTACCAGATGATTCGTCTAACTGTGTCAGGTACAACAGATTCCTCTCTGCTTTTTAAAATCCACCCCTGAATTTTCACAGGAATCAAAAACTATCCATCTCTTACAGGTCGCCTAATCATTTTCAGTGCTAAATGCCTCTATCTTCTGTCCTGCTTTAGAATGCATTAAGCGCTACAGAAGAAACTATGGAGAAAACCTTGAACTAAGCATCCCTGACAACAGCTCCCTGCTGGAGTTTTCTCCCAAGGGTGCTCCTCCTGAGGCCACACCAATTGTCTTGTGGAACCAGACAAACCCTGACAGCAATGCAGGCCAGGGACGGATAATACGGAATGGGAAGGCCTGGTTGGTTGAGAGAGTGACGCAAGCAGATCAAGGCAACTACACCCTCAGAGACGGCAAGGGAAAGGTCCTGTCCCGCTGCACCCTCACTGTCCAAGGTGAGCAGAGACAGACCTCGGGTGGATGAGAGGATTAAGAAGCAGGCTGATGAATTTCTTTAACCTTAAAATTCTCTCAATGGTGATGATTATGTTTTGTCTTTCCCTTTCCAACTGGCACCCTTTCACCCTTCTCTTACCTTCTTTGTGTTTCCTCCATTCTTCCCTCTGGTCACGATCCTGCACATTGATGCAGGGCGCATCTCCAATATCACTCGCTTCACCAAGGAATCTCTTAACCTGCCCCTCTTTCTTCCTGTCCCTCATGCCTATCTCATTTTTACCCCTGCCCGGGAACCTGATGAATCCTCCCTCGGCCCTTTTGACCCCAGGCCCCCCAGTGGTCCTGTCCAGCTTATACGGGAGGGTCAGATAATCGACCATGATATGCNCCCCAGGCCCCCCAGTGGTCCTGTCCAGCTTATACGGGAGGGTCAGATAATCGACCATGATATGCGCTACAGGGGTCTCATCTCTGTGGGTAAGAATGGCGCCATCAATGAGGTCACCATCATGAGGCTGACCTCAAGGCATGACGGGGTGTATGAAATCAGAGATAAGGATGGCAACTTGGTATCCTCTACTTCCTTGCAGGTGGTTGGTGAGTTATGGGATCTGTTTGCCTGTTTCTCTACATCTTGATACAGTGCTTCCCCCACAATCTCTATTCCTACTAACGTTTGTCCCATTAATCTGTTTTCCAGAAAAGGTGGGTAGATGGCGAGCAGTCCTGAAGTCCATCTACGTCCCTTCTTGCTTGTTTGTGTCACTGGCTGGGTTCATCCTGTTCTTGAAACGCACTCCTACCTGCAGCATCTCAAAGATCATCACCGGCGCTGGTCTTAGGGCAAATCACACTCCACCAGCTAACCCTCCAAGGGTCAATATCCAGGTGAGGGAAGCAGGAGAATCAGGTTTGTGGCTGTTCTGGTAGAAATCAGTGTGCCAGTATGGAAATCAGTGCACTGTGTGAGCTTTGTATTGTTTGCTTTTTTTCTTGTTGTAAAAAGTTAATCTGGTTTTTGCACAATTTTGCAGCTATCATACTATACTCATATACTACTTTATTAGATAGCTACAGCACCATGGTGAATATGGTGAATCATATTCAACAATCAACAGTCATCATTGTTATAATTTGATAAGAGGTTATTTTTCAGTTCTATACCATTTGAAAAAACAAAACTCTTCAGTTTCACTATAGAAATGCATCATATAACTTGTAGCTGTTCATTAGCAAAAGAAAGAAATCTAATAAAATCCGTTTACACAGTTGGTGAATGAGTCACGTGTGTGTTGCATGCAGGACTACAGCCAGCCCAACTCTCAGCTCTCAGGCTTCTACGGTTATTCTCAGCAGCCTGAAACACAGAGAAAATGGAGCCCAAGGGCCAGTCCTGCTCATACTGTAAGAATGATTAACTTTGAAAGTAGCTGACAGGTTTTGGTTTCCTTCATTCTTTGATAGAAAGACTTAAATGGCATGTGTGTGTGTGTGTGTGTGTGTGTGTGTTTCTGTTGTTTGTATGTCCAGGGTTACACTACTGTTATGGTTGGAACTGGGTCACAACTGCCTCCAGTTTCAATGAGGCCTGCAAACCAGGAATCACACCGACTGTTAGCTGGGAGCTCTGCTGGTCATAATTCCACCGAGGTAAGAATAAACTCCAACCATGGAAAATTTTGATGTCACAGACTAAAGCCATATCTTGTTTTTGACTGTGTACTCCTTTTTTTTTTAGCACCACACATTTAACGTGAGCGAGAGGAAGGTTTCCTTTTCGCTGGCCGGGGCCTCAGACTGCCTCCACTCATCTGAAGACTGCGTTCAGTTCCAGCTCAAGAAAAACGGTGATAAAGAGAAGTTAAACAAATCGAAAGACTACTTTTCCACACTGCCACTAGACATGGATGCGTCCGAATCCTGCAGTGTTTACACTTCAGACAAACTGCACTTTTAGGCACGGAGCAGTGGAGATTAAATAAGGGAAGAAGAAACTTGAGGCATGGGGAAAGTGTTGGATGCTTTGGATTATAGGAAAGAGAAACCTCGGTTGTGCCTTTGATATAATTCGATTTGTTTGATCTTATTTGATCTGCATGTCAGTTTTTCAAGGTAATGTGTCTGCATCGTTGCTTCCTGTTACCTACCTCCAGATCCTCAGGACCAACATGATCCACTGTATATTTGCTCTGTGTGTGTGTGTGTGTGTGTGTGTGTGTGTGTGTGTGTGTGAGAGAGAGAGAGAGAGAGTGTGTGTGTGAGTTACACAATTTTTAGGACTACATAGACATTGGTATTGCAAAAAGTTGTAAATAGAAATTCTTAAGTAATATACATTAATCGTAAGTTGAAGTGATTTTCTCCATCAGTCATTCCTAACTGTCAACCATAAATTTTCATTGGATATGTCTAAGTAGTCTAATAATTTTTTGAAAGACAAATTCTGTTTTCCTGTTTGTTGATTGTTGTCATAGTTATGCGACAACGTAACATATAACATGTTCCACATTGTAGCCTATTGATCCATACCCTTGTGTACTGGAGTCACTGTAGTGGTGTGTGATACAGTGGTCTTTTACATTGTGAAAAGTTTCAAGTAAATCTCATCTTTAACAAATGAAACTGAACATAAATAAACTTCTCAAAAAAAAATTAAAGACGTGTTTTCATCATGGTGATATAACTCAGTACAACCCAATAGCCACCTCTACCCCTATAGATGCTGATTTGAGTGACTGTCCTCGTCAGTTTTGCTCTTCTTATTAAAAGATCATGTTGTATCCAACTGTTTTGCTAGCTGCCTGCCTTTTGGTGGTGAGTGGTCTTGCCTGGTACCACTTAGCTGAATTTGAGGTTGACAAGGCCATGAAAATCCTTGAAGATGCCAGTTCATAGTGCATAGTAGCTAGATGTGGTGTTTCACCAAGTGTTGTAAACCATCTGTGGAGAGACTATCAGGAAGATGGTGTTTACATGAGGACGTCAGGTCAAGATCATGGAAGTAGAACTACACCTTGACAGGAATGATATCTGAGGACTGTAGCATTTTGAAATCCACCAAGTATTGCCAGATACTGTTGCAAAAGATTTCCAGAGAGCACATGCACATGAACAGTGCCCTCCACAAATATGGGCACCACTGGTAAATAAAAGCAAACTGGGGTGTGGAAAAAAAAAAGTCTATTATTTATCCTCTTGAACTTTCATTCAAAATACTAACAAAAAATATAGTCTTAAAGCAAAATAATTTAAAAAATTCTTATCATGAAACAAGTATTTTTCTCAAAATGTCAGATTCAAAGTACAGTATATTACAGGTACGTGGAGGACTTATCAATAATCTCGACTTGTTAAAACATGAACATACTACGGAGAGCAACATGTTTATGCACACAATTTTATGTTCCTGTAATACCAAATCACCACAATATCAATAACTTTACCATTCGTTCTTGTTTGGACTTTTGATGAATTGGAATTTACATACAGCATAAATTGCCACATCTCAGTTTACTCTTTGTTCCTTTATTTTGGATAATTTACATAAAAATATAGCTGATTGTCTCTCCAGAAGGAACGAATGGTGAACTGATCGGAGCATTAGCGTGCTTCCTCCGCTAGGGGACAGTAGAGGACATGTGAGGGCTATACTTTGAAACTGAAAACGCAGGAGAAGAAGAAACCTCATTTGTAGCGGCAATGAAAGGACAGCGTGCTACTTCCAACTTCAGCAAAACATAATTAAAGTACACATTCGATATAATATCCATCAGAGCGAGCATAATTTAAATTTCTGAAGCGACGTGTAGGAGTGCATTAGGAAGATGTCTTTGGTTTGTGCAAGTAAGTAAAGTTGAAGGCATGATACGTAGACTAGCTAGTCACCGCGCTAACGCTAGCAACTAGCTGGTTTAGCTCACAGCCGCCACGCAGTGCCGCCTTGTAGCAATGATAGCTCATCACTGTGGTTTATGGGTTGTTTTAAGTTGAAAATGCTTTTTTACAGTCTCCAACGAAGTCCCGGAGCACCCGTGTGTCTCTCCGGTGTCCAACCAGGTGTTTGAGCGCAGGTTGATCGAGAAGTACATCGCAGAGAATGGGACGGATCCGATGAACGGGCAACCTCTATCTGAGGAGCAGCTCATAGATATCAAAGGTGAACCATTGAATGCTGCTAATGGACATATGTGCTAAAACAACAAAAACAGGAAATGCTGTGGCACTGTGATATTTAAAAGAGTAACCATAAGGTAACACAGCCGTTCAATTTACCATTAGAATCAAAGTATTTGGTCTCAAAAATGACTTTAAGTTTGTAATGCGTAACATGTTTGAGTAGTAAGACTATAGTATAGGCTGATGATGGTTGAATGTTGGTTTATGTAAATAAATGATTTCCTTCAATGAATGTTTGATCTGCACTCCTACCCTGCAGCAATAGTTAAATCATCACAACCGTTATAACTTGTTTAATGTTTATTTTTCTAAATATTATTTTGTCTGTCCTAGTATCCCATCCTATTAGACCAAAGGCACCATCAGCAACAAGCATTCCTGCCATACTCAAGTCCCTCCAGGATGAGTGGGTGAGTAATTTTATTAAAAAAAAAAAATCCACTCCTTAACAGCTCTCACTATGTGCTATTCAGTAATTCAGTCTGTTTTGTACTGATATTATGTCTGAATGACAGTGTTACCTTGAAAGCTACAATGGAGTTGGCAGAAAAGAAAAGGTGAAATTTTGGAACATTATAGCCTCTGATGTCAATCCTTCCTGAAAATTAGTGGGTGGTTTCTTTTTTAGACTGTTTATTTCACCAATAATCACACATGGAAAAATGCATTCAGCATCCACATTCCCAATTGTTTTTATGACACTATCCTTGGATTGAGACAAAGAGTGCATCAAAAGATAAACGATAGTCCTGGACAGACTTTTTTGGTACTTAAAAACAAACATTTTGTTTGAAAATTGAGATAACCATTTCTTGTTGCTTCTTTTCTGTCCTAGGATGCCGTTATGCTTCACAGTTTCACCCTGAAGCAGCAGCTGCAGACCACTCGCCAAGAACTTTCACACGCCCTCTACCAACATGATGCCGCCTGCAGAGTTATTGCTCGACTTACTAAAGAGGTCACTGCTGCAAGAGAAGGTACGCTGACATCGCTTCTGCTGTCTTTATCAATGAAAAAAATTCCACTTGTCCTGGACACACTTCGTTTATAGATTCTCCCCTGAATGACCCTGAACGAGCTTACAGAAAATAGGTTGTTCTTATGTTTGATAATGTTTTTCTTTGTTTGACTGTTTCCGTTTTCCAGCTCTTGCCACACTCAAGCCCCAAGCTGGATTGGTTGCCCCACAGGCAGTTCCTACCTCTCAGCCAGCTGCCGCAGTGAGTGGTTTACCCATCATTTTAGTCCATGAAAGAGTAATCCGTAATCTCAGCATCATCATGTTTCCGATAATTGCTCCTAGTAATTTTTCTTTCTGCTTTTTGTGCCTCAGGGTGCTGGTGAGCCTATGGAGATTAATGACCAGGTGGGAATGACCCCAGAGATCATCCAGAAGGTAAGGTTTATTTCCATTTACATGAATCTTTATTAGTAAACTGTGCCTTGTCTTTAGTCTAAGAAGTAGTATTGTGTTTATCGTGATGTGTTTATTTTTTATTTTTTTTTACTGCTTCAATGTGTTTGTTTTTTTTTCTTTCTTTTGCAGCTCCAAGACAAAGCCACTATCCTCACCACAGAGAGAAAGAAGGTATGTCTTATATTTTAGTGCTGTTACTCCCATTTCTGCCTTAATGTCTGGAGACTGTGAAATCACTGTTTTTACCATAAGCACATACTCACAAAGCATACATATGCTTTGTGATACTATGTAATACATTTTTATCCTCCATCAACACTGCTTTACTGTGTTTCCTCAGAGAGGAAAGACTGTCCCAGAAGAGCTGGTTAGAGCTGAGGATCTGAGCAAATATCGCCAGGTGGCCTCCCATGCTGTAAGTACTAACCTCTGTCGGCTAATTAGAGATGAATTTATTGGGATGAGAATAGCTTTGAATTGATTTTATACATGTCAATATGCCTTCTTTTTGTGTCAGGGTCTCCATAGTGCCAGTGTACCTGGAATTTTGGCTCTGGATCTGTGTCCCTCAGACACCAACAAAGTGCTCACCGGTAAACAGACTTGAGCTCATGCTGAGCTATTTCTCTGAGTTGATTTTAATAAGTAGCTGTTATTTGACACAATTCTCCTGTGCTCTTTTAGGCGGCGCTGATAAGAACGTGGTGGTGTTTGACAAGAATGAGGAGCAGATTGTGGCCACTCTCAAGGGTCACACCAAGAAGGTCACCTCCGTCATTTACCATCCATCCCAGGTAACGTTTCCTTCCCTTGCATCAAACATCAATCTGTCATGTTTTTCAGAAAGGAGAGATGGAGTGTTTGTGTGAATGAAAGACAAGCTGAACATGATCTGTTAACCGTATCCATTGTTTGCTCCCCTACTTTTCTCCTTCTAGTCTGTGGTTTTCTCTGCGTCTCCAGACACCACCATCCGTGTCTGGTCCGTCACCGGGGGCAACTGTGTCCAGGTGGTGCGTGCCCACGAGGCAGGCGTCACCGGACTCTCTCTCCANCGTCACCGGGGGCAACTGTGTCCAGGTGGTGCGTGCCCACGAGGCAGGCGTCACTGGACTCTCTCTCCACGCCACTGGGGATTACCTCCTCAGCTCCTCTGAGGATCAGGTGTGTTTCATGTGCAGCTTGAGCAAAATACCATCAGATTTTTATTCACTATAAAAAATTAAGCCAAAGGCGCAAAGGTCATTTCTTATTGAGTTAACTGTTTTCACAGAGTTCACCTCTCGTCTCTCCTTCTCTTCACTCTTCTTTATTCTGCAGTACTGGGCCTTCTCTGATGTCCAGACTGGCAGAGTGCTCACCAAAGTTACTGATGAAAGTGCTGGATGTGGTAAGATTTGGGATGGATAGATTTGTGTACAAGTAATCTCCAGTCCTACTCCAGGTGGTAACAAGTCTCTTTGTCCCACAGCTCTCACCTGTGCTCAATTCCACCCTGATGGTCTTATTTTTGGCACTGGCACGGCTGACTCCCAAATCAAGATCTGGGACCTGAAGGAGCGCACCAACGTGGCCAACTTCCCTGGCCACTCTGGCCCCGTCACCTCCATTGCTTTCTCTGAGAATGGATACTATCTAGCCACAGGTGCGAACTGCTAACATCGTTTTTGTTCCCACATTGTTATTGCTCATCTTTGATGTGTAATGCTGCGTTCAACTTGAAGTCAGAATTTCTGAACTCCAACTGGGAAAAATCAAAGAAAAGGCCTCCTCAACTCCAAATTCCTACTTGGAAAGTCGGGCAAGGTTCCTCCCCCCTGAGTTCACTATTGACATTTCAATTTAAATAGTAATTTCTCTGTTTATAAATAAATGTTTAAAAGCTTTTCTTTAAATGAATCAGGCACGGTAACTGTCTTTAAGTTTGTGTTTGACTGCTAATATCGTGGTCTTACGCTCTGCTCCAGGTGCTCAGGATAGCTCTCTGAAACTGTGGGATCTGAGGAAACTGAAGAATTTCAAGACCATTACTCTGGACAACAACTACGAGGTGAGAAATGGCTTATTGTAACTTGACTTAAGGTAAACAGTCTCATAAGTGATAAGATTGGAATGTTTGTGAAACACATTGTTTGACAATTTAGATTTAAATGCAATGTTGAACAAAGATTAATTGTTTCTCTAATCTTGACTCTGTCGTTGCTGTTTCAGGTGAAGTCGCTTGTGTTTGACCAGAGTGGAACATACCTGGCTGTTGGAGGATCTGACATCCGGGTCTATATCTGCAAGCAGTGGTCTGAGGTCCTCAACTTCACCGGTGAGGAAAACAAAATGTCGTTCACCCCATGTGCATGGCACATTGAATTTGCTGCAGAGAGATAGCCAGTTTTGACCTTTCCTTTTTTTCCCTCTTTCATCTTTGTAGACCACACAGGATTGGTGACTGGGGTGGCCTTCGGAGAGAATGCTCAGTTCCTGACCTCTGCAGGAATGGATAGAAGTCTCAAATTTTACAGTTTGTAGAAAAAGATCATTCTGGAGGACAAGAGGAAGAACAAGTGAGATCAGATCAGGGAGGAGCGTTCTGTATGTCCATATATTAAATGTGGACATAAGCTTGGCATAAGCCTGTAATTGTTAGAAAAAAAAGTAATTTTTTTTTAGTATTAGTCCTCATGTCCAGGGAAGAGATTCATGAAATGTTTGACAGAATAGCCTCCTATTTGAGACCATGATAGTATGGTTAAGATAATGTTGACATTGTGAGTAAAAAAAAAACAAACCATTGTGAGCCTCTGTAATACCCATTACATTTGCCAGCAATTGTTATATTAACTGTAGAATTTGCTTTTGTGTGTGTGGGGAGATATTAAGTTGCTTGTAATACAGCTCCAAAGTATTGTATACTGTCAGAAATTATAAGTGGTGTGACTACAGTCTGCTTTTTTTTTTTCCTTTTTTTTTTTTCCAAATAGACCAGCATCATTACTTCTAGGGTAAGATGAAAATAACAAACAGCCATGCAATCGGTGAACAGGTGTATGAGATTTTCATTTTGCATATTCTCGTTGGAAAAATCGCTGACTCTCCCCCAATTTGATTCCTTCAATTTCAACCTTTGTCTTTTTTTTAAATTGTATATTTCTTATTACCTTTACCTGTTGCCCTTGTTGCTCTATTACAATAAAATAAAATATCTTTTTGTAATGCCATCCAAACATTTGTCAAGGCCAGAGCACTATTGGGTCTCGCGTCACGTTTCACACAGATGTTGTGCCAGAGTATGTATCTCAAATGTTTTTCTCCTGATGGAAACAACAAATCAGAAATACAATGTAATCTATAGAAAATTGGAAGAAAAGCAAATCATAAAACAAACAAAAAAACTTTAGATAGAAAAGGTTCACTTTGGATAGCACTACATATTGTGACGAGATGGACCTTTGCAGTTAATGAGGCTTAGATTTCAGAGCTTAAAAAAGGGTGATTTTAATGTATGTAGAATGTAAAGTCAGAAAGGAAATGGAAGAATTTGCTGTCATACTGAAAATTTACAGTTGTATTTTTGAGGTAAAAACAAGCTGATAAACTAAAAATTAGAATTCTTGCTAAAAATTTCTGTGCAATCCTATGCTAAAAAAAACAAACAAAAAAAACATTAAAGCAATAGCCAGTTTTCCATTCATATCAATAAGTGCTTTCCAGTACAAGTTGTCTCTTGGAACTTTGCTCTGATTGTTGAAAATATATTTTGTAATCTTTGGCAATGACCCAGGTGATAATGTGCAGTTAAAAGTGCAGAGTGATCTGAGAATTCTTCCTGGTGGTGCATGTGAGGTGATCTGGTGAAGAACGGACAACATTCAGCTGCTGAACGCAGTCAAGCCATGATGTGGGGAAAATAGAAGATAATTCTTCAACATGGACATAATGAAAAACATAATGATGTAAAACATAATGACTTAGATAGGTGAGTGCATTGGAGGCAACAAATAATATCTGTATAGTAATACTGTTATTAAAGGACCATACTGGTGATTTTGTATGTTTAATCCCAATAAAGACTATCTGCATGCACATTACATTACTGACAATTTTTCCAAAACATAAAACAAATTTATTCGAGATTTCTTGTTATTTTGCCAAATCTCCTAATTTTTCAAAATCAAATGTTCAGCTGATGCACCACCTTAAAATTCAGTGTTTCCCTGATAACACATACGGTGAATGTAGAAGGCACGGTCGCTTCTAATATCTTGATTAAAGCAGTCTTCTCCTGGGACTATATTCCCTGATGGACATACAGATTTTCTTCCATGCTGCTCCATGTTGGACCAGTTAAAGTAATTTTGACTAAAAAAATATATAGACATTTTGGTGAATTACTTTTCTGAAGCACATTTAAAGTCTATAGTAATTTTTATAGTATACTATAATAAACAAAATCTAATATTTCCAGTAGTATATTTTGGGAAATGGTTGTCATAAACAACCACCGGTATGTTCCTTTATCTAATTTATTCAACAGAGAACGTCTCTACGCAGAATTCAGAATTCGGATATTATGCGCTTTTAACTGCGTCAAAACGCTACAATTAAGTAACGTCGACAAAAAAATAATGACAGCGTGTACATTTTAAGTCTCTACAAGATTATTTTAATAATGTATTAAAATGAACTAAAATTGGCTTCCTGAATGCTTTGGGAGATAGTTGGCAATAGTGCAACATTGATGCCGGTGTTGTGCTTGACTTAAACGTGCAGAACTACCGGTGTGGTCCTTTAATTGCCTTGCACGTCCTCGTTGGGGTTAAACGCTGTAAATGGCGACATCCAGTGATCGAATAAAAGCGATTCCGCTGTCACGTGAGGCTGGAGTAACGTGACTGGAGCAACCGGGAAGTACAGGAGGAGTCAGACCGAGAAGTTCTCATAAACACGGTTTTTGTCGTTAGCCATTATCTGTGATTTTCCCTCATTACGAAGCTGAAAAACCTGCCAGAAAACAGGTAAGAACCCAGTGGCTTTTTAAGGTCCGTACAGCTTAGAAATTCAGTGTTTATCTTCATTTTTTAAAAAATTAAATCAAAGTGTTTTCTCGCTTCCGTTCTTCGTAGGAACCGGCATAAAACAAACATTACCTTCTTTTAATTTTCCTCGCGGAAAAACGAAAGTATTAAACGCGCTGAAGCATTGGCGGAAACGTTTAACTAACATTTTTTGTTGAGAAAAGTTTTTTTTTCTTTCTGTTTTTGAGCATGAGATCATGATGTGCCTGTTTAAAAAAGTGAAACTGCTGGTAATTATGAGGGGAAACTGAACTGTAATGACCTGGCAGGGAAACAACTAGCACGTTGTTCATTCAAGCAAAAATTGTCTATTAAATTTAGATTCTTTGTACTGACATGTTTACAGATCTCTGCTCTTCATTTTTGGGTTCACTAGCAAAGATATTAAAATGAGCTTAACTGGTTTTATACAATGGTTTTATACATTTTACTCAACTGTCTGAACTCTGAGCATTGTACAATAATGGAAATCCCACCTGATTATCATAATGTTAGTCAGGAGGATAAGAACTGGTTACTTCCCTTCTTCTGTTTCATTTAATTACCTTCTGCTCTGTGGTTGTGGGTTTTCATTGTCCTAACTGCAAGTGCAAGTACACACATTCATCCCTATTCCTGCTGCTGTATCTCTGACCTGTGTGTTAATCTGTTTAGAGGAAAATATTCAATCTTGTCTGGTTTTTCTCTTGTTGTCATGCAGGCAGCTATGGGCTCCATATTTCGTAGCGAGGAGGTGTGCCTGGTGCAGCTCTTTCTTCAGTCCGGCTCGGCCTATAACTGTGTCAGTGAGCTGGGAGAACTCGGTCTGGTGGAGTTCAGAGATGTGAGTTTTTTAAAGGACCATACCGATCATTTTGCATGTTTGACTCTGATATATTCAGTTTTCATACAGGTTATGTTACTGACAATCATTTCCCAAAGGATAAAACCGTATTTCAGCTTTCCTGATATTTTGCAAAATCTTTTAATCTTTCAAAATCAAATATTCAAGCGATACACCCATCTTAAAAATCAGTGTTTCGCATGCTAATAGTTACGCTGCGTTATGAAGTCACGGTCATTTAAGTTTTTCGATAACTGCAGATCTTTTTTTGGGACTATATTCCCTGGTGGAGACATACATTCACTCCACGGATTTTATTGCGCTTAAATGCTAAAATTATGTAACTTTAAAAAAAAACCTGAATATACATCTTATTGGTGATGATGGATTACCTATCCCAAGAATGTTTCAAGTATCAACAAGTTGATTTCAATAGCGTACCAGAATGAACTGAAACCAATGGGGGTCTAGAAGGTAGGAAAAATTTTTTTAATTCACCGTTCCAGTAGTGTGCTTTGGGAAATGATTGTCATAACCTTACGTGGATGAAAATTTAATATATTAAGGGTCAAACATGCAAAATGGCCAGTATGGTCCTTTAAGTTTCTTGCACAGAATCCTTGTCCAGCTTTTGGTAAAAAAGTCTTGGAGTTCAATGCAAAGTCTGGTCCATTGACCTGGTAAACTGGGTCAGCGGATCACTGTCCCAGAATGTTTTGTGTGTCACTGTTTTGGCTGCATTTTCCCTTAAAATAGTTTAAATTGGAGAATTGATTTTTTTTTTTTTTTTTTTTAAACCTCTTGTTGTGTTTTGGCTCATTCCTGCCCTTTGATCATTACTATCACACTAATCAATCAACTGCTCAAACACAGAGGCTGTGGGCTCACAAGCTCATAGAATGGAGATACTACCTTCTGTCCAGTTAGATTATTTATATTTGGAATCTGTGATATTTATAAATCCCAGACAAGTTGGTAAATTGTGACATACAATGGGATTTTCCTATTTTGAAAACATGAGTAACTGTTTTACCTTGTTCCTCTTCACTCTGACCCAACGAATCAGTTAAATCCCAATGTCAGCGCGTTCCAAAGGAAGTTTGTGGGGGAGGTCAGACGGTGCGAGGACCTTGAGAAGACTTTGAGTAAGTAGATATCATCCCTGGTCGTAGTTGTTAGTTGTGTTTATCTCCTCCATCTGCCCGCTCTGATCTTCTCTACCTCTCCCTCAGCTTTCTTGGAGCAGGAGATCTCTCGATCCCTGTCACCGCCCTTGCAGGGTCCCCTTCCCCCTCCATGCCCGATGCCTTCAGCCCCTCAGCCTCGTGAACTTATCACCATAGAGGAGGAGAGCGAGAGGCTGGCCAGAGAGCTCAAAGAGGTGCACAAACATGTCGTTAAAGGACCACACCATCCATTTTGCATGTTTGAGCCTAACATATTCAATTTTCATACCCGTAACATTACTGACAATCATTTCCCAAAGCATACTACTGGAACGGTGAGTTAAAATTGGTTTCAGTTCATTCTGGTACGCTATTAAAATCAACTTGTTGATCTTGAAACGTTCTTGGGATAGGTAATCAATTATCACGAACAAGATCAGGTGTTTTTCTAAGTTGCATAATTTTAGTGTTTAAGCACAATAAAAAGCGCATAGTGAATGTATGTCTTCACCAGGAAATATAAGAAGACCTGCGTTTATTGAAAAATTTAAACGACCGTGACTTCATAAGGCTGCGTAACTATTAGCAGGTAAAACATTGATTTTTAAGGTGGGTGTATCGCTTGAATATTTGATTTTGAAAGATTAAAAGATTTTGCAAAATATCAGCTGAAATACAGTTTTATCCTTTGGGAAATGATTGTCAGTAACGTAACATGTATGAAAATTTAATATATTAGGTTCAAACATGCAGAATGGCTGGTATAGTCTTTTAAATCAAAGAGCCTCTGTTCTCTAATCATGTCTTATCAAAAGCAGCAAACTCAATTTTGTGCGTGTGTGTGTGTGTGTGTGTCTGTCTGTCTGTCTGTCTGTCTGTCTCTCTCTCTCCCTCCCTCCCTCCCTCCCTCCCTCCCATCAGGTATCCAGGAACAGAGACAGTCTTCGGGCCCAGCTGACACAGCTCTGTCAGTACCGAGGAGTCCTGACCAAAACACATTCTCTCACTGCCTCACAGGTGGTAACAGTTTTTTTCCCAACTCTCTGCAGCGGACCAAAGACATCACACAAACTACATTTCTTATCTTGTGGTTCTTTTCACAGGCACCACCTGCATTTGAAAGCCAAGGTCTGTTTGATAATCATCAAGATGTCCACCTCAGGTAGATCTCATGTCTTAAAATCACCAATATGTGCCTAAACTCCTTATTTTACACATTGTTATCTGTTATCTACATTTAACTCATCTCCCATCACGTCTCCTCTTTCAGTTTTGTGGCTGGCGTGGTCCACCCCTGGAAGGTCTCTTCATTTGAACGGTTGCTTTGGCGGGCATGTCGCGGTTATATTATCGTCGATTTCAAAGAAATGGAGGATCAGCTTGAGCACCCAGACACTGTGAGAGTGGGAGACAGAAAGGGGATCGTGATTGAGAATGAGATTTCAATGTTATTTCTGTTATAGAGGTGGTGGTCTCTGATGGTTTGTCACATTTAGTAAGTTTTTTTTATGATTATTTTATCACAGCCGTGTGCTCATCTGCTTTTTCAGGGGGAAATGGTGCAATGGACAGT
Source organism: Lucifuga dentata (assembly GCA_014773175.1). Classification (NCBI taxonomy): domain Eukaryota; kingdom Metazoa; phylum Chordata; class Actinopteri; order Ophidiiformes; family Bythitidae; genus Lucifuga; species Lucifuga dentata. The sequence continues at coordinate 19,765 of VXCM01000257.1, forward strand.
GTTTCTCATTTCCTTTTGGGGAGAGCAGATTGGACAGAAAGTCAGGAAGATATGCGATTGGTGGGAATCAATTTGCTGTACATATTTGTGTATTTTTGGACATTGGAGACTTCTCTGCTGAAGCTGTTTGATTTCTTTTGATTTCTCTTCTACACAGCTTTCGCACACAGACGTTCGCCTATCCTGAGAGCACTGCTGAGAGAGAGGAGATTCTCCAAGGCCTTCAAGGCAGGATCGAAGACATCAAATCAGTGAGTTAAAAAAAAAAAAAACNTAAAAAAAAAAAAAAGCACCGTGCTCTACGTATCAATGCAGTCGCCAGATTTGTCCCTCTGTTTTGCAGTGTTGAAGAAACCAAAATACCTGGCATGGTGGCAGTGGTTAGCACTGTTGCCTCACAGCAAGAAGGTTCTGGGTTCGATTCCCGGCCAGCGGCAGGGCCTTTCTGTGTGGAGTTTGCATGTTCTCCCCGGGCTTGCGTGGGTTTCCTCTGGGTGCTCCGGTTTCCCCCCCCCCNTAATAAAATAAAATTAAAAAAAAAAAGGAGCAGCGACGTGTTTCTGTTAAATTTCTCCAAAAAAACTACTCTGACAGTTTTTAAAATTCTCTTTTTATTGTTATTTTACATTAACAAAATTGAAAAAATGATATTTCATAATGAAAACAGGTTCATCTGTGCCAGAAAGTTAGGCATAAAAGAAAGAAAAGAAAAAAAAACATGAGAAAAATTAATCACATTTTTACTAAACTGTACTTCTCACTTGTATGCTTCCCTAATTTCACTTCTGCATCCATTTTAGGTGTTGTCACAGACCGAGTCCTTCCTGCAGCAGCTGCTGATGCGGGCTGTAGCCATGCTGCCGCAGTGGAAGGTGCGTGTCCAGAAGTGCAAGGCGATCCAGATGGTGCTGAATCTCTGCAGCCCCTCCGTCACCGACAAATGCCTGATAGCTGAGGCTTGGTGTCCTGTTGCCAAGCTGCCTGCACTGCAGAGCGCCCTGAGAGAGGGAGGGGTGAGACACGAGGGGAACAGAAAGTTTGGGGGGNGGGGGGGGGGGGCATTTTGCATGTTTGAGCCTATTATAGTCAATTTTCATACATCTTACGTTACTTAACCACCATTTCCCACATTTCAGCTGGTATTTTGCAAAATCTTTTAATCTTTCAAAATCAAATATTCAAGCGATGCACCATCTTAAAAACTGATGTTTCTCCCAGTAACAGTTACGCAGCTTTATTAAATCTCGGTTGCTTAAATTTTTCGCAGGTCTTCTTTTGGGACTATATTTCCTGGTGAAGACATACATTCACTCTGCGCTTTTTATTGCACTTAAATGCTAAAATTACGTAACTTTGGAAAAAAACCCTGAATACACATTTGTTCACTGTGATGGATTACCTGTGAAGTTGAAGTTGGTTTTAAAAGCATACCAGAATGAACTGAAACCAACGGCGGTCTGGAAGGTAGGAAAAAAAAAAATTAATTCACCGTTCCAGTAGCATGCTTTGGGAAATGATTGTCAGTAACGTTACATGTGTGTAAATTGAATATATTAGGCTCAAACATGCAAAATGGTCGGTATAGACCTTTAATAAAAACAATATTATCTCAGGATAGAGCCTGAAATTGAATTATTTTCCTCCTCGAGATTGTTGAACCTAACTTGTTGCTCTCTATATTTTTATCCAACTCAGAGAAAGAGTGGTAGTGGAGTGGACTCTTTCTACAACTGCCTGCCCACCTCCACCCCTCCGCCCACCCTTTTCCCCCTCAACTCTTTCACAGCTGGCTTCCAGAACATTGTGGATGCCTACGGAGTGGCCAGCTACCGCGAAGTCAACCCAGGTACATCAAAACGATCCGTTTCTTTCCCCTCATCAGAGGGAAAGGTAAAAAGCAAATTGAAATGTCAGCTGTTGTTGAAAGTTTAGTTGACTTTGTGCTTTCTGTGTCTGCAGCGATATTCACCATAATTACATTCCCCTTCCTGTTTGCTGTCATGTTTGGGGACGTGGGTCATGGTTTATTGATGACTCTGGCTGCCCTCTGGATGGTCCTTGAGGAGAAGGACCCCAAACTGAAGCACAACAACAACGAGGTAATACAGAGAACATTCAGTTTGCAGCCCACACACACACACCTGAGCTCAACACCATTACGAACATGTTCTCATACAAATCCTGAAAGTAATCAGAGTTTAATTACCGTATATACTCGAGTATAAGCCTTTTTTTTTTTTAAAAAACACATTTCACAACGCAAATTGGGGGTCGGCTTATACACCAGTAATTCAAATCGGATCCCAGAGAACGAAATTTCGAGGGGTAGAATGATGTATTTCCTGACTAAACATCTTATCCAGCACATTTTGTGGCAGCCAGTAAGCCGTGATCTGTCAGTTACGGTAATCAGCTGCTGAAATAAATATCATCTTTATCGGTACGTGGATTCTTTTCAGATATTCAGGGGAATACTGTGACAATACCCAGAAAAACAGGTAATTTGCTAAACAAATAAATTGATGGAACAACATCAGGAGGGTTAGGGTTATATGCGGGTTTCTTTAAAAATCTAAATTTGCAGGTCAAAATCAGGGGGTCGGCTTATAGTGGAGTATATACCGTAGTTCTCTGGATGGTGTTGAAGTTTTACAGAGATGAGTGAAATTACATTGATCAGAAACATGCTTTGCCCAAAGGCTCTGGGAAGGCCATGTCTAACCTTGCACACTAAATACTGAATTGAACTCAATCTCTTTGTCCTTTATCCCTGTGGCTCAGATCTGGAGGATGATGTTTGGGGGGAGGTATCTGATTTTGCTGATGGGGCTGTTCTCGATCTACACGGGAGCCATTTACAACGAGTGTTTCAGCAGAGGCCTCAGTGCATTCAGCTCGTCTTGGCATGTTGACCCGATGTTTCAGAAAAATATATGGAAGTAAGGACGTTTTGTACAGGGCAAACTTGAAACTGGCTTTTTCTCCATTCCACACACCTGTGATTGCTAGCTTATCTTTTGTGTTTTTTATTCCTTTTATCCCTTTGTTTTCTCTTTCAGTGCATCAGTTCTGGAACATAACTCATACTTGTCCATGGATCCTGTTGTGAATGGAGTTTTCACCAGCCCCTATCCATTTGGCATAGACCCGGTATGGCCGTCTGAATCCTTGCTACGCTCGTCATGCCTTCCTTCTCAGCCCTCTTTTCTTTCATCTTATCTCCATAAACACACTGGTTTGCTCTTGTTTTTTGTTGTTGTCAGATTTGGGGAATGGCCAACAACAAGCTATCTTTCCTTAATTCATACAAGATGAAGATGTCTGTTATTATCGGCATCATTCACATGAATTTTGGTGTCTTCTTGTCATTCTTCAACTACTGGTAAGTATCTATTTTGATTTTTCTGCTGTGTTGTAAGTCCATAAAGCCAGTGATTTAAAGGACCATACCATCCATTTTGCATGTTTAAGCCTAATATATTCAATTTTCATACATGTAAGGTTACTGACAACCATTTCCCAAAGGATAAAACTGTATTTCAGCTTTCCTGATATTTTGCAAAATCTCTTAATCTTTGAAAATCAAATATTCAAGCGATACACCCACCTTAAAAATCAGTGTTTTGCCTGCTAATAGTTACACAGCCTTATGAAGTCACAGTTGTCTAAATTTTTTGATTAAACGCAGGTCTTCTTTTGGGACTATATTCTCCTGTGAAGACATACATTCACTCTGCGGTTTTTATCACGCTTAAACGCTAAAATTATGAAACTCTGAAAAAAACCTGAATACACTTGTTGCTCACGATGATGGATTACCTATCCAAAGAACGTTTCAAGTATCAACAAGTTGATTTTAATAGCGTACCAGAATGAACTGAAACCAGTGATGGTCTGAGCGTTAGGAAAAAAAGTTTGTAACTCACTGTTCCAGTAGTATGCTTTGGGAAATGATTGTCAGTAACGTTACGTGTATGAAAATTGAATATATTAGGCTCAAAAATGCAAAATGGGTTGTATGGTCCTTTAAGATCTCTATATTATGAATATTTTTTTTGCACTTATTTGACTCACCTTCACTTGTACTTTCATACTTGTCTTTTCCAGGCACTTTGACCAGAAAAGCAGCGTGCTCCTCGTGCTAATCCCTGAGCTCTTCTTCATGATGTGTCTGTTTGGCTACCTGGTGTTTATGATAGTCTACAAGTGGATTGCTTACACTCCTGCCCAGTCCAAAATTGCTCCCAGTATACTGATCCACTTCATAGACATGTTCCTCTTCACAGAAAATGCCGAAAACCCACCCCTCTATAAAGGACAGGTGTGTTATGTTATTTTCTCTAAAAAGACAATACCCATATTGTTGCATATTTTACCCTATTTACTATACATCAGTAATACTTTAGATTACTGCTTTTGATTTTCCAAAGCTTAATAGACATTAACTCCAATCCAGGAAGCCACTAGTTTTAATTTATGCCAGTATGGTATAAAAAATAAGTGCTTGAGAAGTAACCAGTCACAGTAAAGTTTTAATCTGCTTTAGCTACTTATGTTTGGTCAAATTTTCTTAATTTTCTTCCATGTTCGGAAGAAAATTGTTTTGAGAAGATTTCTCTAGCTGGCCTCTCCTTTTTTTTTTTGTCTGTAGATGATAGTGCAGAAGGTGCTCGTGTTTCTGGCTCTCTGTTCGGTCCCAGTCCTCCTACTAGGGAAGCCCACCTATGAATACGTCATATACAATATGAGAAGACCCTATGTGGTGAGGCTGTTTAATGATATTTTTTGTATATTTCAAAAAAAAATCTACGATTAGCTACATTTTCTGACACATTTCTGATTCTCTGCAGCATCAGGGGGAAGATCGGCGGCCCCTGGTGATTGACAACGGCTCCATCAATACTCACCAAGGAGGGATTGAGGGAGGAACTACTGAAGAGGAAGAGAAGGTAAAGGAGGAATCTGAATAATTGATTGAATCTTGCACTCTTATGAATCTTCAGTAACCATTTAAATATGCTTTTTTTTTTGTAGGAGTTTGATGTTGCAGATGTTTTCATGCATCAGGCCATCCACACCATCGAGTACTGTTTGGGCTGCATCTCCAACACCGCATCTTACCTGCGACTCTGGGCTCTCAGCCTGGCCCACGCACGTTAGTGGCACATAAAATGCAATATGCGTAATCACATGATGGACACAGTCAAACTTCCTGTTTAAGCCAAAAACACTCATTCCGTTCTTTTTAAGTTACTTACTCATAAGCAGGTGATACATTTTTCCTGTGCTGACTGTGACTGTTTGTCGCTCCACAGAGTTGTCAGAGGTGCTGTGGGTGATGGTGATGCGTATTGCCCTGAAATGGGAGGGCTATGTAGGATCTATAGTCCTCTTTGTGATCTTTGCATTCTTTGCTGCACTGACGGTCGCCATCCTGCTGGTTATGGAGGGTCTCTCAGCTTTCCTGCACGCCCTCCGTCTGCACTGGTGAGGAGGAGATTAGGTTTTTATTTTAGGGAGCATAAAGTGAATGTTAGAAGACTAAAAGTCTAAAGTACTGCTAGCTGCCCCTAGAGACTGTAATGTTGTTGTTGGAACATACTTAGAATTGGAAAGTGGAAAGTTTCATCCTCTGTGATGCATAAATGTGATGAAAAAAGGCCACAAGGTCATCAATAAATTAGGATTCATCCTCTGGGGATCATGATTACCCACAGCAATTTTCATGGAAATATGAGCATAAGCTTGTTGATCAAGAGGAAATTTTGTCCTGATGAAAGGTTGGGTCACTAAATCATTTGAGATTGTTCTCTGAGGACCATAAATACACCAAATTTAATGGTAAGTTGGGGCTATATTCACAAAACATCTTAAGGTGTCATACTGGTGATTTTGCATGTTTAAGCCCTGTACTACCTTTATGTTACTACCAACCATTTTCCGAAACATAAAACTGTGTTTTAGATTATTTTTATTTTGCTAAATCCCCTAATCTTTCAAAAAATAAAATGTTCAGGTGATACACCCACCTTGAAATTATATTTTTCACCTGCTAACATATAGTTCACATACTTAAATCAGCATATTTGTGAAATATGACATCCTTTTTTTAAGCTTTGATTTCTTCATTCGTTACAAACGTTTTAGCAGTTTTGTGAAAAGTTTTTAGGAAGAAACAATTATGAACTTTCATTGCTATTTAGGATTCTTTGTGGTGACAAAAATGTAAATGGATTAGGGCATGTTAATAAATGTAAATATTTGTTAATTTGTATGTCTAAAACGCTCTTCATCAGTCCACTGATTATTGGTGAATGGTATTCAAAAATATAGAGAAATTGGGTAAACAAATTAGAGTGAGTGGTGTAATCACACAGGATTATTATCTTTTTGTTTCATGCTCTTGTATGTTATAATAATTGTTTTCCTTTCTTACAGGGTGGAGTTTCAGAACAAGTTCTACAGTGGATCGGGCTACAAACTGAACCCTTTCTCTTTCTCAGCTCTGATCAGTGCATCAGCTGCTTTATGATCCATCAGGACTGCCAAATGGTTATGGTTATGTTAATTTAACCTTTCATATTTCAGACTTAATTTGTTTCCCTGTCATCCTGCTCTGGTGTTGTTCACTGTCCTGCACATTAAGAAATGATTCCGCTGACTTGCGCTTGGACGATGGTACAGAGTGTCATTGCTGCATATCACCAGAATGAGAACAGCATGTAGAATGAATTACAACTATAATATAGTAAATGAAGAAATATATACTGTTGTATTTCCCAGTTAATTGTTTTGTTACCAACATGATAATGACTTTTAACTCAAGAAATTATTAACCATTTTTACTTTTTAGAGAATGGGCTTGGATTATAGACTTCAATAATAAAAAGGGAAGCACATCAATTAATGAATCTGTTTTATAGTTTAAGGGAATTATGATTGTTGAATCGGCGTCCCATTCAGTTTTCTCCAAGTGATTGCTGTGAATTATCTGAATGATTTTTATGAACCAAAGATACGTATTTGTATTCTGAGCATAAAAAAACAGATATTAGTAATAAAGTTTTTTTCTTTCTTTCTTTCTTTCTTTCTTTCTTTCTTTCTTTCTTTCTTTCTTTCTTTTTTTTTCTCGTGCCTTGCTTCATATCTGGAGTGTTTGTTTTTAAGATTTTAGGACAGATGATATTTTTTGTTTTCATGCCACCATAGCTTTGAACAAAATACTGCCTTGGACTTTTTTTCTGCCTGTTTGCACTGTCATGTTGATCAAATTTGAACTGAAATTAAAAAAAAAAAAAAAAGATTTTTCTTCTTAATCTTGTGTCTAAGTTAAATCATTCACCAAATAAGTGACCATTACCTGTGTAGTCACACTCCACCAATTTTACTCATCAAACTTAGTTTATTGATCTTGGGGTTTGAACACAACTGTATCCTGTGACTGTAGAGAGATGTACAAATATAACATCACAAAGGTAACTTCCTGTTGCTGGTGGACTACAACTTTGAAAACTAATCAGTATCTACAAGACAGTTTTTAACAAATGCATCTTCCATTAATGGCTTCAGTTTTCAAACTTGTAGGCATATAGTCTAATGACTCCATCTGTAACTTGTCATTTATGTACGACTCATTGAGCGGAACTGTAAGCGCTGCGTTTGTTCCTGTCTGTGCTGCTTTTTACTGCGCACCAAACAAAGCGGATGTTGTTCGAATGTCAATGATGGCGCTACATATGTCACGGGGATTTCGTGTAAGATAGCTTCAAAAAGCAGTATTTTAGCGACATAACGCTTGAGCAAAAGGTGATGTATCACCCGAATGTTCGTTTTAATTTGAGGTGAACAGATTTAAGGAGAAAATGGCTGCTTTGGGACAAATATGTCGAAATGTTCGGCTGCTGTTCGGTCAAACTCAACTATACCGTCAGGTTGTGTCTGTAAATTCAGGTAATAATTACACATTTTTATATTTCTAGCACAAAGTTAAAGCACAAATGCCTCAGAGTTGGACTGACAAAAGGAGCATTCAGTCGATGTCTTTGTTTTAATTTATTCATTGTATTTTAGACAGGGAGGAAAGAAGTAATTTTATCGGATCGAATTATTTGTTAGCGACATATAATAAAGGGCAACCATACAACCCAGTATGACATCTCATATACATTGACATTATCAGAGTGACTTATTCTCTGTTTTCCTTATTGTTACACTGACAGTCTGTTGGTCTATAAATAAACTTTGCCTCAGTTTGTCGAGATTTTATTGCTCGTCCCATACAGGGAATTAGTGGTGCTTCTCAAAGCCTGTTTGTCTGAGTCTCTCTGTTTTCTTTAATGCAGCTCGGTGTGTGAGCCAGGCAGCATCTCAGCCTGAGCCCAGCGTGGTTGAAAATGAAGCCGTGAACCCAACATTTGTGAACAGAAACCCACGGAACCTGGAGGAGATGGCGCTGGCTGTGAAGGACCGAGGCTGGAAGACCACCTGGCCTCACAGACAGTTCTACCATAGGTGTGTCTTCAGTGTCACAGTAGCTGTCTTCTTCAATATTTCATAAAGTTGTGGGGAATCTGACTCAGTAATTGCTTTATAGTGTTAATTCTGGCAACAAACCTGTGAATCACTACAGTGATAGACTATAAAAGATAGATCCTAGAGTACTGCTCAGCCCAAATATGTTTTTGATTATTATTTTACCTTAACTGCACAAGCATCCATTTTCTGCACATCTTTTTCCTTCCTCTATGACCTGCACAAAATGCTGCTTCTCCCTTCTTTCTAGGTAAATTTTTTGTAATCTAAATATTCATCTTTACATAAAATCAATGATCCAACGCTGCTTTTTTAAAATAAGACAGTACAAAATTCAGAAGCTTTCTTCAGTATGCAGATTGGAAAGCGTCATCTATGCTTGTATGCTTTTGGAGTACTGTGAAGCCTTTTTCGCCTGCTTCAGTCAAAACTACACTAGTTTGGTGCAAACTGGCTCAAAATTTTGCAATGAAGCTTTTAACAAAAACAAGAGAGAGATCGCACATTAATCCAACTTGTCTTCCCTTCATTAGCTCCTCATCACCTTGAGGATTTATTTCAAAATGTACCTTTTGATTGACTTTGCATATTCAGGCCACTGTGTACTCGAGTTTTTATCCCCTCTAACTATGGGAGGCCCCTTGGGTTCTCACGTCTTTTGTCTGAAAATGAAAGGTGATTATGTCATTATTGGATCTTTAATTAAGAGCCAACCCCAAAATATTAGAGAAGCAAAATCAGCATATTTTTAAAAAGCCTCTTATGCTTATTCTCACGATATCTTTTGTCTTGTTTCTGGTTTTACTTTACATCTCCATTTGTACAGCACTTTGTAACAGGTGTTTTGAAAGGTGCTGTATACATAAAGGTTTGTTACTCCACTTACTCTTCTGTGTCTTTTTTTCAGATTGGTGTTTTCTCGCACTCAGCACCATGTTACAGCAGAAGTTTTCTCCAGCAGCTCTCCAGTCCCAGTGCTGTCCTGTTCAACCAAAGAGTGGGCTTTGAAACAGGAACTGGCCTCCACAGCCTGCGTGGCAGCATGTCAGGCTGTGGGCGAGGTGCTGGCTCAACGATGCCAGCAGGCTGGCATCACCAGAATGGTGTACAGGGCGATTCCCTGGCAGTACCGCTCTGAGGCTGTGAGTACACTCGGCAGGGATCACACTCAGTTTTCTGCTCCATGGAAGCAGAATTAGCTGCCTGGTGTGTATGCTGTCTTTGTTTCTATGATTCTCACTCCCTCGCATTTCTTTCACAGATTCAGTCTTTCAGGAAAGCCATGAAGGAGGGAGGAATCATTCTCAGTGAGCCGAGAAGGAAATACATTGGGACCTGAATTTAGGAGTCAAGAGTTATTCACTTATTTTGTAAAGTGTCTTCTATAGCCTTCTGTTCTGTTGTAAATTCTAACTACCTTTGCTAGCATGATGACTTAACCATTACCGTATTATAACACCATGAAAACAATCAAAAGAAATCTGTGATGATCTTTATCATTTTGATTTCTGCTCTGGTGTATTACTGAATAAAGAAAAACAGTTTTAAGTATAATCTTTTATTTGTCACTGTACTGTGCTCGGTGTAAACAGGAGTGTGGTGCAGACAGTGTAGAGTTTAACACATCAAGGCATAGAGATAAGAACAAGATCATTTTGATCCAAAATAGGCTCAGGCTGTGGAAACTGTGTCAGATTTTAAAGTGCATGATGGTTTTTTTAAATGGTGAACATGACAGTTGGATAAATGGTAAATGCAGCGTGAATTAAAAATCCACATTAGAATAAAATGGCCAGAATTTTGAAATACATATTAAAAAATTTAACATGGTCCATATCAGTTTAAGTAAATGGGAAAACACAGAATCCTTTACTTTTTTTTTTTTTTTAAAAAACACGTAGGTATAAAAACACAGACCACGCTGCCAGTTCACCATAAAAGACAAACAGGCTTGCATGCAGAACACTAAAGAACCAGAATGAGTCATACATGCAGCCACCACCTCATAGTGAATACAGATTAAAATATGAATCGGTTATATTTCCGACATTCTCAGGGTAAAGGCACTCATACAGCTCGGACATGTTTCATATAAAATAAAATAGCAAAATAAAATGTCATGCTGTTTCTTGACATAATGACATGAGAAGTCTTCAAAAACGTAAGTAATTTCAACAGCTTTTTCATTGGCACGTTGGAATACATCATTTGGGATAAGGACTTGTGCCATTAAACTGGCCCTAACTTGATCCACTCATATATATGTATATATATTATGATCCACTCCTATATTATAAGCTCCTATATTAAAATCCTCACATTTATGAATAATTTACAATGGATAAAACCCTTAATGAAATGGTATTTTGTGATGCAAAGCTTGAAGACAAATCGTATTGATGCCTTTTTCAACCACTGTGACACTGCAACAAAATTCAACTTAAAAAAATACAAAAAAAAACCAAAAAACGCACTTTTAGAAAAAAAAAAACAAAACAACTACAATACTCGTGCAAACTATTATTTTTGTGGAAGTATCTTTTGTCATTGTGACTGCATCAAGTCCTCTTGAAAAAATCTTGATAAACTTTACAAACCTGGACTTAGAAATGTTATAAGAATTAAAATAATGCTGCTCAGTAGGTGAATGCTTTAGCAGTGATTGGTCTACACCGTCTAATGGAATTCTGAGGGGATTGTGAGAGGATTGGATGTTTGGTGACATCGCCTCTGTTTTCCTGTTTACCTTCAGGCCTGCTTGTGCATACATGCTTATGTGGGGATGATTTCTTGTGCATGTGCTGGTGAATGTGGGAGACCAATGCCAAGTGATCTTCAAAGTCAAGCTCTTCTGCAAGGTACTCTGGGTGATGAGCTGTGTGGCGTTTAAGGATACCAACATGATTTGTCTTGATTTCAGGCTTTGCATCACAACAACCTGTAATTTCAACGGCGCAATTTCTGTCTTGTGAAAACAGACAGGGACTGCTGACATCTGAGAAAATAAAATACATCTAAAACTTTAACAGACTGGCTGCAAAGAGCCTCAGAATGAAACTGAACACTAATTGCATAGATTTTAAAACAGGAAGGGAGCGAAAGACCTGTACAGGTGTATTTGGGAGGGTATGTTCTAAAAACACTGAATAAACGATAAATACAGCAATGTATGTTTTCATCACCAGTATCACAATACTGCAGCTGTACAAAATCAATTATAAAAGTCACAGATTCAGATATGCAAAGCCCTGTAAAACAAATCAAAACCTTGCATCATCTGTAAAGAACCTAAAACATACAGCCAAGTATCAACACCTAAGACTATGGCATACAGTACAATACTTCTTATGTGAGCGGTTATAAAACTCACTTTCCTATTGCTGTCGTCTCCTTCAGGACCATTTTTACTTCTTAGCATCCATTTCTCTGCCATAGCTCTCCCTTCCTTCCCCCTCTGTCTCTCTGGTGAGTCCGGCAGCTGGCAGGTTGCGTGGTTCAGGTGAAACGTCCACACATGCTCGCTGGTGAGTCAGGCCGCGTCGCCCACTGCTGCACCTCCTCTGGCCCGGAGACCTCCTCGGACTTCCGTGTAGCTGCGACTATGATGACAAAGAAGCAGAGAAGCTTTCTGAGCCGCTGCAGCATTTCATGAGGATTAACACAAACTGAAATATGTAGCAGCATGCCAGTGTTTCAAGTTTAAAGGACCATATCATCCATTTTGCATGTTTGAGCCTAATATATTCAATTTTGATACACGTAAGGTTACTGGCAAGCATTTCCCAAAGGATAAAACCGTATTTCAGCTTTCCTGATATTTTGCAAAATCTCTAAATCTTTCAANCCAAAGGATAAAACCGTATTTCAGCTTTCCTGATATTTTGCAAAATCTCTAAATCTTTCAAAATCATATATTCAAGCGATACACCCACCTTAAAAAAAAAAAATCAATGTTTTGCCTGCTAATAGTTATGCAGCCTTATGAAGTCACGGTCGTTAAAATTTTTCAATAAATGCAGGTCTTCTTTTGGGACTATATTCCCCGGTGGAGACATACATTCACTCCACGCTGCTCACTGTGCTTAAACACTAAAATTATGAAACTTCGAAAAAACCTGGATACACGTGTAGTTCACTATAATGGATTATTACCTATCCCAAGAACATTTCAAGTATCAACAAGTTGATTTCAATAGCGTTCTAGAATGAACTAAAACCAATGACAGTCTGGAAGGTAGGGAAAAAAAAAAATTAACTCACCGTTCCAGTAGTATGCTTTGGGAAATGAATGTCAGTAATCTTACGTGTACATAAATTGAATACTGTATATTAGGCTCAAACATACAAAATGTGCGGTATGGTCCTTTAAGCCATGGAAGATTACACTGGATTCAAAGATGCCAGTCAAATGAATAAGTCTACTTATCGTAGAGACTGTATCTTGATACAGCCTGATATTTCATATTTGTCTCCTCTCTGATTCTTAAAACAGCTAAACTATAAAGAGTGCCAAGCTAACTCACTGCCTCTTCTTGGCAATGCGTTTCATTTACCTGTTCACGTCCTTTATCGTCATCATCAATTTCGCTGATGGACTGCATGAGAGAGAACAGGTTCATCCTGCCGCTGCGATTAACACTTGGGGGCAACTTGAGACGAGAGAGAAGGAAACAAAAAGCCAAAAACATGAGTAAAGGAGCAGCATGAGCAGGAATGAATTCTGTCAGGCCGTCTGTTTACCCTGTCTGGCTCATTTACTGTGATAATGGGAGAGGCAGCTGCTGCTCCCGTCAGTGCGGGGTCCTGGCTGTTTTCAGATTGGGGAGTGAGCTCTTCAAATACCTGGGTGTGTATTGGAAGATTGGGGTTGAGGTGATGAAAATAGAAAAAAAAAAGCTACTAACATCATTTTAATGAGCTCATTAATTCTGGAATAATCTGGAATACCTCTTCTGCTTGATCTTTTTCATCTGGACTCTCAACATCCTCTTCCTCATCGTCAATTCCCTCAACTTCATCATCTTCCTCCTCTTCATCCTCTGCCCCCCTCTCCGCCTCCTGGACTGACATCTTCCTTTGCTCTTTTGACTTGCGCCTCCAGAGAGCGCTGTGTCGCTGCTGACTGGAATGAAGAATGAACAAACAGCAGAGCTCTCACGCTATGCACATACACACGACTTTGATAAAGCAAACAAGAAACAGCAAAACTACGGACATGCAGCCACTCATTCACACACACAGGTAGCAATGTTGCTGTAAATGATAAAACTTATCTCAAGGTCACAGACAATTACAATCTCAAAAAATATTTATTTTGTATACCCATCTTTAAATAGTTGCTTTCTCTTTCTTTTTTCACTGTAGATGGTGACACATTTAGACAATCTGGAATAGAGATTTAAACCAATCCCTGACCTTGCGGTGAGGATGCCGCTGTAGGTCTGGAGCTGCTTCATGAAGCCTTCATTTGGTTTGATGATTGGCCGGCGCTCCTTGACGTAGGCCAATGCTACATCCAGCGGCCAGTGCTGCTGCTTCATAGCATAGGCAATCACGGTGGACGCAGAGCGAGACACACCCATCTTACAGTGCACCAACACCGCCTGCCCACACTTCCTGGGGTNGGACGCAGAGCGAGACACACCCATCTTACAGTGCACCAACACCGCCTGCCCACACTTCCTGGGGTAAAACAGATCAGGAGAAGCTCACCCACCGCTTTAAGGCTTTTATTTGATAGATATTCTGAGGGATAAATGGTGGTAGGTGACCAGGTGAGAAACTAGCTGAACTAACTGGTTAAAAAGGGTCACCAAACTTTGGCTAAGCCTCCAGGATGGCACTGGCTTGATTTTTCTGCCGGGTAAAAATGGCGTACACTCTCTCACTCAAGAGTGTGAATGCAGCTGTGAAATATAGTGGCAGCATTTTTTTTTTTTTTTANTTTTTTTTTTTTTTTGGTTATATAGTGCAGTTTTGTCAAGCAATTTAATAATATATTCACAAAGCTTAAACTGAAAACTAATAGAAATCATGACTTCAGACTGGAAAACTGATTGAGGTAGGTAAAACCAGCAAAACAAACCATGATTTTTAAGTCGAATTAAAATAATTTGTAACTATAATGTAATACAATCAAATATCTCACTTCTGATTAAGCTGTAACCCAGTTTGAGCTTTCACAATCTGTACTTGCCACTGTAATTTGCTCGTGCGTTTCCGGTTTAAGAGGGGCTACCTTGCAGCGTTGATGAAGTTGTAAGTGTCTGGCCAGTGGGAGAGCAAGTCCGTTTCCTCCACATCATACACTCTGATGTTCATGTAATTGAAGGACTCTGGGAAAAAGTTGTCAATCTCTCTTGTGACATTCAGAATGTAGCCCACACTGAAAAACATGCAGCCACAAACTTAGAGAAAAACACTTCCAAAGCATTTTCAAAACACTAGATATTGGCTCCTGTGACATACTACAACGGGAAATTGAGCCGGGCAACAAGAGCACACAGAGCTCTCGAAAATGGTGCGAGTGAAAAGACTGACTTGTTTTTCTGCAGCTCCTCGAAGTTGGCTGCATTCCATTCAGAGCCCTGAAAGCAGATAAAGACAGAGTGGCTCAGTCAAAGGCAGAGCAGCAGAAAAGGAAAGTGCCTGCAGCATCATCTTCCTTATCGCTGGCAACACACCAGCACAAAAGGGGAAGTTTCAGTCACATGACGGCATCTCGGTGAAAGCACGCTTCCTTCAGTTTACTGACACAAGCAAAGCCTCCACTAAAGCACCAGAATCCAGACTCCATTTTAAGTAGTTTGCTTAATGCTTAAAGGAGCATACCGGTGATTTTGCTTTTTTGAGCCAAATAAATACGTTATTGCTGCCAACCATTTTCCAAACACACTAGTGGAAAGGTTAGAATTGTTTTTCCTACCTTTCAGACTGCCATTGGCTTCAGTACATTCCAGGACGCTCTTAAAATCAACTAGTGGAGGCTTGAAAAGTGCTTAAGATAGGTCATCCATCACAGCAAACCAAATATCATTCTTATTTTATGTCAAAGTTATTTAATTTATTTAGTCCAACATGGAGCTGCATTGAAGCAAATGTACGTCTCCGCTAGGGAATATAGTCCTCGAAGAAAACTGCTTTTACTGAGAAATCAAAAATTACCATGTCTTCTACATTTGGACATGTGTTAGCAGGCAGTGAGTCTATCCCCTGAACATTTAATTTTGAAAAATTTTGGATATAGCAAATAACAAGAAAACTAAAATACGTTTTTATGTTTTATGGAAAAACAGTTGTCTAGCATAACATGGATGTGGCTAGTATTTATTGGGCTTAAACATGCAAAATCACTGGTATGGTCCTTTCAGTGCTTAGCTTAGCTCCATTGTGAAATGGAGTTAATTATGATCTTTTCTTCTGCCAGTGCTATTACTCACCAAGTAAAGGTGGTCAAATATCTTGGAGGGTTTGTCCATCTGAGCCATTGTGACAATCGTCTCATTGTCAATAAACTCCTTGAAAGGTTTAATGTCAAACCCTATCCTTTCCTTCAGGGCGCTGTTCACCTACAGAGGGAAAGGAACGTCAGATCACAGCTGTTGTATCCAGCCGTTGTTTCAAAAAAATTGACCAATTGTTTTTCTCAGCCATCTTCCACAGGTTGTGGGTCTGTCTCTCTCACCATTTTAGATGTGAGGTTATCCAGGTCTTCAGTACTCATAATATCTCTCAGGTGTTCCTTGATCAGCTTCTCTTTAGCGATTCTGTCTGACGAGCTTCACATAAAATAAAATATTAACGCAGAGGCGCTATGAGCAACAAGGACAGATGACAAACTTCATATTGTAGATTTGCATGTAGGAGTCTGTTTTCCAGCTGGGCAGGGTGTTACAGGAAATACTGATTTAACACATCAAACAGACGCTTACCTCTGTCCATCACTGTCCTTCCTTACTGACTCCAGACTGTCCATGGCTTCCCATTCATTGATGCAGAAGCGGTCAGACTCGATGTGATGGTGGTAATACTTGGCCCAGTCCAGGCCGCAGCCTGGGATCACCGCTGCCTTGACTGCACGCTCGCAGCAGCCATGCAACACCTGTAACACTGACCTTGCAGCACAGGAGATTGGCAGGAGAGAAGAAGATATCATCACGTATGGTTTAGTAAAGTAAAAATCTACAGACATAATGCAAGAAGGAAAAATGGATTAGTAGTCTGAAACATGGGGCAAAGGAAAGTCCTGGAGTTTCTCATGATGGATATCACGAGGAAACCCTCTACCTTCTAAGTGTATTTTCACAAACTTACTCGCGCACCAGCTAATTTAATTTGCATATTTAAACGTTTAGAAATACTTACACAGTGTTAATATATTTATTTAAAATGCATTTTTTTCTTCCCTGCTGCAATTGGCCACTCTGGTGAGACCAGAGAAGCTCCAAACAGACCAAGCTGCTCTGCATTCCTTAAATGGAGGTGTTGCTGAGGGAAGGTGGTAGAGCTGGAGGAGGTTGAGTCAGATTTAATGTGCCTAATGTTAGTTGTAAAAATGTTTTTAAAAAATATAAAAATGTTAGTTTTGATTCTTTTATATAAATAAAATTGTAGAAAATTTTAGCTATTCAGTTATTCTGTGAGATAATTGATTAATTAATTGCTATTCCTAGTAGGAGGAGGTAGTAGTAGGAGGAGCATCAGGAGTTTGGAGTTCCTGGATTCGCTCTTGATCGTGTAGACAGAGAGTCTGGACAGTTTGCTGCAGAGGGCCCAAATCATCAAGATGCATAGTCTTTGTGCAGAGTAAGTTATGTTTTAGTTTTTTTTATTTGACTTTAAATAATAAAATAAGTTTTTCATCAGCTTTTTTATTTTCTTTTGTACAATTTTGACCAAGATTTTCTTCTGCACTTAAATAATCTGCATTAATGTGGAAGAAAATAAATCCAGTGCAAGTAAAAAGTTGTGAAGACCTTTTTTTCATCTTTCATCACTAGGCCAACCTTACAATGGACTTTAAGAAAGTGATGTGGTGGGTATCATAATAAAGATATTACTGATTATTGACTTTGTCTTTACAAGGTGCTACTACAAGAGTGAGGATACTTAAATGTTTTGATGGACAGTGGAGACTAATAGATTAATTTTAACAAGCACCGACTCGATAAGATCGTGGACGATAATGTACTGCATGCTGTGGTGTCAATAGCTGGAAGTCAGCACTCACCACATTGTCTGCATAGAAACGGGCTTGAAAATTCTGCTCTCTTCTGCGGATGTCACACTGAAACCACTGTGAGAAAGACAGAATCTGAGGTACAGTAATAAAACCAAAGAAAGAGAAGCTAATAGTCATGCCAGTGAGGAAGTACTTTGATGAGGAGCACTGATGGATGATGCAGCTGACTGACAAAAAAAAAAAGAATAAATTATGCAGTGCAAATAAGCAATGGCTGTGGTGATGAGAGTGGAGGAAAATGTGAGGAGAGAGGTGGGGGCAGACGGAAGAACCAAATTAGCGCGATTGGAGGTGTGAATCAGCTTGCTGAAGGTGTGCATGTTTGCATGACATGGCTACTGATCAAAGCCTGTTGTATGAAACTCCACATGCGATAGGTTTTCTCCTGAAACACAGCAGTCGGTTACAAAGCTCCCACTGTTCCGCCCGTGCTGTCTTTAGACATGCTAAGTCTCAGTTCCAGCTCTGAAACTGACTGTGTCCTTCCACATCTTCCTCTCTCCCATGCTGAGTAACTAACTCGAAGTGTTACCATCCAGCAAACACATTTAGCCTGATTAAGACTGGGCTAAAATGCCATTTCAATGTGTGTCAGGTGATACACAGTGAAATTGTCAGTGAAATAGTTACAACTATGGTTACGTGTGACATATACCTAAAAAACTTTCACCTTTCAACCAGATTTAGCTCACATTTAACAAAAGTCTTCACCTACAAACCACCAAATCCAGTGTTTACTGGGCATGCACGTTTAAAATAAACCCTGCAGAGTCAAGCCACGAGCTAGTCACAAAGTTTTACTAGATCTAGATTAGTAGTGCCCCCAGAACCCTGAAATTTGAGTTTCTGTGGTCACTATAATGTAACTGAACTTTTCACAGCTGAACTCTCACTAGCCTGAACATAAAGCCAGCTATTCAGTAACTGAAAATATTTCTGACTGCAAAAACACATGACCTAAATGATTATGTAAGTTGGTAACTGAGTGATAGCAGCAGATGTAATTTATGGACAATGATTCAACTCCGAAAACAGAAACATTACTCATTCATATTATCTCTGGCCACATTCCCGGACATCAGTGTCCGTGCTGCAGCTTTATAAAATCATCAGCTGAGACTTTACACATTACTCTAATTCACTCCTCAATCCTTTTTCATTGTTTCTTACCCATCGCCATCCAGGTACACCTGTGTGTCACTCCATATCGGCACAACCAGGCCGATTGTGCAGTGATCACTGCAAAGAGAGAGTAACGAAAAAAAAAAAAAGTCATTTGACAATCTTTTGTTTGTCAAAGTTATGGAAGAAATTATTAAAGAAATGGCAATTTTTTCGTGTATACTCTGACACCAGCATCCTTACACACACACCTGTCAGAGATGGGGAAATCCATGCCAAGCAGGATGCTCTCCTGTTTGTTACCAAGGGTGGAGACGACGATCAGATATCTGACTCTGCTCGTGCTGACTGACTCAAGCTGCACTGCCTGCAAGACAGCGCACAGGGAGTGAGATCACACTCACACATATGTAGTATACACACATTGCATGTTGCCATTTCCCCTGATGTTTGTGGTTGTCCATTAAAACCAACAAACTTGCCTCATTATATAGACCAAAATATCTCTGTGTCACTACACTGGCCTTCCTGGGAAAATCTAATCAGCAAAGTCAAAGATCAGGTTTACAGAGTAATGCAACTATTGGCCATAGTTCACTGAAATGATCACATCATTGTTTTTACATGTTCAGCTTATTTATTACAAAGCTTGTACACCATTTTATTTTTACTTTATTACCAATGGCCATTTTCCAAAGCACTGCTTAATCTAGTAACCTCACAAATAAGGTTTTCCTATCATGGAGGCAGTCACTGGCTTTGGTTAATTTGAGATTCAAATTAAATCTATCAATCTCATTAGTCATTTTTTTTTTTTTTTTNTTTTTTTTTTTTTTTTAAGAAGGTTAAAAACTGCTGAAAGCAAAGACTCTTGTGAAAACTCTTGCTAGTTGGGTTAATGCTTGTGAAAAGCTTTGAGATCACTGACTGGAAGTGATTTTCATGATGTCCATGTTTGCTTTTTATTTGTTTTCTGAATTTGATTTTTCTAAAATCCAGATCCAAAATAATGATAGTGACAAAAAAACTGAAACAAACCCAACTAAATGTTCATCATGATCAATCAGCTTTATCATGCAAATTTCAAGTCTCTGCAACATTTTCACTACACTGGGGCTGGATAAACTCACTGGTTCATCCATGAAACCAACTGATAGTAATGTTGTAAATGGGGTTAATGGTCCATTGAGCTCTTATTTATGATCTCGCTGATTTGAGCAAACATCCATCCATTTTCTAAACCCATTTGTCCTGTTGAGGGCTGGAGCCTATCCCAGCGGTCATAGGGCGAGAGGTGGGGTACACCCTGGACAGATCGCCAGTCTATCGCAGGGCTGACACGGAGACAGACAAACTCATTCACACTCTCATTCACACCTATGGGCAATTTAAAGTTCCCAATTCACCTGATCTGCATGTCTTTGGAGGTGGGAGGAAGCCGGAGTACCCAGAGGGAACCCACACGGACATGGGGAGAACATGCAAACTCCACACAGAAAGGCCCTGCCCCGGCCAGGAATCGAATCCAGGATCTTCTTGCTGTGAGGCAACAGCGCTAACCACTGCGCCACCATGCCAAGTTTACATAAAATATCTAGTCATCGCTGTTTGCTATCAAGTCATCAAGTTTAAAAAAAAGATGCTGCTTCCAGGCATCCTCTCTGACTGCACAATCCATTAATTCTAATACAGAGAAAATAAATTACCGGTATTAATATACTGCTGCTTGCAGTAAATTCAGCACAATGATAATGATTCTTGTAATCAAAGTATGACCATAAGCTAACATATGATGTTCATATTGTGAATGGAACAACCAAGCATGTGAGACAGGCAGATAATTAATGAGCAACTTAATGCCAAATCACCAAATATTAATTTATATGTGAAGCCACTTAATAATGCTATCAATTGAATCTGGAACCAATCTGGAATGTTAGGCGTTACAGTCGTGCTTTCCCTTTTTCCGTTAAAAATCCCAGTGTAACTGCCCTCCAGATCTCAAAACAAGGCAAGACGATCCATGACTTTGCCATTCCACACCACCTGGGTACAGCTCCACCGTATGTCATTTTGATTTGGGCCATGCCTCTCTATCAAGGCATAGAAAAAACAGATATGTTCTCATGCGGGGTAGGATTAGTGGCCCAGCCCTTTTTTTTCAGGGTTTTAACACATTTTTTAAATATGTGACGGAGGCGACGCCTCACCAGCTTGATGGTGTCCTCTGGTCTGAGCAGTTCCACCATAGCATGAAGGTGTCTGTGCCGTGTGTCTGAAGCTTTGTCCCTGTGCTTCAGGGGTCCCGTCTCCTCATGAGACTGTCTCCCCTCCCTCTCATCCTCTTCCAGCAACAGGACGGCTCCCTTGACCAGGGCAAAGCTCTCCCTAGAGACAGGGATCAGTTATTTTATTGCTTTAGTAACATGACATGCTGCTGTCATTATTAAGCAATTGGTGATTGTTTTGTTAGGATTATAAGGCAACACTGATGTATATCTACCTTTTCTGAAGTTTCCCTCTTCTTGGGATGCTTTCATCCTTTCAAAATAATATAAATGAAAAGACAGCTTTATGGAAAACACAGAAAACATTTATTTTAGCCTTCCCTTCTTGTGTGATTCTCTTTCTCTGAAGTACTGTATAGATAAGAAGCGATGAGATCTGGAGGTTGTGAATAAATATTTTATCAAGATGTAACCTGAAGAAGCATTAAAAGCTTTACTCATAACTTTCTGTTCCAGATATCATCCCTCCTATATCTTGTTGTCCTGTCTGTTGATTACTTAAACTATATATTATATTATTTACATTTTATGGCTTATAACTGATTGTGTATTCAGTAAACCCCAGCTGGCTCTGACGCTTCTGTTGTGCAGGCTGAGTTGATGTACTGTATGTGAAAGTTCTTAGCAGGGCTGAAACTGTAAAGTACTTAATTATATCAAAACATCACAAACTGTTTCTAAAGCTCCAGAAAGGTTTATTACAAAGACACCCTTGTAGCCTGATGATGATTAAAAGCTTTGAACCATCAGAATAACTTTTCTAGGAGCAATGGAGGCATTGTGAGCAATATCCCCCTGCTGAAAAGTTTTCACACAAATAGCCAGAAAACTGTTTAGTAATTTCTGGGGTGAAATGCAGTACAACATAGATAGGAAGAAGTGGAAGAACACGTTTTGGAAACCAACAAAAAGAGTGATGTGTAAGCAGAGGGAAGAGGACACTGAGTGAGGAGGATAACACAAAGAGTAGTGAAATTATTGAAGAAATTGATATGAAATAAAAGACAAATTCAAAAGGAGAGGGAGGGACATAGAGGGGAGTAGCTGCAATAACAAGGATTATGTCGAAAGAAACTTGAGACAGTAGCATTACCTGTTACGCAACTGACAAGTCCAGACAGAGTCAAGTTTTAAAAAAACAACAGAAATTAAAGAGAAGTTGGCAGGGCAAGGAGAGGAACAATGAAAGTTAAAGAGAAAAGGAGAGAACATGAGTTATAAAATAATCAGATTCCGTGACAAAATATGCAAAAAAAAAAAAAAAAAAAANAAAAAAAAAAAAAAAAAAAGAGACTTAAGACAGTAGCAGTCACACCTCAGACATACACTTAAATCCTCCCCATGAAAGAGCAAAAGAATGTAAGGACAGGAAATAAAGTCACAGACAGAGGCTGATGAGATTGTGTTTATATCACCATGTATGAAGGGATCTTCTACAGTGGCAGTGATGGTTTGAGCAGATGGATGATAAACCGCCACTCTAATATCCCTTTTATGAACTGCTCAATTGCCTTACTGAAGCTTTATCTGTGGCATATTTTTCTTGCAAGTCAGGTTCTGTCACATCATGGCCTATGAATGTAACCTCAGCCTGGGCAAACACTGAGAAAAAAAAGCACCCTCATCATTATGTGCAAAAGGGAAAATGTAATGATCATATCCAAAAAAAGGAACTATGGTTAATTGTTCTTCAGGCAGATATGAGCTTTATGAGCAGTTATGAGCTTTAGCATGGACAGCTCATAACGGGTAATGTAGAGAACTGCAGATATGATGCATAGTGACTGGTTTTGTGTACTGAAATACAGCGGATGAATCAAACTCACTGGAGCAGTAGAGGTAGATGGTGTCCTATGCAGGGTCAACAGAGCCATTGCACTGTACAGATGTTTCTACCCTAAACCTGCTGCTGCTGCAGGCAGACTGGCACCGCAGATTCCTCAGCCGAAACTGTGCTGTGGGTGAGTCTGGAAAGCTGGTTTCTGTTTCTGAAATGACATACAGTTAGAAACAAGTAGTGACAGGTGTGGTTTATAATAGGAGTCTGTAAGGAAGATTCTGAGGATCTCCAGGCAACTGAAGGCATAGTTCATGTTAATATAGTGATTCTCAAACCAAATACCACTTCTGAGCACAACATTTAAGTCCAACAAGCAACCATCTCTAAGGAAAGTTGATTATCTGCAGAAATTTCCCAGGACATTTGGTGATTCAAGTACCACAGGTCGTCATCAATGTTTGTCTAATGTTTGCTATTCATATTATTCTGTAATATCTCCTTGTTTCTGATCTTTGTAATTTACCTGTTTCTACACCCACGGCTCCTATTGCACACCTGGTCGTTTGAGGAGAGGGAATCTCTCTTTGAATAGCCTCTCCCGAGGTTTCTTCCATTTTCCTTATACAATAAGGTTTTTAGGGAGTTTTTCCTCGTTTTGTTAGAGAGCTTGGACTGGGTTGGGAACCGCTAATGTATGGGTCTGTAAAGCCCATTGAGACATTGCATTAACTTGACTTGACTAGTCGTTCACACAGTTTGAGAACCAATGTGTTCACTGCTGACCACTCCACACCGTGCCAGAAATACCTTGCTTAATTTACAGTCAAATACACTGCACTGCCAACTAAAACACATCAAACTAAACGTTATCAGAACATTCTCAGAAAATGTTCCGAAATAAAATCTAACGTGGGAGACATGGCGTGGGCAATGTGGCAATACCTGCGTTATAAAACATGCTGGAGCATGCAGATACTCCTGTCATTATGTCGCTTCAGTCCTGGCATCGCTAACAGTAATTATATTGGTAGGGGAGCTGTTAAAAATAACCGGAGGCTTATAGAAACCAGCCTGTTCCAGCCTGCACAAGCTAACAGCTGACCGTACCTTACCGCACAGAAAGGAGAATATATGGTGGAAGCGGAGGAGAAGAAGACATTTTTATTTTTCTCACCTTTTACAGACTAACGCCACTGTCTTACTTCCTGCTTCGGAACAGTTTGCAGTTCCTTCAGCGACGGTTGCTCCTTATTCCGCCCTCTGGAGCCGAGTGAGGAGTTGTAGTTAGAGGAGTTTACGACCTGAACTCACGGAGAGGAGCGGGAGAGCAGGCGTGGTCTATGACGTCACGCACACAGGGACTCTTCCCGGTGCCGCCCACGCGCATTGAGCATCTACTGAGCATCAAATGAAAAAGGGGATTTACTTTAATATTCAGTTGTCGGTTAATAATTTTTTACTACCTAATTCACTGACATTTCTACCAGTCATAGAATTAAAATTTAATAAACTTGTCAATTGTGCGTGTTTGTTGGTATGTCACAAGGAACGAATAAAACTACAGTGCGCATGCGTCCTGCTGCAGCTCGTCTGTCGTGATGTCATAGGCTTATCCCATGTTTGTAGTTCGACCCCAGGAGGGCAAATTAAAGGAAAAACGTAAACATGCCTTTACAAGGATGGATGCTTTCTCGAAGGGAGCATGTCTTCCAGATCACTATATCATACCTGACATTTGACTTTTCATAGAGTTGTAATTAATCACATAAATAAAACCCCCCAAATCACAAAAGGAAATGCAAATTTTATTTACTGTATGAAAGACAAAAACTCCTAATTATTTTTTACTTGTATTATTTAAATTACCCTCATCTTTAATTTATTTTCTTTCATTTTCACAAAAAAGATCATCTAATCTGTTGTGTCTTTAATTTAGTTCTTCTTAAAAATGACCTTAACGCACTAATGGAATAGCATGCACTATTTTGATTTGTGTGAACAAGCATGTATACCTGCATGCACAACAGACCATCCTCTTGACATTTTGACTTGTAAGTACTGATAAACCACTGGTGTAAGTAATAACACTATTAAGGCTAAATCCCAAGTTAACAAGTGAAAGAATGAAATTAACTCATTTGCAAAATCTCTTATAAAGGGCAATGCTGTATGATGTCTGTACAGCTTTAATTTAGTTTTTTTCATGTTATTATAATGTATTATTAAAATAACACAATGGCTCCATTTGATGTAAGTGCACCACTAAGCCATGCCAGAATATTTATGCCATTTTACATTGTGATTTGTATAGGAAATATCACTGGTGTAGTAAAATTCATCATGCTCCACTTCATTTAGTCAGCCTAGGATGCATAAAACCAGTCTGGTTCTAGAACCAGACTGGTTTTAAAGTAATGAAAACATGCCCATCTGAGGCAAAAACTCAATAAATTAAAATAAAATAGTTGCCACGCGAAAATACCTTTGCAGCTTGGCCACGCATGCGCATTGCCTTAAAAGGAAGTACTTCCTGATGTCGAAGGAGATTGTAGTTCTTTAACTGTGAAGGTTGTCGTGCTAGCCGACCAATGTAATCTGTGTGTGTAGCAGTTTGTTCAGCCATAAAGTTATAAACTCTGTCTAAAAAGGAAGCTCTGCACAGTGGGATGCACGCTGTTCAGAACCTTATGAAGGTTTTCGTGACGAGACGCATCCCACAGGAAGGGATGAAGATTCTGTCCCAGGCTGGAGTGTAAATATACTTTTTATTATTTACCGTAATTGTTTCATTTAGCACTTATCCAAGATGGAATTTACCATTAAACTAGTCCTCATATTGCGCACTGATGCTGCGTTGGTCTCATGGAGTCAAGACTGGATAAACTTGACAGGGTTTGCTAAAAGAAATTATATCCTGCTTTTCTGCAGTGTAAACTGAAATAATGTCTCTTGATGTATTTGTTGTCCCTCTCTGTCCTCCATGGAATCAGGTGTGAAGTGTCTCTGTGGGACTCGGATGAGCCTGTGCCGAAGACAGAGCTTTTGAAAGGGGTGCAGGGGGCTCATGGGCTTCTGTGTTTGCTCTCTGATAAAATTGATGGAGATGTTCTGGATGCTGCAGGTACTTATCAAGGACCAGCACGCCTGTGTGTGTGAGTGTATGGATGTGTGTGTGTATAAAAAACAGTGCCATAGGGCTCATCAGCTGATTTGTCTCTGATGCTAGGGCCCAACCTGAAGGTAATCAGCACGCTGTCAGTGGGATTTGATCACATGGCTCTGGATGAGATTAAAAAACGGTGAGCTATACTGACAAAACTGACCTCTAACTACTCTAACAAAGTGTCATGTGGCCTTCTAAGTGACAGTTTATTTCCAACAGTCAAATCCGTGTTGGGTACACTCCTGATGTCCTGACTGACGCTACAGCAGAACTGACTGTGGCTCTGCTGCTGGCCACTGCTCGAAGGATACCAGAGGGAGTAGAGGAGGTCAAGAAGTCAGTCTCAGAGAGTTAAATATTAACAGTCATCAGCGTCTACTTTGATACTGATGAGTTTTCTGTAATCTTTTAACCAAGTACAGGCAATTATCTTAATTATGGCACACAATGGCCTGTAACTTTTTCAGTGGTGGCTGGAGCTCGTGGAAGCCGCTCTGGCTGTGTGGTTATGGACTTTCTGACAGCACAGTAGGAATTATTGGACTGGGACGCATAGGTATGGTTTGCTGCCATTGCTTTTATGATTATTATTATTATTTACTTTAGCACTGCAAGTTCACCTCATGACTTTTGTATATATAACTAGCATTGTGTGATAATTTTCCTCTTAGTTTTTTTAAAAATTGCTTGTCAGTAACTAAATAAGCAGTGCCGTTTGTTATCAGGCATGGCCATTGCTAGGAGACTTAAGCCCTTTGGAGTGAAGAGACTGTTATACTCTGGGAGAACAGCCAAGAACCATGCAGCAGAGGTGGATGCAGAGTTTGGTAAGAATGGTGAAAGAAAGGTTACAGAAAGGTACAGCTTTTTGTGAGTAGGTTTGTTTATTTGATTAATTTATTCTTTCCTTCACCCTCTCCCTTGTCTCTGTGGAACAGTACCACTTGACACATTAGTGTCTGAGAGCGACTTTGTGGTTGTTTCCTGCTCCCTCACACCAGAGACCCAAGGCCTTTGTGACAAGAACTTCTTCAGCAAGATGAAGAATACTGCCGTTTTTGTCAACTCCAGCAGGTATTCTTCCAAATTAGCGCAGAAAGGAGAGCTTGATGCAGAAAAATTATTGGTCATGTAATGAACTACAACTGTAGGTTGTAAACGACGATACCGGCATGTTTAAGCTCTATACATACATACATATATAGCTTTATACACAGCTTGTATACGTGTTATGTTACTGACAACCAACTTCCAAAAAATAAAACCATATTTTAGTTTTCCTGTTATTTCTTCAAATTCCCTTATCTTTCAGAATTAAATGTTCAGGTAATACATCCACCTTAAAATTCAATGTTTTACCTTCTAACACTTATGCACGATTGTAGAAGGCAAGATTGTTTTAATTTCTCAAAAAAAGCTGTCTTCTCCTGGGACTATATTTCCTGGTGGAGACATACATTTTCTTCTGTGCAGCTCTTTCTTGGATCAGTTAAATAAAGTTACTATGCCAAAAAAGTTAATAGATGTTATGTTCGCTGCAGTGGCTTACTTACCTCAAACGCGTTTCAAGACTCTACAAGTTGATTTTAATAGCGTACTGGAATGAACTGAAACCAATAAAATCTGGAAGGCTGGGAAAAAAAAAATTGAAAATATACTGCTACAGTAACATGTTTTGGGAAATGGTTGCCATTAACATAACATGTGAGCAGGTTGTATATGTTGGGCTCAAAGTTGAGCTAATGCTGTTATGGACCAGGTTTTGGCCCATAATTAATTTTGACACCTGATGTCAAAATTAATTATGGGCCAAAACCTGGTAGATTTATGTACACAAAATACAAAAGGCAGAAATGTTGAGGAGTGTTTATGTGTTTTAGGGGGGCTGTGGTGAACCAGGAGGATCTGTACCAGGCTTTGAGCAGCGGACAGATAGCTGCAGCTGGACTGGATGTCACAACACCTGAGCCGCTTCCAACAAACCATCCCCTTCTTACCCTCAAAAATTGTGGTGAGTAGACAGGATATGTAATACCCTGGGATGATTTTTAAGCCTCATGCTGTTGTTCCCCATTTGCCTTTCACTTTTTATTTCTTTCCTCACAATTTGACAAAATATCTTCATTGTCACATCTCAAACATTGCCTTGATTTTCCTTTTTGTTTGTCTGTTGACTCTTACCTCTTGCAGTGGTTTTGCCACACATTGGCAGTGCCACCTACTCCACGAGAAGTACTATGGCAGCCTTGGCAGCCCGAAACCTCATTTGTGGTTTACAGGGCACAGACATGCCCAGTGAACTCACCATGTAGAGCCTCAAACCGAGTCGCTTTACCTGCTGCTGCCATCTCTGGTGGCCTCTGGATGATAGACACCAAAAGTTGGTTGTGGTTATGAAGTCTGCAATCCACAATTTATCAATTTTAGACATATTCAAGCTCTTAAAAAAGGCTAATTAACAAACTAACACCACTCCTTAGCATTTCTTCTTTCAGGTCTCTCTTGAAGATTGCACTCAAACTGAAAAAATGCACTTTTTTGCAAACATTTAAACTGGTTCCTCATGAATTGAATTGGTGCACTCTTATTCCAACTGTAATGTTTTCAAAAAAATAGTCATGCTAATCCTATTCTCCATTATCGCCTCTTGATCAACATTTTACTGTTGTTATGCTCAATGTTTATTGTTACAAAACAGCTCACCACTCCATTTTTGTGTGAAATGGTATTGTTTTTGTTCAGAAGAAACAGGATGTCTCTAAATAATAATAAATAAAATAATAAATCAGAGCTACATGTAAAGCTGTGTTTATGTTACACATTATACATACCGAAAAAAAAAAAAGGAATTTAAAATAACAGAAATTATCCAATTGATCACTTATTTAGGGCTCCCTCATATCAGTCTATTATTAATAGGCTTTTGATTGATTAATACATTTTTAAACACTTATTTTTTATTGGTGAACAAGGAATTATATGAGTCTCTGGAAAATGACAGTCACATCTCTGGCTTTACAATTCAAAGTTATGCTTCAGTCTTTCAGAAAACTAGATTTGATGACATCCTACCATATTTGTCTATAAGGAGACAATAATATTGAAGAATAAAAGCCATTTTAGCCTGTGGAGCATACTGTATGTTTATTATTCCATGGAAATCAACCTGTCAGATTGTATGATTTCAGCTGCCCATTTAGGCCAGACAGCTATTCTGCCATAAACTCTCTGAATCCCAAAAGTGATGGGTGGGAAAATGTTAAGTATTCAACTGAGCAAAAATCTCTTTCAGCACAGAGTACAAAATAAATGCAGACATGATTTGTTAGCACATGGCTCTCTGTAACATCCCCCTTGGCTTCTCAGATGCTTGGATTCATTTTGTTCTAATTCATAAGTTTAGATCTTGAACAAGGCTAATCTGGAAAATGCCAAAGGGCCTTAAAGACCCATTGGACTAGTTTTCACAAAAAAATATGGTTTTATCCATGGGCTGCATGGAGGCGAAAGGAATAATCCAGCCCATGCAGGTTAATACATAAACAGCTATTACCTCCTGCCCCTGTCCTTACCCTAGCGACTTTTAGCATGTTGCTTTTAGCATCCATTCCTCTCCTCACACTTGGTGCACCAAGTGTGAGGCAGAACAATGGATAAGCTAAGATCACTCATTCTATACCCTTATGATAGTAGTTTAGCAAGTTTTCCAGACTGATCAGTTGATTTGCTGATAGATTAAGTGTACTTTGAGTGAGAGTTGGCAGCAGGTAGCAGTCTGGTTTGGCAGAGAATGAAGGCACAGAACGCGAATGCCACTTTGTTTTTTTCAGAGAAAATAATCAAACAATAGGTGTATTACTTCCTGCAAAGAGCATGCTGCTTTGTTCCCCTGATCAATTCACTTAAGGAGTGCTGCCTCTCTGACTGCTCTGGCATTCTTTCTTTTCAATTATAAACGTAATAAAGAAAAAAAGACACTTATTTTGTTTTAGTCCATTTTGTAATAGTTCAAAGCACTTTCTTCATTCAGCATGCAGACAGTAACAGGTTAAAAATGTAACACTGTCAATACAGTAGCTGTTTTGACAAAGTAAGTATATTAAACTGTCGCTTCTTTTGGTCCAACAGAGCAAATAACGTTTTCATGGAGGCAACCAGGTTCGAGGTACAACGAACGCAGCATAAATCACAAATTAATGGTGCTGAAATTAGAAGTACTACAAAGATTAGAACACCTGTAGACGTGTCTTCCTGACTGCGTGTGCGCATGCGTACACTACACTTTACGTCTATTGTATTGGGTTTGTGTGATTGTATTACAATCACACAAGCCCAGAACTATCAATGGCAGCTAAATCCTGCCAGAACAGACACACCTGTGCCATATCACGCAGGCGCACTGCTTTGAAGTATTTTCGCTGAAGGAATATATAAGTATGGGGTGTGTTCATGTTAGTAGTCTTGTTACTGCTGTGTAAAGGCGTACTGTCACAAAACTACACGCTTCAGCACACTCTTCAGAGTTCCTAGTGTCCATGGAGGTTTACGTGACCAGAAACATCCCAGAAGAGGGGATGCAGGTCCTGCTGGATGCTGGGTGAATATGCTGTTTCTTTTTTTATATTTTTTTATTTTCAGCAAGGTTTCGAACTTACTACTTATTTAAAGTAATGTACCGGTACTTATACTGTAACATATACGACTTACTTACATTGCATACTATGTATAACAATACATCTCTCTTACTTCATTTAATGTCATATTTGCATACTTTAAAAGCTTAAAGCGTAGTAGTTGTTAATAACTAACAACTTTTTTGATTGTACTGTAGCGACTCTCAGTGAATCAGTCAACTAGCATCTTTTCTTTTCTTTCTTTTTTTTTATTAGCTCCGATTCTCCGTTCAAGCCCCACTCCCACCTCTGACAAAGAACTTTTATCCTTCAAATAAATTACATTCTTTGGAAATGTGAAATGACAAAAGTAAAGATAATGGCAATCCCAATCTATGGCTTTTTAAAATGTGATGTAAATTTAAAAATAACAAAGTAATTCTAACTTTAATGAAAAAATAAAATAAAATCTTGTTGTGTAACCTGGCCATACAGGAAGAACCACTTCCAAATGCTACATGTCTCTTCAGTCAAATAGTATGCTACAGATGAGAGCTCACCATTCCCTTCTTATTAACTGCAATCGAGTTTTATTTATATAGGAGCCAATTTTTGCTACTTTCCTTTTATCTGTTGATATTCTGCATATTTGGAACATAAGTGATAATATACCAGTTATGCTAGACAGTCTCCTAAATTCAAGTATGTACAAAAGAACAGTGTGAAGTTAAGTGAAATTCCAAAAGCTCAGGTCCATATCAAGACAACTTGGGAGTGCGTTATTGTCCTTATACCATGGCCTCCTAATGTCGTACAATTTTATCATGCACCTGCCGGACAGTCAGAAACAAGCATTTTCTTTTGCCATGGTATAACATCTTGATCTATAATTCTAAAGGTAACAACAGAGGATTTGTTCATTTAAAACTGTGAAAGTAATATAGATTAACGATCATCACAACATGGAGAATTTAGATTTGACACCCAAATGCAACACAAATGGATATTTAAAGATTTCATAGTCACAGGTTCATATTTTGAAGACCTAATCCAAAAATACAGAACAATCCAAAAATACAGATCAAAATGCCCTTTAGGTAATAGAACTACAACCTCACATATCACCTGCTGTGAAACAAACCTCTGCTTGTAGTATGAACTTGTGATTGGCTGATTAACACTGTTTGATTCTCAATGACCAGTCAGGAGTTTATAGCAATATATGATAATGAATCCCTAATTAAGATTTTTAGACAGGTATGTTAGACTCTCCCTTTTCTCAGGTAACTCTTATCTACCACTGCATTCAGCATTAATCTTAATATCAAGTAAGAAGAAAACAGAGGGTCTGTGTCTCATTGTTCTGCTGAGTAAACCGAAACACACGCATTTCTCTGTTTTATTTTTTTTTTATCCCTCGTGGAAACAGGTGTGAGGTGACTAACTGGGCCTCGGATGAGAAAACTCCAAGGCCAGAGCTGCTGAAATCTGTAAGGGGAATTATTGGACTACTGTGTCATACAACAGACGAGATTGATGCAGAGGTTCTGGATGCTGCAGGTACTCGTCAAGGTTCGCTGACATGAGGACTAATGTGAGTGTGTGCAAAACTGTGACATGTGGCATCTGTCTCTGATTCTAGGGCCAAACCTGAAGGTGATCAGCACCCTGTCAGCAGGACTTGACCACTTAGATCTGGATGAGATCAAAAAACGGTGAACTAAAGTGATTAAAAAAAAAAAAAAAGACATTTAGCTGGTATAACAAAGTGTCACATGGTTTCAAAGTGACGCTGTTGTTTGTTTCCAACAGTGGTATACGTATTGGGCACACGCCTGGCATCCTGACTGATGCTACAGCCGAATTGACTGTGGCTTTGCTGCTGGCTACTGCTCGGAGGATACCAGAGGCAATGGACACAGTCAAGAAGTCAGTCTCACTGAATTGCATTCATCAGTGTATACTTTGATAATGATGGTTTTTCTGTAATGTCTCTCTCTCTTTCTCTCTCTCTCTGTCAGAGGTATGTGGACCTCATTCAACTCATTCTGGTTGTGTGGATATGCACTTTCTGGCAGCACAGTAGGAATCATTGGACTGGGACGCATAGGTATGGATGCTCTTATTGCTTCATTTACTTTAATACTGCAACTTCATTTTGATTCTTTTGATTCCATGTGTAGCTATATGTAACTTTTCTCTTCGTTGTCAAAAGTTTGTCAGTAATTATGGCTCTGGTTATGGCCAGGTATGGCCGTTGCTAGGAAACTCAAGTCCTTTGGACTGAAGAGGCTGCTCTACTTTGGAAGAATAGTCAAGCCCTGTGCTGCTGAGGTTGATGGAGAATTTGGTAAGAATAAGGAAAGAATCTTAACCTCTTGAGAAGTTGTAGTTAATAGGCTTGTTTATTTGATTCACCTTTTCCTCCCTTTGCTTTTTGTTTCTGCGGGACAGTGCCACTGGACACGATAGCGTGTGAGAGCGACTTTGTTGTGGTTTGCTGCTCTTTTACACCAGAGGCCAAAGGGATGTGTGACAAGGCCTTCTTCAGCAAGATGAAGAAAACTGCAATCTTTGTCAACACAAGCAGGTATCATCCCAAAGCCGTGCAGAGAGGAGTGCTCATTACGTTGTGGTTTGTAACCAGGCTCAGCAGGTAGCTTCAGCCATGGCCCATTTTTTGTTAGCACTGTTGACTGGGGGGGGGNGGGGGGGGGGGCAGTGCAGTTTTACAGACATGGTGGAGACAGTGGAGGCCAAAATATTTTGATGCACAACAACAACCCATATCTCACAGACTTAGCTAACACACACTGCTATTCTTTGAATATCATAACCAAGTCACATTGCAAGTTCCATTTTAGGCTCACTCAAGGAACTGACGCCAACAGTGTAACATAGGCTAGCCGATCTCAGATTCAATTATCTGACTTTTTAAATTAACACAGATTCTGCCCTAATGAGGAAAAGTTCTTTGTTTCAGCAAATTCCATCAACTCAGACTCACTCAAGTAAAGGCTCCTACACACTATGTGATTACAGGCATCCTATAAGTTCATTTCATCTTACACTGTGTGAGATAGATATGTGTCAAGATGTACAAGATCAAGTTTGTTACATGTCAGACTGTGAGATTAAATGCTTGTAGAAACATAGCCCTGTGACATGCAGGAAAAACTATGCAGCCATACTCTCTCTCTCTCTCTCTCTCTCTCTCTCTCTCTCTCTCTCTCTCTCTCTCTCTGTGATTATGTACACAATAATTGTGTTGCAGGCTGTTTGGTTTTGCCCCAAGAGCACTAAATACACCATCAGGGGACGTGTCACTACTTAAATCATCAATTTTTTTTCATGGTTCTCTCACAGTTGCAGTCTCATTGCACCCTTACTGAGTGCAATGCTGATTCACTGAGTCATGAGTGATTCAACGAAGTGGCATAGCATGTTATTAACACCTTAAGGTGTTCACCTTAACAAGGTTCAGCAGAGCCTAATAGGCCCGTTAGGTGTTAAGGCCGGGAGCCACCATTGCTGTCATATGTCAAGGTGGTGCTGTGAAAGAAAGCCATATATTTGTTGAGTCTCTTTCATCTCAAAATAAACTACCAACCATAAATATGACTCATTTGCATTTGTGAGTTCCTGCTGTTATGAAAAATGTGAACGTTTTTGTTGTAATCTTAAAAATAGAACATGTCAGATTCTCCTCCATCTGCTCTAAAGAAGATAATTTTGTTCAAGGCCTTCTATGGTCTGCTATTTGTTGACCACTGCTCTGTAGAAATAGACTTAGTATGGGTTTACAGTGTGATAGACTGCTGGCACAAACTATATAGACTACTAAAATACAAGAGGACTATGAGACAGAGACACTGAGGAGCTGGTTTGTTTTAGGGGGGCTGTGGTGAACCAGGAGGATCTCTATGAGGCTTTGAGCAGTGGACAGATAGCTGCAGCTGGACTGGACGTCACAACACCTGAGCCGCTTCCAACAAACCATCCCCTTCTTACACTCAAAAACATTGGTGAGTAGACAGGATTTGTAATACCCTGAGATGATTTTAAAACTCATACTTTTATTTTCTCCTTTATTTTGCATTCTTCAGTTTGTTTTTTCCCCTGATCCATTTCTGTTTGTTCTCTCTGAATTCCTGCAGTGGTTTTGCCACACATAGGTAGTGCCGTGTACTCCACAAGAATCAGCATGGCAATCATGGCAGCCCAAAACGTGCTTGGTGGTTTACATGGTACAGAAATGCCTGGTGAACTCACCTCATAGAGCCCCAAACTTAACCGCTTGCCTGCTTCCTCCTCTGGTGTCCTCCAGATAACAAACATCACAACCATGTGAAGAGTAATCTTCTCCAACCTGAGATCACAGTGTTGAAGAGGCTAGAAAAACATGCTTTGATGTCATCAAAACTCAGCCTGCTGATCACGTCCATACAAACTGGACATAAGGTTTACCCCATATATGACAGTTCCCCTTCATGCTTACTGTACTAATGCATTGTTAATAACCACCTTGTGGTTTTGAGGTCAGAAAGGCACATTGCAAGCTTTTCTAATTTCATACTTATTTTCAAACTTTTAAAAACAGGCTAATAAACAACTTACAGCACTCCTTGCTAAAAGTGCTACACATGTATGTCCTGCAAGGAAGATTGCAATAAAACTGCCAAACATTTCTTGCATGTAATCAAATGCTTTCTCTTGAATAGTGTTAATAGTTGTTATCTCTGTGTCAGTTGTGTTAATATTTGCCAGAAAGATTACATTATACTTAACCTGTCTGGTTTAGCACTTCATAAAGATGTTGATGCTCTATGTCTACTGTTTAAAAAACAGTAACTAACCCCACTTGTGTGAAATTGAATTTTTGACCATAAACGAATGTGACTTTTCTAAGAATAAAGGATTATATGGAATATGTTTATTCAGATTTTAAACAATAAATACCCAGTGTATCATTTATTCTTATTATTTTCAAGTCTTTAAGTTAGTCTTTCAGAGAATATTTTCAGTTCATTCACTTCAATTTGGCTACATTTTGTCTACACTTTAAAATCACAGCGTGTTTAGGAACATAAAAATTAAATATTTTCAGATGAGTACCTGTAAGTCCATTCTGCCTTCTGTCAAGACAACAAGCACTGTTTCAGTGAGTGCAGCTCAGAGAAGGGTGTCTGGTAAAGACTGATCACCTTTCCAGCTTATACAGGTATTTTTAGAGTGCTTATACAGATGGGAAGACTGGCTGAAGCGTTTGCCGCACTTTGGACAGGGATATGGCTTTTCCCCCGTGTGGACACGAATATGTTTCTTGCAGTCAGTCAAGTTCATGAAGGTCTTACAACACATTTTACAGGCATATTTCTTATCCCCCTCTACTAATAGCACATGGTCCTCAGCTGCTGCCTTCTTGCACTTGGAAAGGACATCCTCTGAAGCTCTAGTTAGAGGTGGGCGATCAACAGCATCCCCTGCTGATCCAGAGGATGAAGCATCCGGATCTGCACTCGTTTCTGATCCAGGCACCACTTTGGGAGCAATGCGACGGAAGGTTGTTGAGCCTGAGCCACCACATCCTCTGCTTTTTCCATTCTTGGAAGGTTGGACTATGGAGGCAGGGTTGATGCCGCTCAGAAACCCTGCCAATGAAGTCTGTGCAGGCTGGAGGATGAGTGTGTCACTAAAAGCAGGGCCTTGAGTTGGGAGAAGCTGCTGTAAAGGAACAGAAGTTACTGGAAAAACAAGGGAGGACGGAGAATCAGAAGGATGAGAAGAAGATGTGGTTGCTTCTTCAGAATTTTGACATGGTTCACCTGTATCTCCAGCAGATGCAGGAGCATCACTGGCAGCGGCTGCAGCAGTGGCAGCAGCAGTGAGGCTAGCTAGGCTGTCCTCAACTTCTAGGCCCCCCATGTCACTTTCACCATTGGGATTGAGGAAGCAGGAAAAGGCCAGTTCTGACAGGCTGTCTAGGCCTTCAGCTGACTCCTCTCCTACATCTCCAACCTCCCTCTGTGCATCAATTTGATGATCAATATTTTCTGTTAGGATGGCTATAGCAATTTTCCCATCATGTACGTGCATATCCAAATGGTCAGTTGAATCTTCTAGAGGAGATGGAGGAGAATTGTTTGGTACCGTGTTCAAATCTGGAGAGTATGAGCTCAGGTTTTCCTTTTTCACCTCAATAACCTCCATCTTTGGCTCCTCTCCCTCCTCCATACTCTCCTCTCCCACCTTCACTTTCACCACAGCCTTTCCATCTGTATCTCCATCCTTCTCCCACATACCCACTTCTCCTGTGCTGCTGTCTGACTGGCTCGGAAGCTGAACCTCCTCTGACTCCCCCTTGCTTGCTTCGTATTTCACCTCTACCTCCTCCTCAGTTCTGCTCCCCCAGTGCCCGTCAGCTGTCTTCGGGCAGTCTGGGGATGACAGCTCTTCCCTTGCTTCCTCTCTGTTGACAGTGCTTCCGGTCACAGTCGGTGAATTCTCTCGTTCCCCAGGTAGCCTGCAAGCCCTCTTTGTACCGCTGACCCTGTCCTCATGCGATTTTCGCTTGTGTCTCATGGCCAGGCCCTGCTCATCATTTATTCTCTTCCTCACTCCATCAGCTTCAACCTCACCAGACTGGCTTACCTCCAAATGCACTCTCCCTTCATCAAGGTCCTCTTCCATTGCAGAGGTGACCAGGCTGAACTCGAGATGTTGAAGTGAGACTGACCTCTGCTGCTGCAAACTGACTGCAGCCACATTCGCTGCCTGGGAAGACGGACGTTGCTGCTGCTCCTGTTGCACTGATCTCCATCCTTTAGGGGGTGAGGCAGGGAAGTTTTGTCTGGACAGGTAGAGCTTGCAGGCCTTGACCACATTGTTGAGATGCAGGTGTGAGGCAGCCAACAGCACATCCATCACATTGGAAGCCCCCAGGGAGAGAGTGGAGGTGTAAATCATGTCTAGTAGGGTGGAGAAGGCCTCAGGGGTCACCACCTCTGGGTCTAGCTCCATTACACTGGGTTCCCCACTTCCACCTCTGTCAGCTGCTGCTCCTCCAACTTCATGTCCACTGTCACTGGAGCTCAGAAGAGCCCTGAAGTGAGAGCTGCATGCTGCTAGGATGGAGCGATGAGCCTGGAAGCTTTGGCCCCCCACCACAACCACACAATCGCACAGCTGAGCATGGAGTCGCTGGTGGTTTAGCTGCTGAAAAATGTGCTGGAAATGACCTGGAAAGTCCATGATATGCTGTGTGTAATGAGAAGACTGATGATGTTATTTTATGTGCATTTTGTTTTCCAACAGTCCATCTGCTGAGGTACAGCACCGTTAAAAGCCACTAGTCCTGCTGATCCACGTCTCATCTGCCGAAAGCTTTTCACAGAAGCCTACCTCTGGTCTGATGTGTAGTAGAAGAGTGTACTCTGTTCTGTAAGCCGGCTTTCATAGAGATGAGCTTGAACATGGGCGGATTTGGTCCAACAATAACACGGAGGGATGCGGTAGCGTCTCAAGCTTTGCCTCCAAGAACCGCGTCCGTTACACGCACAGCTGTTCCCCTCCTGCTGCTACCCGAAGATCACCTCCAAACTATTAAATGAATGTTCTCGTGATTATTAATTAAACTGAAATAGCACCGTCCCGGTTTGGCATCTAGTATCTGCGTCTCCATCACTTGCAGTCACATCCGTCACACTATTGCAACGTCGCCCCCACGTGGTCATCTTGCGAAAATGTATCGCAACTATTCTATACTATATATTTTTTTGTAATAGCAACATTGCCATAGAAAGGCAAAAGAGTAAAATTACCCTAAAATTATAAAAATACAAAACAAAAATATATTTACCTG
The DNA here is from genome assembly GCA_014773175.1 of Lucifuga dentata. NCBI lineage: Eukaryota > Metazoa > Chordata > Actinopteri > Ophidiiformes > Bythitidae > Lucifuga > Lucifuga dentata. The sequence continues at coordinate 58,365 of VXCM01000257.1, forward strand.
GTTTGAGAATTGATTTCTTAAATGGAAATTACGGTGATTATTACTTGCGTTGTAATAACATTTCCCTTTAGATTTTTAAAAATGCAAATTCAGAGTAAAACTACCCTAAAATTGTAAAAATACAAAACAAAATATATTTATCTGGTTTGAGAATTGTTTGATTTTTTTAATGGAAATTACGTAGATCTTCATTACTCTAACTAAAGCATTTGTAGATAAAACACAACATAACACATTACACGAATATACTGCTATATGGCCATTTATATTGTATCAAAATTCCTCCAAAATCCCAGATACGTCAGAATGAATTTCAGTGTTATTGGTATAAAGGCCAATTTTGACACACAGACATAAATTACCAGAATGTGTGAAAACATGTCCCTTTAATTTTTAGTTTACAGCAATATTCTCAGGTCTGGAATACATAAAATAGTCATTATGGATGACAAATGTTTCAGAAAAAGCAAACTATTACTTTGAGGAATGAATGATTCTCTGAGAGAATGAAAAAACAAAAAGTATCTTTGCTCACTGTGGCTTACAATATGAAAAGACATGAAGAACTCTGAAAATTATGCTGCAGACATATTGGAGATATAAGCAAAGATGGTGCTGCAATTTTAAGACAAATACACAGTAAGTTTTCAGTTGCAGGTTTGTAATTATCAGAGTAATCACAATGTTGGCCTTTTCCAATAAATAAGTCATGTGATCCATCAGTGTACATTATTTATGTACTTTTATGACATTTCCCATGTGATTTAACAGTTTCTATGGCTCTTTAGGCTGCACATTTGCAATGTACCAGCTCACAACTTTACATCTTTAAACCAAAATATTCAATGTGTTCCTTTAATTCCCATAACACAACACGCACACTATCAAACAGAAACCACAACACCATGTTTACTGTGATTAAAAAAAGGTGTATTATTGTTTACAACAAAGAACCCAAAATGACAACATGGTGGTTTCTTGAACGTAGCGACGGACTGACATTGGTTGTCTTCCACGGGCTGTGCTGTAATGGCCCCGGCTGCTGATGCTCGTCCATGCTGTCTATGATGTGTCTGTAGATGGAGGAAAAAGGAGGCTGGCCTCTACTCAGATGCTGTCCAGTTTCTTCAACACATAAGGAGCTGTATATGGTAAACAAGAATTATTTATATTTAAATTGATGAATTGATCACCATCTGACCAATTAACGTTGTAAATATCTTAACTATTCATACTTAGCAAATCTAACGCCAATGTCGTCTCACGTAGCTACTTACTAGCTCGAAGGAGAGCGACATAAATAAGAAAATTCCGCAGGGATGAGATGACATCTTGCCGCATTTTCTTTCTCATCTCCTCTGGGTCCATTTTAGGTCCAAGTCCTTCAAGTTTGAACATTTTTGCTGCGATTTGATATGACTTTTAATCTGATTTGACGTGCTGAGAATTTACCGTTCAGGAAGCATGGGTAAATTAATTTGACCCGGAAGTACGTAAAGAGGAAGTGACGACAGACGACGGCGATTGCAGAAGGACTAACCGCATGAAGCGGCCAGGAAGGGGAAAAAAAAAAAAAAGCTCTTAAATCAGAACACTGCACAGAATTTTTTGTAAGAATTGCCCTTTAAATTTTAAAGCCTTAATTGTCTACTTTCAGAAAGACAACTAACTCAGTTTGTCTGTAAATTTAAATTAGTATTTTATTGCGTGTCTTTTTTTTTTTAAATTATTGATAATTTTTTTGTTCCTTGTGAATTGGTTTCTTTTTTTTTCGACCTCGCTTAATGATGCCTGACTTACGTTTCGCGTTATCAAAAAAAAACCAAAAACAAAAAAAACAAAAAAACTAATAGAAGCACAAAAATGTACCTTACTGGCGGAACATTTGAATTTTGGGGAAATTCACGTTTCCCGTTCGCAAAATACTTCTCTAAAATAGAATGTGGTATGTGAGCTATTTGTGTAATTTGGCCTGGTGTAATTTATTGGCTTTGATACATACATACATATATACACACACATATACAGTATATAGATATAGATATATAGATTCTATCTATCTATCTATCTATAGCCTACATACATACATGATAAAAACTAAACTAAAACTAAAAACAGAAAGGAGAGGATGGAGAGAGAGAGAGAGAGAGAGAGAGAGAGGGTGGGATGTTTCTGAGTCGAGGATTAAGCAGCAGCCCCAATACGATGACAGCATCCAGCATATAGCCAAACCCCCACATACACATCATCATCACCATCACCGGACCCGGGAGGACGACGCGGATATTTTTACGCAACAAATCTTGTTTCTCCTCAGATTGTCCGCATCAGTGATTTATCCGGACTGTCCTCCTCCTCCTCCTCCCAGACTCGGTCCGTCTGTCTCCTCCTCAGACCACGAGGTGAGTTTAATCGGTGTTATTGTGTGATGAAGGAGCGCCGCTGCACCTTATCAATTCCAATCATTCGGATTGATATTTGCCACATCCAAATTAATAATTTACCGGTAGTTTGCACATGTCCTGCAGGCTACAGCCCTGTGCCTGATTGGTGAGACGGTGTGAGGTTGAAATCGGATTAAGATTACATAGGAAACAACAAAAGATTGACCTTTTTTTTTCTTTGTTTAGCTTACTGGTTTAACTGGCATGGCTCCTACCATTGATTAAAGTTGCACCAGTGTAATGGCAAATATTGATTATGCATTAAAGGTATTTGTAAAGCATTTATGAGCGACAAACACCGATCTGCTAGTTAACCCAAATAACGGAACGTGTTATTTTATATGTGGAACTAATACTCAGCTTGCTTATGTACCGGAAACTGGTGATACAAACTGGATAACATTCATTCATTCATATTAACATGTGGAGGTAGTGGATGTCTGAATTCCGTATTCGATTTAAAATCAGCGTCACTGGGCTCAGACTGAAAATAAACGGGCTACATCCAGACGGATGAAGGTTGCCAGGTGGCTAAAACGTGCACATTGTGAATGGGCGTAGGCGATGTGCAGCTAACTCGGGATAGTCTCCGTTTTAACGTGCATCTTTTGGTCTGCGCTCTTCCGTGCCGTGCCAGGCTTGACAAGCGCAACACAACTAGACCGGAACAATGCGTTTTGCTGTTCTGGGGCCTTCATTTAATGCATGACATGATGATTTAATATGACCGCTGATTATGGTTTCCATTTAGACGTGTGTTACCGCGGCCTTCATTCACATTTCACGTGTGTTTGGGAGGCAGGAGAGACGTGGCCTTGATTATTCATTGAAGAGTATTTTTGTTTCTTAACAGCATCATGCGACTACTAGTGGTCTAGCACACACACACACACACACACACACACACACACCCACCCACCCTAATTAATTCGATCTTGGTCCTGTGATGTATGTGCATGTGGAATGGTCATGGATGATCCAGCGTCTTGTGTGTGTTTGTGCCACTGCTGCAGGCTTTGTGCAGTGACTCAGGGATGTATGCTACCACATGTGATGGGAGTTGTTGCTCCCAGGTCAGTCTGCCAGAGGAGAAGCACAACGGGCAGAACTCACACATCAGGAGAGACTTGATGCATGCCTGTTAGCCTCGATCTGCTTCTGCTGGCTGCTCTACTGTCCCACTTACTGCAGCCAGCCATTCTCTCTCTCTCTCTCTCTCTCTCTCTCTCTCTCTCTCTGCTCCATGCTCCATGCCTCCAGGGCCAGCTATGTTGCTGGGCTGATTGGATTGGTGCTACAGCCCAGTGTCTTGACCTTAGTTCAGTCAGTAACCAAAACTGTTATTTGATTCTTAATGTTTTTGCTAGTGGAAACCGTTGATCAATCCCTCTTTTTCTCAGTAAAGGAATTCAGTTTATGGGTTAGAGGTTTAGATCAGTGTATGAGGATGGTAGTGGATGGATGACAGATAGATGAATATACTGTACACCTGTATCTTCCCCTTAAACCCGTACTAATGATTCTATTATTCTCCCGCAGACAGCAATGGAGACGTGACCTCATTGATGTGACAGCTCAGAAGCGATGGTACACTTGACTGGCAGTGGTGCCATAATGTAGGCCACACTCTATTAATATACATACAACATAGCTACACATGAAGCAGCTGAAAAGCATAAGCCTAAAAGGTGCTACAAAGCGTGAAGCTTTATGCTTTATGCCACAAAAGTGTAAAGCTTAAATAAATATCAGCTCCCTGTAACAAAGTTTCTCCTTGGCTTTTCTTCCATATGATATAAATTATTAAAATCTCAGCTATACTGTAGCGTTATTTGAAAGCCCCCATGGTAGCTGCTCGCTGTCTAGCTGCCCTAATATTACTTTTACTTATAGATAAGACTTTTATTGTGTGTTACTGTAGGATCATTTTATTGAAAGGTGAAGGAAATTGGCTTGGACAGCAACAGAAGAAGTGAGGCAGCCAGTTTTTCAGACTCGCAACATCTATCACCAAAGGCCTTCCTGAGACTACAAGATATTCCCCACTGTCTCGCTCTCTATTCCTGTCTTTTTGGATCAGAACCATCAATATAGATCAGTAGCACAACGCAGCACACTATTAGTCTTCAAAAGGCCCATTATTTAATAGTGCACTAGGGAGCTCACCAGGTCGCTGATGAAAGGGGAAATGAAATGAGTGGTGCACGTGGAGCCCTGTCTTCATAATGCTAATGGAAAGAGCTGACAAGCTGAATGAACAGGATGGTAGTTTTGATTAAAGATGAATTGTAATAGAACAAAACAACGAATAGTGGCAAAAGAGACTAAAGAAACCATCAAGCTGCATTTTATAGCTGATTTTAATGCTATAATCCTTATTGATTTCTTTGGTGTAAGTCAGTGAAGATTCAGCTAATTCTTACATATCCCTAACTTTCTTGCCAACTAAAATTAATATTTGAAGGAATGTTTAGTCTGTACTTTATTGTTCCTCATGTTTACAGCCTCACATTTGGGAATTCTGAAGTGATCCAGCTGCCGTCTTCAAACTTAAATCAAGCTCACCTCAAATCATCCAAATATTCACACATGAATAACATTATTTTCTGCCAAGTTTGCTGCTGGACTGCTTTTGTGCTGATGTCTGTGTCCAACTTGGTTGGCAATGACTGCAAGACAAAAGTAATTGTCGGAATGCTGAACTGACCCCTGCTGCTGCTACCCAGCACCTCATGTAGTGCAGCTGTATCCGGTGTGTTGCATTCAGCTGGAAGGCTGTGTTTGCATTTGTGTGTGTGTGTGTGCGCGTGGAGAACAGGGACAGATTGGGGACAAGATGTCAATAGCAACCAACTGGTCCTTTCTTAAATAAAAACTGCTGTTCAGTCAGTTAACAAGGCTTCTGCTAGAATCTGGTTACCAATTGTCTACAACTTCACTTGCCTATCATATTAAGGGGATGGATTGTGTGTGTATGTGTATGCGTATCTGTGCATGCAGGCAGTGTGTGCTCAAGTGTTTGTAATTACATTAACAGAGTGCAATAGGGCACTCGGTTCAGTCTTCATTTATTGGCGCAGACAGCTAAAGGATAAGAATTTATCAGGTTTGTCATGACTGAGACCTTTAACCTGTCAATACTGTGTCATTTAGGAGGACTGATTCTGCATGTGGGGATTTTTGTAAGAACTTTGTTTGCTAGTGGAAACTGTCTTACATCCCCATCCAGCTTGATCTGCCCTGGTTTGGCCCAGCATGGCTAATCGGGTTTATAGCTGTTTGCTGCGCAGCTGGTTGCACAGACACAGTGCCAGCCCAACACCACCTCTCAATCCCTGAGAGAGTGGGTGCAGATTATTTTTATGAACTGCATGTGTGCACATAACAGGTGACAGGATTGAGTAAGACTGTTTTGCCCTCAACCGAGGGGAAAATGAGCAGAGAGGGAGACAGAAGTGGAATAGTCTCAAAGAGATGAGAAATAGAAATTAAAACAGAGGGAGTTGGACGCTCTTTATTATCTAACAACATTTTATACAAATATATTCCATGTACAGTTAAGATGGAGGCAAGAGGAGACATAGAAAGAGGTAACAGGAAGTGAGAAAAGCAGAAAAAAGAGCGAAAGGCCAGACTGGCTGCAAGCATTGCTGATGAGTTGTTCGGACAGCTTGGGGACTTAAGGACACAACACTGGTGGACAGTATTCACGATTACTATTGATTCAGAAGCAGATTAGGAGCAGAGTCATCACCAGCACACAGGCTTTACTGTCTTGGATTTGAAACTGGGATCAAATGAAATGCTGTCGCATCATTAGGAAGCAATCTCTTCATTTAAAACACAGCTCCATCCAGCAGGGAAGAAGAAGAAATAAGACATGGCAAGTGGTAACAATGCTGTATATAGGTCTGCTTTTTTATTTATTTAATGACTGACCATACATCAATGTCTGTGGCCTGGCTATGTTTGCTCTCGTTGGAGAAATGCTGCATTGATCAGCTTTTTCTCCCCTCCTGGTGAGCATACTCCTTTACAGCACACTGTAGTTACTTTTCTTCTTTCTTTTCTTCTGCTGCAGTTCTATTCTCTCATTCCTTTGCTGCTGCCCTCTTCACCCTCTTTAGAATTCTCCCCTTTCCTCCCCTTCTGAGCCCCCCTCTAATATCCTGTCCTTTCTCTCTTTTCTTTGCCTTGACCAATTCTTTTTTTTACCCTTTCTCTATCCCTTCCCCTTTTCTCAGCCCCTCGCACTCCCCTCCTCTCCCTGCAACCCCCATACATCTTTTCTTGTGTCTTTCACTTTTTCTGTGCTCTGCTCTTCTTGTTGCCTGTGTTGGCGAAGTGGCAGAAGGAGGCAGTCGGAGGCCGAGCTAGCTGCATTAGCCCTATGCATTATTCATGTGCCCTGCAGTCTGTGTGGGTCCAGGTCTTCTGCTAGCTTTTCTCTGGGACACATGGGCCTTGTGAAAGAGCTCTGTGTGCAGGACACAGGGCCTGATGGAAGAGCTGCACAGATGGGACTATCAATGTCTTTATTTCTGCTCCCTCTCTTAGAATAAAGCCTCGAGAGCGAGAGTTTATTTCACAGATCAACATTCAAGTGCAAAAAAGGTGTTTCCCTTTGACAAGATCAAGAATGTTTATTCAGTGTCTTTCCTCATAGAGCATTCCCCACGTCTGTTTTTCTCCCCAGCCAGAAGCTGGCAAAGGTTTCAGCCATATCTGCCCCAATGTTCATACGAAAAAGTTGTCCTCTTTTATTATTGGCCAGGATCTTTTTCTGTCTGCCAGCCTTTTTTTTTTCACAACCACATCAGGATTCACAGGCTGTCCTCTTTGCTTTTAGAGCGTGCCCAGTACGAACTGTTAACTGAACTGGGTGGTATGAAATTTTAATTTAGACAACAGACAGAGATGAAATGCTTTATCTCCATATCATCATGTGCTTTTGAGATAGTGGAGGAGGAGTAGAGAGAGAGAGAGAGAGAGAGAGAGAGAGAGCGAGAGTGAGCGAGCCTTGGGGACCAGAAGAGGGGCCTGTTGGAAAACCACAACCACATAGCTGGTTTGGACTCACATCTGCTTTGCTTGACATACTTACACATTCACCCTGAAAATATCAACAACTGGAGTGTAGTTCTGTTGCCTGTGAAAAGGTTCAAAGCTAAGACAGACAGCTGCAAAGAGGTTGTAAGAATAGCAAAGAAGCAGGAAATCTGAACTTCATAATCAGGCAGATCATTTCAAATTCTAAATATAAACTTGCCACGTGGTTATACATCTTGTTTATGAATTTTGACAGATTTCCCTGACAGCATTTCTCTGCACAGGTGGCCGTACCAGATTGGGATTGGCACTGATGATCGCAAGGACCCCCCTCCACCGCTTTTCAGCCAATCCTGGAGGGGCTGTGGAGCTGATGTCTCGGAGGGCAAGAGGGTATTTGTGTTCTGGAGTCCTGAAGAGACAAGNGGGCTGTGGAGCTGATGTCTCGGAGGGCAAGAGGGTATTTGTGTTCTGGAGTCCTGAAGAGACAAGCCACATCCCGGTGAGTCACTTTCTGCTTCAAATGTGAGAGACTGTGCCTCTCTTATGAGGGCAATATCTAAGCCCTGCAAATTGAGTTGGTTTGATTGTCCCAAGAACAGGATGCATATTAAAGGGTTTTCTTCCAGAGATCTTGCAATTATTTTGAGTCAGCATAAGTATTTAATACACATATTTTGTGCAACTGCATTTTTTGTTTGGAGGATTAAACATTTAATATGCACGCTGTGTTTTGTGTTCTCATAGTTAACTAATAGTCTAGTTTTATTAAAGTTATAAAAGTGGGGGGGTTAAAGAGTCAGGATAGTGAGGCCCCTCTCCAAGTTTCTTGGACGTGCATATCTAAAAATGCTTGGCTGCTGCTGTCCACAGAAACTGTCATTGGAGACGACTACCTGACTATGGAAGGACAATGAGAGAGAGAGAGAGAGAGAGAGAGAGAGAGAGAGAGAGAGACTGACAGAAAGAAGAGACTGTCACATGACTCAGCATTGATTGCAGCATACAACACAGACACACACTCACATGATTACTCCTGCATATATATGCGCTCTCAATGCAACAACATGTCACATAAAAACTCGATTAGGAGTCCAAACAAGTTTCACGATCCATATGCAGTTGATTGTGCGTCCGTTCCTCTGTCCCTTGGTGATGGAGAGGGTGGGGGCATCAATAATCACGGCATGTTATTAGCAGTCACTTCCCCGTGTGCGGCTGTCAGCTACCAAGCCTCACTCATCCTTCTTCATCCACATCAATCTGCCTCAAACCGGATCAGCGCGAGGTGCTAAAATGAACCCTGACTAGTGTGGTCCCATGCAGAAACAGGGCCTTTAATCCTCTTAAGGACAGACCTACTGTACACTGTATGTCACTGGCTAGTGCTGAGGGGTCAAGTTATTGCTGGCCTGCAACCAGTTACTTCAACAGAAATACTCATCACACTAGTACTTGAATGTTTTATTGATTGCAATGCAGTGTTTATTGTTTCCACATAACAAATGACCTTAAGTAGGCAATTGAGCTGTAATGACTGTACACTCTTCATTTATTGGACCAAGACGTGTTAAATGCCTCAAACAACTGTGGCTGAAAGCCAGGAAGATGATGTGCTTCACGTAAGTCTTGGCTTGCAGAAGTTTCCTCCATATTTCAGGAAGCTGATCAAACTAAGCTGTCGGCAGGCCAAAGTATGGATTATTAGGCTTCAGGAGCACATTCATCATTGTTAGCCATATTGATCAGGTCTAGGTTGCAGTACTGTTCTCGTTCTTGCCAAAGTTTTCCTCTTTTCCCTACTACACAACCATGCAGAGCAGGTGAAGTATACTACAGTACAAAGCAAAGGTAAAAACTACCTGAGATAGTAGATCAGGTATACCTTAGTTACGTCAAATATAAAACACATTGAAATATGATTCTGCAGCACCTCTCCATCCTCTCAAATGGTTGCATTCATTCATCTAACACGTCTGATTGAACACATCTAACAGAAACACAAGTATGAATAATGCAGCGCCCCTGATGACCATCACTATATTTGTAGCTGCAGGATAAAACCTGTCAAGGTATTATCAGAGGATATGCTTCAATGCCAGCGTATTGATTGTCCAACAGAAAGGAAACTCTATTTAGAGGAGTTGAAGTTGTCGTGTTTGTTTGGAGATTCATCACTTACAGCTTTGCTTCCCTGAGCCTTGACTGAACTTTCCATCCTTCCTTGTATCCCACGCCTTCTTAGAAACATAGATAAACATTAAGATTGTAGCATATTTATGTTCTTTATGAATCTTGTTATTGTGTGATGTGCAATTATTTTAATGCCACTTTTTGCCGTGTTGTTGTGCAAGTAAAGATGTTTTTGATTATTGATAAATCAGTTGATTATTTTGTTGATTAATCTATTATCAATTTCAGTTAAAAAAAAATCCAAATTTGTTCATTTTACAACAATATGAGAAGCTGGAACTTAATTTTTTTTTTTTTAGCAAGAAAAGCCTTAAAGCAAATAGTCATTAAAATAGTCACAATTTTCTATTGATCAACAGGACTAGTTGTCAAAAACAACATTTAGTTGCACATGGGTAACATGTTGCTGTTCGTGCTGAATACACTCCACCCCTCTCTTTCTTTCTTTCACTCTGTTTTTCTGATTATTCATTGTATTCAATGCGTGCTGCATGCTCTGCATAGAAAAACAGCACAGACGAAATTTAGCTGGAGCACAATTCAAACACTGAATGCGCTGTTAAAGAAGGCAGAGCTAAACACTAAACTGTGTTTTCCTCCTTCCAAACCTCATCACCTTCTCTCCTCCATCTTCCACTCTCTGTGTTTTGCATCTTCTTCTGTAACTCATATCCTTTCCCCTCTTCTTTTGTCTCTCTTCAGTTAAATGGAGGAGAAGGAGCGATGTAGGAGTAGGTCTCCAGCTCGAAGGGCCAGTCGGGTGCAGCAGGTGGTGGGAACCATAATAAGACGCACCCGAGAGTCCCTGAGCAGGTAAAGTATGAACTAGGGTCAGAAGATCCTCTTCAAAGTTCCTGACATGTCTGGAAAAGTAATAACCAAGTTCTGAAAAATACTTTCAGTAATCGGTTTTGTGAATATGACTCCTGATCTCATTGGTCACTGTGATTGATGAGAGACTATAACCTGGAGAATTTTTCCAGTGTGTTCTCAGTTTAAAAAAAAAAGCAAAAAAAAAAAAAANAAAAAAAAAAAAAGCAGATTTATATCAGAAAACAAGTATGCAGCAGAAAAGGTTGGCACCGCAACATATCCAGGAGAAAATGCCGACCCCAACACAAAACACTGCGTCAACAACAAATAAAACAACCTATATCATTAAAAAAAACTCAGCAATCAAGTTGGGAACAGAGAGAAAACAGTATCATCCACTTCTAGGCTGGCTGCCAGTTCCAGGAGTGGGAAAGAAGTGTGAGATGTGCGGTGGTGATACGTTTAAAATATAAGAAAATCTTAGCTTTAAAAATTAGCACTTATTTTCTAGGATGTCAATTAAATGTATTATTTTATTGTTAAAGAGAAACTGCCATGAAAAAGAATAAAATATCCCAAAATACAGAGAAATGGGCAAAAAATGTTACCGTTTCCCCCACTCATTGAGAAGCCTATATATTCAAAACCATCCTGACTGTCTCTCTCTCTCTCTCTGTGTCTCTCACACACACACACACATACACACACACTGAACCCACACTGAACCACAAATATGCTTTCAAGAACCCTTCATTCCCTTGTTGTCCACTAAGTGGTTTTTCCTTCTCAGTAAAGGAGGTGGTGGCGATGAAGCCCAGTAAACTCCGTGGTCATCATTCTTGGGAAAATGTCTGACCTTGTCACCACCAGCTGTGCAGGAGAGCTGAGCTCGGGGCTGGGAATTTTACTGTTTCACTTAAACGCACCACATCCAGATACCATACAGTCCTAGGATGCATCGCACCGAAGATGTATAGAGTTAAATATTTAATAGTTTATATAATGTGACGTCTTTAGCTGATTATTTTCTATGAAGAATACAGTAAAGGGCTCTTTGCTTGCTAGTTTGTTAGCAACCAAATAATTTAAAACATAGCTTTTAACATATAACAAATCACAATCTGACATGAAGTTAATACAAGTCCACAAAATGCCTCCTACAACATTAATTACACCCATTTTTAAAATTGATTTTGACAATAGTATGTTGATTTGTGGCTTTGCTGGCTACAGATCTTATTTTCTTCATAAATGAAAAGTCAGTGAGAAAAATGAATTGGAAATCTGCTGAAGAAATTCATGGCAGAGTGAAGTTCCAGGTTTGCCGACATAGATCAGTTATCTCATCAGCGCTCTGTTTATCTCTTGGTGATCACAGTGTTACAGTCACCAGTCAGGTAACCTGTCGCCCATCCCCACCCCCATCCCATTTTGTTTGACCTCCTCAGAGAGCGGTTGCTCGGTGATGGGANCCCATCCCCACCCCCATCCCATTTTGTTTGACCTCCTCAGAGAGCGGTTGCTCGGTGATGGGAGATCACAGCGCTCCAACAGTCTGTCCAATCAGAACTTCCAGGCCAAGCTAACGGTGCAGATCACCAGGGACCCGGTTCTGGATAGCACCACTGGACATGGCTTCACCCTCACCCCTAACGCACCCCTGCTGGTCAGGGATGTCGCCACAGGTACATGGGGTGTGGGGCAATGTCTGATTGTGTGTGTGTGTGTGTGTGTGTGTGTGTGTGTGTGTGTATTAGACTTATTTGCCTGTGTGTCAGAGCACTTTGCACTTTGCTTTCCTTTTTCCTCTTCAAATGGCCACCTGTTTCATGCCACAGTATACCACCTACAGCAAGATTTATACACTCTTTCTGTCTCCTCATGCACACACACACACACACACACACATACACACACACACACACACACACACACACACACAGTCTGACACACACAATCACACACATTGACTCTCTCCTGGCATTCAGACCATAAGGCACAGGGCCAGGGAGGCCACAGAAACAACAGGTCCACCTGCTCATCCTTTCTAAATTAATCACTTTTTCATGTTGTCAACTTTGAGAGAGAGAGAGAGAGAGAGAACTATATGACAGGCGACACTTCTCGGTGTGGGAGGATTTAGATCCTGTAAGAAGATGCATGAGAGAGCAAAGTGGTGGATGAGGAAGAAGGAAAGAGAAAAAAAACAGAAAGGGAGGGGATTTGAAAAGCCACAGAGATCAAGGTATTGGCAGAGCTGACACGAAAGCAATGGCGTGTCTGGAGAAGAGAGAATGTGTATGTGTGTGTGTATGGTACAGTATGTGTAGACACACAAAGCAGTATGACCTGCTGTCTGTGAAAAACAGAGATCAGAGGCAGTCATCAGTTTATTAAGCAGAAAGGTTGTGTGATAGTATGTGAGTTTGTATGTGTGTTTACATGTACACAGGCCCAGTGTGTGTGCGTGTGTGTATGTGTTTGTTTTTGTTGGAGTAAGCTGAAACTGCTGTGCATCAGTCGAGCTCTCTTGCCTGAAGACGAATGAGTATAAATAACTAGAGAAAGCAGAGCAGAGCCGAGCTGGAAGAGACCCAAAATAACAGTAACCCCTCACATCCTGGAGAGCTCTGCTGAACACTGAGTCAGCCATGTTAAATAACTGTGTGTATGTGTGTGTATGTGTGTATGTTATTTCTGGTCTGCCTTTATCTTAACTGAAAATATAAGCCCACATACGCATCTGGGTTTCTGTCATGCAAGGGCTCACTTTTTTCACTGCGTGCGCACCTGTGTGTGTGTGTGTGTGTGTGTGTGTGCGCATGTGTGTGTGTGTGTATGTACGTAGGGAGCCCTGCAGATGGGATACTGTTCCCAGGAGACCAGGTGCTGCAGATTAATGATACAGCAATGGAGGACCTGATCCCTGAGCAGGTGGAAAACATCTTAAGGTGGGAAGAAGTCAAGAGACTCATCTGTCTCTGTCTGTCTGTCTGTCTCTATCTATCTATCTATCTATCTATCTATCTATCTATCTATCTATCTATCTATCTATCTATCTATCTATCTATCTATCTAATCCATCCATCCATCCATCCTTCCATCCATCCATCCATCCATATTACTGGTCCAGTTACTGAACCTCATACTACTCATGCTACCAGTATGTCCGGTTAATCAAGTCAGCAAAAAGTGTGTGTTTCTCTGTGTGTGTTGGTGATTCATGCCTTGTGTAAGAGGGTGTTTGTGTGTACGAAAGGCTTAGCATGTCAGGGTCAAAGGTTAGAGGAGAAAGTGCTTACTTAACAGCTGGACAGAAATAATGATCTCTGTGTTCTGTGTGTGTGTGTGTTGTTTCTCTGTCCAGGGACTTGGAGGATTCTATAACTGTGACGATCATACGACACATGACAGTGAGTACAAAGAAGACACTGATGACCAAATGCATGACACACACGCACACATTCATGAAGAAACATTACACCACTAAGCTTTCTGTGTGTGTGTCAAGTGCATGTGATACTAAGTTTGAATCTTCTGGTAAGATTAACTGCTTTGAGATTGTGATGTACAAATGTGTGTATATATGTGTGTGTGTGTGTGTGTGTGTGCGCATGTTCGTACAACTTGTGCATGCGTATGCAGGCCCTCACGTTACAGATATGCACGTTTGTGTCTCAGACTGTAAGTTTGTTTGCCACAGATTTATAGCAGCTGTGCCATTGCTTTGACTTTGACGTGTGTGTGTTCATACACCGCGTGGTCCAGCCTTCATAATAATGGCAAGTGTGTGTCTGTTGCAGAATCCCAAGTCATCCATCATGTCAGCAGAGAAGAGAGCTCGTCTGAGGAGTAATCCAGTTAAAGTGCACTTTGCAGAGGAGGTGGTGGTCAACGGGCACACTCAGGTGGGAAAGTTTTATTTGACACAAAATGATGGCTGCTGTCTGGACACACACCTCGAGCCAGCAATGAATGACCTTCATTGTTGGAGCTCACACACCTTTGATCATTCTTTATTTGGTCTTGGTTTCTAAACCGCTGGCCATTTTTTTGTTTTCTCATGTGATATTGATACTCGTCTTAACAGCAGCGACACGTCTCACTTTTCTCCAACAGGGAAACTCTCTTCTCTTCCTTCCCAATGTTCTGAAAGTCTATCTGGAAAACGGACAGACCAAAGCCTTCAAGTTTGACAACACCACCACTGTCAAGGTAGGTTTCACATGGTATTAGACACTGAACATTATATCTAAGAGTGTTTGGAACAAGAGTCTACTGGTTGACCTGGAAATGCTGAAATTTAAAGATCAAAACTTCAGTTGAAAAGCCATAAGTGCTACATTTCTGGTTCAGTGTTTATGTAATCTGAAGATGGATGAATGGATGATGCGTCTTGTTACTGCTGAGCCCACATCATTCATTATCACAAGAGGGGTTTGTCAATACCACGATGCTTTCTGAAAGCCAATGAGAAGATTTCTGACATAAGGTCAGTCATAGCTCAATGGTTCCAAATCCTGATCCTTGAATGCCATCACACTTCATATATGCATCGCTCCCTGCTCTGCCTGCACCTGATTAACCATTGGCTAAACACACCTGATTTAGCTAATGAGGTGAGGGTAGAATTATACTGTGGTACATATCTTAAGCAGATCCTATGTCAATATTTTGACATCCCAGAGTTGTCTTTTCACCGTTGCAGATGACAGTGGTATTTGTGCGTGCTATATAAGGAAGCAGCCAACTGAGGACCTGTAATGCATCTATTTCTCAAACTGCAGACTCTGATGTACTCTTGAGTAGTTGTACATCTGGGCCTTCTGCTTCTTTTCCTGTCCTGGTTAGATCCAGTTTGTCTCAAGACAGTGTGTACATCTTTGTATGAAATCTTCAGTTTCTTGGCAATCTGACACATGGAATAGCCTTCATTTTGCAAAATAGCAATAGACTGACACATTTCTTGAGAAAGCTGTTTTGTTTTGGTCATTTTTGAACCCAGAATTGAACTTTAGGAATGCTAGTACCCTGCAACCTAAGTCGACAATTTACTTGCATATTTGAATAGAATGATGGGTTTCAGGTGTGCTAACACAGTTACAAAGGTGTCTCTAATGACCAGTTAGCATTTAAACATGATCAATTAAAGATGAGCTAGAAGAGTTTATCATTATGACACCAGAGTAATGGCTGCTGATAATGGGGCTTTGCAGTTTTATGTGAATAATTCATTATAAATCAGTCATTTCCAGCAATAATAGCCATTTGCAACATTATTAATGTCCTGCTATATATTTAAAGCAATTTAACCTTGGTGAATAAAAGTACCAATTTCTATCAAAAACATGAAAATTTCTGGGTGATTCCATACTTTTGTACACAAGACTTGTATTTTGAATCACTTAATACCAGTAATTATTAATACAGAAAAACTAAGACAAAAAGATAACCATTACACAATATGATACAAGACTACAAATATTTCAGTATTACTACAAATATTCATTTACTGTAGGAGACATTTGGAAAATCTGGGTGTCTTTGGCTGGCCATCAAATGCTGCTTTTAGGTTATTAAGTATACAAGACAAAGGATGAACCAAAATATCTCAACCTTTCTTATTGTTGTTTACTATACAACTGTTTCTAGGAAAGCAGGAGTTGTACCAGCTATACACTCTGCTAGCTGTAGAGCATTTAAAAACATTGTGTGAATCACAGCTTTCATTAACTGTAATGTTGTTATCCCACCATATCACAGCATAAAATAGTCCGCTGTTTATTTGAGAGAAAACATTTAATAAAACAGGATTCTGCCCTCCAATATTACCACGGATATTAGATGTTGTATATGCTATAAAGACACAATAAAGTCAGCTTGTGGCGCTTTCATTTTGACTGGAGTGGCCAAGTCTTCCTGTTTCCTGAGGTTGAAGACCTACTTATTTCACTAATATTAAGTTTTCTTCACATCAGTTATAAATCCACCTACATCACTGCTATAATGTGGTCCATGGTCTCATATACAGGACCATTAAGAGCAGAATTATCTGAAATTTTCTGAATTTTCTAAACACTGTTGGTGCCAGTTGCTTGTTTTCCTTATCTGATGCTGATATTTAATGATTAAAGGAGGGCATATCTTGTCAGGGTTTTCTGAAGGGGAAAAAGGAGACCTGTGCATGCTTTATTGCTCCTTCATGAAAGCCCACAGCTTCAGGCTCTTCAAAACAGTCTTTCTCTTCTCCTCTATTTTCTGTTTGTAGTCCCTCACTCCCTTTCTGATAGCCCTTTCAGTTTTTTGGCTCAACTTTAATTCTATCTGTATGCCTGCTGGCAAATGCTGCCTTTTTTCTGTTTATAGCAGTTTTAATATCCCTCTTAATGCAAGACCTGTTATTATACAACCATTTTAGGGTTTTTCAGGGAACTGTGATATCAGCTTAAAGATTTATGTAACTTGTTACTCTTGTCTTCAAAGAAGATATTTCACTCAAAAATCCTTTAAGCTTCTCACATCATGAGACCAGACATGAGCTGAATCAGCTCCTATGAACAAGTGGTGTAATTTATTTTATTATTTTTGTGATTGTTCCAGTGGTGGGAGAGTCAGAGTGTGTGCTATTCTTCATATTGAAATGAAAGTCAGTAATTCTGTTGTTTCTGGTAGAGAAGGGGAAATGAGAGGTAAGAATTGATTCTCAGCCAGCAGTGGACTGGGATGAAACATGTTTGTCTAAGAGGGTCTGAGCTGTTGGTTTTTCATCATTCCAGGACATTGTTCTGACGCTGAAGGATAAGCTGTCCATCCGGGCCATTGAGTACTTTGCCTTGGTGCTGGAGCAACAGTATAGTATCACCAAACTACTGCTGTTGAATGAGGATGAGCTCATACAGAAGGTGATGAATATAGATACAGACATATACAGCCATGAATAGTTTTTTTTTTTTTTTTTTTNTTTTTTTTTTTTTTTTTTAATATTTGGAGAGGATGCATATTTGTATTTTGTATCCGCCAGGTGGTGCAGAAGAAGGACTCCCATGACTACCGCTGTCTGTTCAGGGTGTGTTTCATCCCTAAAGACCCTGTGGACCTGTTGCAGGATGACCCCTCATCCTTTGAGTATCTCTTTTTACAGGTCAGTTTTCATTTTTGATCTACAAAACTACTTTATACCTCTCTCCTCTGTTCATTTCCTCACCATGTCATTAGTCTCTGTCCATTTTATAACATACAGCACATACTGTGTGGAGTGTGTATGTATGTGAGTGTTGCCCACTGAGGTTAGCTGTTTCACATTGAGAATCTGGCCCATGTCTTGCTTCTTAAAGGACCATATTGATGGTTTTGCATGTTTAAGCACAATATATACAACCCTCCTACATGTTACGTTACTGACAGCTTTCCCAAAACATACTACTGGAGTGGTAAATATTAGAATTGTTTTCCCTACCTTCCAGACTGCCATTGGTTTCAGTTCATTCCAGTACACTATTAAAATGAACTTGTAGAAACTTGAAACGTGCTTGAGATAAGTAATCCATCACATAAATTGTTTTTGTGTCAAAGCAACTTAATTTAACCAGTCCAACATGGAGCTGCACAGAAGAAAATGTATGTCTCCGCCAGGGAAAAAAATCCCAGAATAAAACTGCTTTTACTGAGAAATTAACACCGACTGTCTCTTCTACATTCAGATGTAAGTGCTAGCAGATGAAACACTGAATTTTAAGGTGGGTGTATCACCTGAACATTTTATTTTGAAAGATTAGGAAATTTGGTAAAATAACAGAAAAATTAAAATACAGTTGTATATTTTGGAAAATGGTTGGCAATAACATAACATTTAGTATTTAATGGGCTCAAACATGCAAAACCACCGGTATGGTCCTTTAACATTTAAAGGACCATACCGGTCTGAATAAGTCTGAATGTTCTTACAGCAAAAATAGTTTGTATTTTCACATGCTCTTTGTAGTTGTATAACTCCAGTTAAAATAAACAGCATCATTCATAAAGTAATTGTGCTATGAACACAGAATACATTTTGATGCTAAACAGATGTTGATCCGGCAACATGTTCCAAAAAGGGAAAAAAAACATTAGTGCCAGAATAAATGATGAGGTGAGGGTTATAGTTAGTTTTATATTACTTATTCTGGTTGTAATCTATGTTAATTGGTCTTTTACTGTGACCTAAAGTAATTTTGTAAAAATTTTGTGGTCGTTTGAGTTAAAACTGCATGCCACAATATCCGTTGTGATGTAATTCATGCTAGTTTGACTGCAGCCTTGGATGACAGGCCTGAAAGCCATCGGTTTGCATATTTCTGTTGCATGCAGTATTGCAGTGGGAGAACCACTTATGTCATTTTGATTCATTGTTCCACAAGGAGCCTTTGTCATGCACTGTTTGTTTATGTTGGAAAAATGGCAGTTTGGGGATCCCACTGTCAGTCTATTTACAATATGCTCAGGAGCTGTGTCTCTTGCAGTGTGTGTGTGTAAATGAAAAGTGTGTGTGAGTAAATTTATATAAAGGATATTGTGCTTTTCAGACATACATTCATGTGTTCATTGTGCCTGTGTGTTTGTTTGCTTGATGTCTGTATTCATTATACTGTCACTGTGTGTGTTTTCAGAGTGTTGGGGATGTGCTGCAGGAGCGTTTTGCAGTAGAAATGAAGTGTAACACCGCACTGCGCCTCGCTGCCCTCCACATGCATGAGAGACTAGATAGTTGTGGACAGACCAGGACCTCTATCAAGAACATTACGTGAGTCGTGTGTTTGTGTGTTCATTTTAGGCTCAAAGGAATGTGTGCAGGACACTTCGAGTCTGACTTCTGTACTCCCAATTATAGTTTTTATGTTGTTTTCGATGATTGAAGGATTTGAGCTTGTGTTTATGTCTGAATTATGGCATTGCAATTTGCTTTTTTTATGCTGCATTCACATGTTGATGGTTAAAAAAAACAGCCGCACCAGTCGTTATAGTGAAATCACTGTCAACTGTAGTGGCAGGCAGCAGATGACAGATGGTAGACGAGGAAATGTTGCCATGGTAATTTGGCGGGGTTACATTCATATTGGAGCATGCAATAGCATTTTAGCATTTTGCACAATGTTATATAAATGATATAACATATTTTTGGCTGTTTCTAAAATATATGCTTGTTTAAAGAACCGACAAGAAAGGCCAACACATTGACACATGTGGGTTCATCCCATTTGACAGGAGCGCAAATTGCTCAGGGAATTCCATCGGCTAATTCAAGAACTGAGAATGGATGAAGGGAGATTCCAAGGATATTTCAGATTGCTGACAACCCAGTTTGGTCACCTGCTCGATTTCATTTGTGATAAAGTTGGTACTACTAAGATATTTTTGACAAAAACAAGTCTCATGCCATCTTTGACCCAAGAATAAATCAAGATCCGGCTCATCATTGCAGCTGTGGCAACTGAAAAAAAGTTGGAAAATTTGCACATTGCATCTGAGTGTGCAATGTGTGGCTCTCGCAACCAGTGGTGGCGGAGTTTTCCATCATCCTCTCATTGAAAAGAATAGAACATCTGGTTTTCTCTCTGTCTGTCATTATGTAGATTCCCTTCACATACAGTATGCACACATACAGGAACCGTAGCATCAACATCAGCAGAATCCTAGCTTTAGTGTCAGCTCTGAGCTCAATAAACCATTGTTTTGGGAAAATTATGGACTTTACTGGAACTTTGATGTGGTGCTCACTTCATATAATGCCCAACAAGGAAAGGTAAAAGTTTTCTCCAACATGCATGCTCCATCACAAAAGAAATTAGCTTGATTGGAGCCTACTCTTGCTATTGTTGGATGCAATGGCACTAAATGTCGATATGGTTATTTTGCATGGAGCTACTAAAAATATAATGACTGGACCTTAAACATGTGTAGTAATGTATATTTTTATTTCACTGTGTTGGTGGCAGGAAGGAGTTTGGCCTGGACAGCTTCATCTCTCCCACATTGCTGAGCAACATGAGGGAGAAGGACCTTAGGAAAGCCATCAGCTACCACCTCAAAAAGATCCAGTCCTTGTTAGAGCCACGCCAGAAGGTAGGCAGGGATTGATGGATGAGTAGAAGTAAGTACAGAGAGGTACTGTATAAAGAAATGGATACTGCCACTTTTGTTCAGGCCATAGGGTACATTTTCTTTTTTGCTGACACTTAATCTGCCTCGTGAGGTTTAAAGTGGTATATGGATGGCAGAGTGGCACCAGGTTTGAGAGACAGATGAAGTGTGCGAGATACTAAATGACAGAAAAAGGGAACAAAGGTTCCTGGGTTTGTATTTCTGGGAAAATGAATGGAGAATTTTTCTCTGTGTGGAGCATTTTGGTTGATTCAGTGACTCACTTGTTAACATTTCCTGTCTTTCCATCTGTACTGCGGCATCTTAGGTAATATCTGCGACGCAAGCTCGGTTGGCCTACCTCACTCAACTGGGAGAGCTCATTTCCTATGGGGGACGGTCCTACACAGCTACTATGATGGTAAGAGTGATGCCATCACTTAAAGGAACATAGCAGTGATTTTGCATGATTGAGCCCAATAAATACAACGCACATACACATTATGTTACTGCCAACCATTTTCCTCCTGGAGCTGTACATTTTAGAATTTTTTCCCCTATCCAGTATGATGTGAAATGTGCTTGAGATAGGTAATCCCTCACAGCGAACAAAACTTCTATTAATTTTTTTGTTGAAGTAATGTAATTGTAGCATTTCAATGTGGATTCAACATACAGCTACACAGAAGAAAGTTTATATCTCTGCCAGGGAATATAGTACCAGGAGAAGACTGCTTTTACTGAGAAATTTAAATGACTGTTTCCTTCTACAATCATGTATTAGTGTTAGCTAGAGAAACACTGAATTTTAAGGTGAGTGTATCACCTGATCAGTTGATTTTGTGAAAGATTAGGGGATTTGGCAAGATATCTAAAATACGGTTTTATATTTTGGAAAATGTTTTCCAGTAACATAATGTGTATGCTGTGGTATTTATTAGGTGGAAACATGCAAAATCACTGGTATGGTCCTTTACAGATCTAGCTGAGTATGATTCTAATTCTAATAATTATATTCCACCTTAAAATCAGTGAATCTTCATCTTCGTCTTCTTCAATCTACATCTTCCTTTGAGTGTCTAATTACAACTGAACACATCTTTTTTTTGTCTTTCAATCATGGTCTCTTCTCCTTTTCTGTTCTCAATTCTTTTGTCTCAAACCTTTCAATTTTTCCTGTTGGTCTTCTTTTTTGGCTTCATTTCTTTCTATTTATACAAACTTTTTTCCACCGGTTTTGCAATCCTTTTGTTTAATTTTCTATATTGAACATACTCATTTGTGCATATTTCGTCAATCCCTGCTCTACTCCATCTTTACATCCTCCCACTTATCTACTTTTTAATAATTCTGTTCTGCTTGTCTTTACTTCTCATTTCTTTGCTTCTCTACTCTCACCCACTCTCATCTCCACTCAGCTTCAGGACAGGGAAGTGTTGGTCAGCCTGCTGGTGGGAGCGAAGTATGGGATGAGTCAGGTCATCAACCACAAGCTCAACGTGATCTCTACACTGGTCGAGTTTAGCAGCATCAGCCGAGTGGAGCTTCTCTCAGAGTCTGACAAAGTCAGCCTGCTGCGCATCTCACTGCACGATATGAAGGTACAGAAAATATCAAACATGGAGCCAGTTCATAAATATTGTAGGTACTCATACACTGACATAGATACAAAAATGGAAATTCGCTCACCACATTATTCACACCAAAGCTTGTGGTACAGAATATATAGGTCAAGCATTTCTCCTCCAGTGCACAAGCAGTAAAGGTTTATAAAGCTCATTCACTAGACTTAACGTGAGTCTCTCTTCCTCTTTTTACCCACTCCATTGCTTCTCCTCACTTACCCTTTGGCTTTAATCATACCACTTTACTTATTTTTGGCAATGCCCTTCCCCCCTCCCTCAGCCATTTGCCTTACTGATGGACACTCTGGCAGCCAAAGACTTAGGGTGTCTGCTGGGAGGCTACTGCAAACTTCTGGTGGATCCCAGTGTCAATGTCTTCCGTCTGGGGCGCCCAAAAGTCAGGGTGCACCGGATTCCTGCTGAAGAAGGTGTGTGTGGGAAGTTCGCCGTAATAGAGGGCGTGTGCTATGAATCCCTATCAAGTGAGCAAAAACTGTTTAACTTAAATTCATCACTTTCTGGTTTTTGAACATCTGACATTTTTTTTCACTTGACATGTTGATGCATGTCATGAGCCAGTATGGGTAAAGCTAGAAAAGCCAGTTCTATTATCATATTTTAAAACATGTCTCTTTTCTGCTAACAAACTGACTGATTGGTATACTGTGCATGTTTGTTTCTGTTCTTTGTGTTTTATGTGGTATTATTAGGTTATGTCTCACGCTGCTGTAGTGACTCGGATGACTCAACAGATGAGGATGACCCAATGGATTCTCAGAATTACAAACGGCCGGACCCAGCAAGTCAGGACTGGGAGGAAAGGAGAAGAGAAGAGGAGGAGAAGAGAAGAGAGGAAGAAAGAAAAGAAAGGGAAGAAAACAAAGGCAAACAGGAAGTGAAGATAATAGTGACAGCAGAAAGTAAGGAGATGGAAGGTGAAGAGGAAGGAGGAGCAACAGGAAGGAAAGTTAGTGGAGCGGATGAGGAAATGAATCTGGAGACCAGCTGGTACCACACTGACCTACGGGTCACGAGTAGCTTCTCCAGTTTATCCAGTGGCTCCTTGAGTGCTGCTCTAGAGGAGAGCAGTGCTGCGTCCAAAGCTCCATCTCGTCTGGAGGCACGTCTTGGACCATGCGCAGCCGAGGGACTCCCAACCTTGGACGTCCACCACCCATATCTGCTGGACCCAAAACGGCACAGAGAGGCCTTCACCCACAAAAGTCAAGCCTCTGCCAGCCCCTTGCGACCCACTAACCTCAATTACCACAGCAATGACAACTCCTGCCTTTGCTTTGCTGAGCTCTCTCACGCTGATTTCCTTCCTAGCCCACCTGAGGCCACAAGTGATGATGATGATAACGATGATGATGAGGAGGAGAGAGAAGGGGAACTTAGGCGGATTTCTAAGATCCCTAGTTCAAGAGATCTGAGACTGATTGACAGCACACCTTTCCAGAGATCACCTATTAAAAAGAAGAAAAAGATTCCTCCCAAAGTTCCAGTAAGGACAAGTTCAATTCCTGGACATAAAGCAGGACAGGCTGAGCAATGCCTTTCCAAAGAAGAAAAGGGTCTATTCCTTACACCTTCCCCCAACCCCAAACCAGCTGTTTTGGTTAAAGAAAGTGCCTCAGAGTCTGAGGATGAGTTCTTTGACGCACAGGAGAGATTTACACCCCCAGTTCCAGATCTGTCAGGTTTGTTATTGTGATGATTATTCTTTTTCAGAAGAACAAGGTGATTTATTACTGTTAGTTTCATGTGTTGTTTCTCTGTTTGGGGTTGCATGCTTGGTTGATTGACTAAAACATGTATCATCATTGAGAAATTACAGTAATGTGATGAAAAGGTGTGCCAATCTTTTGATCTCTTTCTGTCTTTTGTTTGACTTGTCTCTATTTCTTGCAGACACGGAACTGGCTGACAGGAGGAATGCCAATCTGCTGAGTGGCACCTGGAATAGTCTTCCAGTTGTACCAGAAAAAGAGCCACCTTCAACCCTTTTCAATAAAGCCACATCCTCTAAAATCAGGAAGGAAGTAGAGCCAGTCAACTCAACTGTAAAACCAGTTACAAACCAACAGTCCAGTACATCACAGCCATCTCAGAAAACTGACATTAAGGTCAAACCACCATTGGCACCTAAACCCCAGCTGCCCCCCAAACCTCAAATCTTTCCATCCAGGTCCCCCCAACATACGCAGTCATACACCCACTGTAATGGGGATACGTCTGGACGCCTGTCATCCGAGCTCTTGGAGATGGAACCAGACACCATGGAGTTTAAGTCTGTCACATCTGGGGCAGGGGGTTTGCCTCTGTCATCAACCCTGATCACAGCTGTGCGGCACAGCCAGCAAACAAAGCCCCAAACCAAGGAAAACAACATTCAGCAAGAAAACAGCCCAAAACCAGATGACAAGCTGACACAGGAGAACGGAGTGCCTGTTGTTTCCAAGGACAAAGCATACATTCTTGATGAAAAGGAATGTCCTAAAGTTGAGAAAAAATTAAATGGCACTGCCCTGACTGCAAAAAACCCACCAAACCTAACTGGTATCCCTTGCTCAAATTCAGGTACAAAGCTGGCCCTGCCCCCTCCAGTACCACCCAAACCCACTTATCCCAACAATCATCACCCCTTATCACTTCCTGCTAGTTCTCCTGTCTCTCCTACTGATCCAGATAAGGGTATCTTTAAAGATAATATCAGTCCATTAAATGGCATTCACCCTTGGAACAGCCGCAATGGCAATGTTCAGTCAGGACCCAGGAGGGTTTCTCTGAGCCATGAGAGCCTGTCACCCAAAAATACAGATGCATCCCTCACCCTCACCACTTCCCTCACCTCAACCTCCTCCAAAGGTGTTGGGGCCCTAGAAANCATCCCTCACCCTCACCACTTCCCTCACCTCAACCTCCTCCAAAGGTGTTGGGGCCCTAGAAAGTAGGGAACCAGGAAGGTCTGGGTCAGGATCAGACCTGAGAACTAGCTCCTCTAGCCTGGGAGGCAGACTACCAGCTTCTGCCTTAAGAGGGAAGATCCAGGCTCTGCCCTGGTATATGACCCGTTCCCAGGAGATTCTTGGAACTCTGGATTATCCCTCCACCAGCTCCATCAATGGAGACACATCTGGCTTTGGCTCAGGTTTGTCTGTAGCAAGTGGAGCATCTGACTTAAACAAGACCCCTATCAAGGACAAAGAGACCATGGCCTCAAAATCAGGAGGGAAAGCGAATATTTTAGAAGATGGCGCTGAGGTTGTCATAGCAACCATCAGAGAGGCCCAGGAAGTGACTTCATATATGAAAAAGGCCAATGGTTCAAATGGGTCACACCCCAATCTGAGTTTTAAAGAGAATATTGCACACAGTGGCAATGTATCATCAGAGCAGCCTCAGTCACGGCCACACTCAGCCGTGGGTTTGGGAGGTATGACTAGCATGCCCTTAGGAGGTGACTCACCATCCTCCTCCGTTGTAGATGGTACTCCTCCACAGCAACACAAGGAGGCCTGTGGTTGCCGCACTGTCTACGCTAACTGCTTCAGTGGGGACACTGAGGATGCTGTCAGCTTTGATGAGGAGCTTACCGTTTATGAGTTTTCCCGCCGCACGCGCCCCAAACCTGTCCGACCTGTACCTGTCTCCTCTCCTACAGCATCCCCTCCAAATGCCAATATCCTTTCACTGCTGAGGGACAATCCTCGCCCACTCTCCACCCTTTCCTCTGCCTCCTCTGAACTCAGCCCCCTAGTTTCATGTCCAGGCTCTCCCACAAGTTCACGAGGTTGTCCTCTTCGTTCACTTACCAACAAGTCTTATGGAGGGCTCAAGGGAGGATTTGCATCACTGCGGCAAGATATAGATCAACTTCTGCTAGTCCTAGAGAGGGGAACATCAGAGCGACCTCAACAGATATTATGTCAGGAGTCAAACTTGGAGGGTACAACCATTAAACTAGCATCTAACCTAAATCAAAAGGGAAATGAAAGCATCAACACCTCAGGCCCAGGCCCATATTGTACAGGGACAAGACCTGCCCCCATGACAGAGGCTGAAAAGAGTCTTCTTCAAGCAGAAGCTCGGCGACTGGCATCTGGATGTCAGCGGGCCACACGTGTAGGCTGGGCTCCCGATGAAGCACTGCGTTCTTTGTCTAACAGCTTCAGTGCCCTGGTGCAGCTGTCAGCAGCCTGCCTGCGGACAAACCCCTGCCCTGGCTGTGACATCTGCCATAACGCAAATCTGGTCCACAGGGATGAAGACAATGATAGCCAGGAGGCCATGGACAAACTAAAGGAGATAGTAGGTCTGTACCGGGAATTTGTTGGGGCTGTTGAGACAGCTGGAACTGGTGCTGGGATTGGGGGTAAGGGTTTGGGCCTTACAGGGTCTGGACATGGAGAGACTGACGGAGTGAGGCTCCTAGCCAAACGCTGTACTGTGCTCATCTCCTCTGTATTTACTCTCACACAGCTCTTCCGCACATGCATGTTGGACACCTCGGACACGCCCAGCCATGTGCCTCTCAACTTTTGACCTTTGACCTTTTACCCCCAAACATCCTATTGACTCTAGGAATGAGAAAAGAGGAAACGGTACGGAGCGAGCTGGTGTGTAACCTCTGTGTTCGTGTAGAGTAAGTGCCATGCACAGCACACAGACACAAACCCATATTACAAAACACACACACACACACACACACACACACACACACACACACACACACACACCCAACAAACTTCTAAATGAAGAGAAGAAACTTTGTTGCTTGGCCTCTTCTTGGACGCATATGGACTATGCATTTGTACATAGGAATTTTATAATTATCTTATAATTCTTTTATTTTATGATACAATTGTGTATGTAAGGATTGAATTATCCATGTATGTATTTATGTATTTATTTTTACAATATTTGCACCATGGTCTGTGATGTGCAGTTCTTTGGTGGAAAAACCTATGGATGTCACTGGAATTTTTTATTTTTCCTTTTCTTTGAGACAGTATTATGTATAATCTTTTGCTGCTTTAAAGGGTCCTCCACTTCACAAGGTGTAATCTGTAAATTGTCATTTTTCAAGTTTAGCACTGAATACAGTTTACTGAGAATATACAGACAAAACATTATTTAATCTTGTTTGCAAAAGAATTAAGTGAGATTTTATATGTGCAGGGATAGCATCTTTTCAAGGATTTGGTTATAAATTTCTCAATGCTACAGTTGCATATACAGTGGGGTCCAAAAGTCACTTAGAAAATCTGTGATGCTTTCCATGTATGTAAATCTGGAATAATCAGTCTGACATGACAAGGAACATTGTCAAATTATGCTGGGATAACTTGGCTCATCAGGTTTTGCACAAACTTGTGGAGTCCATGCCAGCTGGAGTGCATGCTGTCATTAAAGCAAAAAGGGGGCATACCAAATACTAAGTTATTCTGAATTCATGTACATTTTTCAAAGAATTCAACTTTTCACTCAAATTGTTAAGATGATATTATCATTTGTAATGAAAAATCTTGTATTAAATTCAAAAAGAATGCAGAATAGAAGCAGTTTCACAGTGATTTCAGACTTTTGGACCCCACTGTACATGGGATTCAAAACTACCATTAAGAAGCAGGGAGAGCACTTTTGACTGTTACAGATTGCACCTTTTTAAGATACATTATCCCTGTGTAAAGCATATTTTTACCCACCTCTAGTCCTGACTGACTGAGTGAATGCATCTAGAAAAGCCACCAATTACTCAAAACATATGCAGTACTATACATTAATCATCCAAAGGACACTATATATATTTTCCTGGATTGTGTGGGTAGGACCTAGGGAGCAAAACAGAGAGGAACTTATATAAGTAGTTTTGCAAAAAATTTTGACAAGGCACAAGGGTGACTGTTAAACTCTCTCCAGATGTAGCAAAGATCCAAAGTCTTAAAACACTGAGCCACAACTGTTCCCCACTATGGTTTCCTCTTCAGGCATACCAACACACAAAAACACATCCTGACTGAAAGACTGACTGCTGTATGATGGTGTCAGAACTGTAGATATACATGTATCTGTGTCCTCGTCCTTCTCTACCTTAGTTGATGGCTATGCAAATAGAAACATGTCACACCCACATACCATACTTGTGTTTTGTTATGCTAACATTAAAAACAACAATAGCAGCATTATGTTTGTCTTGTTTGGAATGTTGGCCGTTGTCTTGATTTGGGAAAATCTACTGCATTATGGATCGCAGCATTCTGCAAAGTTGCATGGCATTAACATTTGTCAATGTAAAGACTCCTGTCTATACTCGTGTCTGGATTGTCAGTAAAAGGATTACATTGCTCAGTGGGTTTGCTGATGTACAGTGTCCACTAATCAACTCGTCTACATCACATGATGCCGGCTCATTTGATGAGGCGTACGGTTCTGGGGAATTTGCTGTAAGCTACCTTTGACAACAGGAAAATGATCAAGCCAAATCACTCTGCAGTTGCTTATACAGTTTTAGGATTTGTTGAGATAAAGGTTACTTAAGTGTTCAGGGGCAAAATTGTGTAAACTACTCAAAACAATTAAAGGAACATGTTTTCATCATGGCCTTTTAGGTTAGCCACAGGTAAAACAAATATGAAACTCATTGCAAGTATGGGCAGTTGTTTTCCCAATAATATTAAATGATGTAGTGGCTACAGGTGTGCCCATCCACCTCTATAAAAGCTACTTAATGATTGTCCTCCTCTGTTTTGTCAAAAATCCCATAGGTTAGCTGACTGTCTTTGGGCAAAACATTAAATTTAAAGGGGGTTGTATCGCCTGAACGTTTGGTTTCGAAAGATTAAGAGGATTTTATAAAATAGTTGGCAGTAGTGCAATGTGTAAGAGGTAGTTTTTATTGGGCTCAAACATGCAAAACCACCAGTATGGTCCTTTAACTGAAGTTGAGTTTGCCAGGGCCATGTAATTATTCAAAGATGGCAGTACACAGCACAACGTGGCAACACATTTTGCTGTATCAACCATCTTAGAGATGCTTTCAGGAAGACAGTTTGTACATTAAGACCAGATCAAGATCATATTAGCATGATGAATACTACTACATAGCAGGCGGACCAGTGTGCACCTGTATTTTTCTCGGATGAGACCAGAGTTATTGTTTCAATGAAGAGATGTTTAAGGGTCTGGAGATTCTGAGAAGAATGATATTCAGACAGCAACATTGTTGATTTAAGAAGGTGGTTCATTTATGCTAAGAGCAGATGCCTGTCTGGATGGGCGTAGAGAACTTATCTTGACAGCTGGTGTACAGAGATGAGAAACTGGAGCCTGTGGTGAGGCCATTTGCTCCTGTCCTTATACTACTCAAGTCTCCATGAACTTCCTTGAGGAGGAGTGAATCAACACAGTGCCCTGGCCAGCAAGATCTCCTTTTCTTAATCCAATAGAGCATCATGGGACATTTGCCAGATCAGTCTGGGCTGGACAGTGTCGAGACACTCACAAAGCCATTTGTTCAGGATTGGACAAACATCCCCAAGTACACAATAAGTCACTTAAGTATGAGCATGTTATAGTGTTGTCATGAGTGTATACACACATCTGGAGGACATAGTTAGCTATTGATCAGTAAGCCCTAACGTTATTAAAACTTGGAACATTGTACAAAGTGGGCCATTTTGGTCATTTATGTGATGCCAATAGACCACCATGCCAGTAACATTAACATTCATTCTTATTTGGACTGATTTATCTTTAATGGACCTATAGAGTGTTGGGGTTTAGATACTATATAAATGGCAATATCTCAGTATACCCTTTGTTCCTTTAATTATTTGAGTAGTGCATTTAATCTTCCAAATAGATGACTTAGAGAAAGGTGATTATGCCGTGGGAAGGTGATTCTCTTGAGATTTCAGAGCTTCCAGTTACCATGGATGTAGCGTCCAGTTGATGACTCCATCATAGCATTGTAAAATCAAGACATCAGGAGCATCTCTTCTTCATCAAGCAGGTCTGCATAGTAAAGAATGCCCGTGTCATCTGTATGTTTTTTCTGTATGGCAGAATATTAACAATATTTCATATTCATGAGGACATTGTGTTACATGAGAATTCACTTTTCCATATCCCCTGTACATTAACTTTGACATACCACGAAATGTATTGTTTGGGAATAAATTACACATTGATCTTCTGATGTTGGATGTCTGGATATTTTGTTTTTTGTCTACTTGTATCCTGAATTGTGCCATTGGAACCCCACTGAATAGCATTTCTTATCAACTCACTTAACAGTTAGCCCACTCACTACATCAGCTGACATTAAATCAAAAGCTACCAATCTGGCCTAACATTGAACACGATTGTGTATACATGTGGAATTTGGGCCTATTTCTTTCACTTTGTACCCTAAATTATTCTAAACTGACAGAAAAAGTGACAGCCAAGCTGAGTTAAAAGCAAGGTTTCTAGTTCTTTTGTTGAGATACATTCTCGTGGGCCTGCATATAAAAATTGAATATTGCATCTAGGATGGTCGTCAAAATGACATGGTATGGTGAAAAGAAATGCACTTGAACTCAGGAGGCATTGCAACAGCAGCCACAATCCAAAGTGTCCAGATTGCCCTTAAAGGACAATATGATTTTGCATGTTTAAGACCAATAAATAGTACCTGCATACACATTGTTACTGACAACCAATTTTCAAAACATAAAACCGTGATTGCATTTTCCTGTTATTTTGCCAAATCTCCTAATCTTTCAAAATCAAATGTTCAGGTAATACACTCAACTTAAAATTTAATGTTTCACCTGCTAACACATACGTATGACCAAATGTAGATTGGTCGGTGTTTATAATTTCTCAAAAACGTTCTTCTCTTGGGACTATATTCCCTGGCAGGGAGACATACATTTTCTTCTGTGTAGCTCTGTGTTGGACCGGTTAAAATATTTAATAGACATTTTGTTCACTGATGGATTACTGTTTCAAGTCTCTACATTTAATCTGTATAGCGTATAGGAATGAATTGAAACCAATGGAAGTCTGGAAAGTGGGAAAAACAAATCTAAAATGTACAGCTAATGTATTGTGTATGCAGGATGTACAGTGGGGTCCAAAAGTCTGAGACCACTGTGAAAATGCTTCTATTTTGCATTGTTTTTTGAATTTAATACATTTTTCATTACAAATGATCTTAACAATTTGAGCGAAAAGTTGAATCTTTGAAAAATGTACATGAACTTAAAAATATCTTAGTATTTGGTATGCCCCCCTTTTGCTTTAATGACAGCATGCACTCCAGATGAGCCAAGCATGATTTGACAATGTTCCAAAGAGCTTCTTGTGATGTCAGACTTTCTGATTATTTCCAGATTTACATGGAAAACATGACTGATTTTCTATGTAGTCTCAAACTTTTGGACCCCACTTTATATATAATGGGATCAAACATGCAAAACCACTGGAATGGTCCTTAATGTGACCATTATTTGCAGAGTTGACACAGTAATCGAGAAAGTACTACATTTCCCTGTCATACTACACATAGGAGAAACAGGAGACAGAAGTGTAGAACCACAAGGAGCATTTCAGCGTTTGCTTCATCATGATCACACTGACTGTGTGTAGCTGGACTATAACACATCACTGCGGTGGTGCTGCTGCTTTTGTGGTTGATTGTGATTGATTATGAGGATTACAGTGAATGCTTGGGTAGGACAGGTAGTTAAGACATATTGAATAAGGCATGACTCACAGAAAGGAGAACTTGCACAGAGGTCACAAGGCACACAGAGGCCATTCAGTTTCATAATACACATGGGTGTCTTTATAACAAAGGCACATTATTTGCTCTCATTTTTGTTTGCTGAATCAGTCTTATTTTCTGTTTTATTAAATTTGACACGTGATAATTTTATACAAACAAAAACAGAACACAGTCACTGTCAACACTTTAATGTATTGATTTTCAAAAGTTCATTGGGTTGCAGTAATTAGACATTCAGTGATTAGTGGCTTGTGCTTCAGGAAAACAGCGCTGTTCATTGGACTTTTCAAAACAAATTTGATTCAAACCTACTTTCAATTAGGAAACCCAAGAAAATCCTGCAAACATTTCATCAAACAGCACATTTTGGAGAATGAAAATCAAAAGACTTGAAGACAGAAATAGGACAATTGGTCCACTTGAATGGCAGCTTGAACTTTTTGTGCCACTGAACATTACACTCCGCCTATCATCTTTCTCTGCGTCTAAGTAGCATGCCTTTCCTTTCTGGACTGTCATACCCATCAGGAGCCACGACATGGCGATTGCATCTACTCAAGCTTGAAATCTGAGCCCATTATGTCAACAGATGTTATAAGCAAAGAGGAGAGCAAGTGTGAAAGGAGATATACTGTATATGGAAGAGCAAAGGGAGAGAGATACTTATGGTTTCACTGAAATCAACATTTATAAGAAGAAACAAACATCTGGGAACATTTTGTTTTGTTGTCTAAAAATGAGCAAATACAGTAACAGTGCATAGTGAAATTAATTTTAGGTCTTTTTTGTTAAAAATTATTAAAATCAAGTGTGGTTTGTTTGGGATTGTTTGTTGCAGTAAAAGCCGAAATGAAATGAACCACACTTTTTTTCCCTTGCTTTTGTATAGCCAATTCATTATAAAAAGAGACAGGGTGTAGGTGTAACTGTATATTTTGCCGACACATATTAATGGGCACTTTTCAAAAACTCAGAAGCTAATAGAACCTGCCAGTAGCACCACAGAAAACAAGGATGAATAGCTTTTGACACAACACTTGAATATTTGCTGACTGGCATAGATGAATTGTATGTGAAAGGAGAAACTTTTTAAAATAGTCACTTGTGTATGCTAGTCCGTGCCTCCAAGTACATGCATACTGATACTCAATCTGAATTATTGGTCTTTAGATCACACTGGCATGAAGGCTTGTATGGCTTAAAGGACCATATCGGTAATTTTGCATATTTGAGCCCAATAAATATTTCCTGCATACTGGTTATTTTACTACAGGAAACTGTATTTTACTTTTCGTGTTATTTTACCAGATGACTTAATCATTCAAATCAAATGTTCTGATACATCCACCTTAAAATTCAATGGCTTGGGTATTAATATAATAATTAATACAATACAATTAATACATGCGCGATTGTAGAAGGCACAGTCGTTTTATTTTTTTGATGAATCCAGTCTTGTCCTGGGACTACATTCCCAGAACTGAAACCAATGGCAGTCTGCAAGGTAGGAAAACAATTCTACAGTAGTATTGTTGGGAAATGGTTGGGAGCAGTGCAACATGGATACAGACTGTATTTATTGAGACTCAAACATGAAAAATCACCGGAATGGTCTGAATAAGTCTGAATACACAGAGATAAAGCATAAACAGACATGAAATGGCCAACATCACGTATATTAGTGTCTTTGACAATAATTTTAGAGTAAATGGTCAAATGCACAAGGTGGTGTAAGTAGCAAAAACACAGCTCTACAGAGGAAGTCTCTTGGACAAACAAAGAGATGATACTGTCTATAAAACACCACGGCACACTGCCTGTAATTAAAACGGCTTCTCCCACAAAACAGTTCACCCAGAGGTGTAACTTCTGCTTGAAACTGTAGACAAAGATGCTGGAGTTCAATTTGCCTCAACTGTCAAGAGCATCGCGCTTGGACCCTGGCACAAGTTTTGTACAGGCTAAAGCATATATTTAGTTTCAATAGATTGACAACAGGAAATAGTCTGTGATAGGCAATTATCTCATACTGACCCTTGGCCCCTGTCAGAAGTACAACTTCACCGCTGTCTCTCTGTCACAGAGCAAGTCCATCAAGCTCACTTTATGCATTCATTTGTTCTCAACAAATTGACTCTTTTATCGAATACAGGTTTTCCCTTTCAATCGTTTTTACTTTTCTCTTTTGTCAGCTTCCTTTCTCCTTTCATATGACCTTGAGTAGCAGTTCATAGGTGGCATTAATGATCCCCCAGGAGAGGAGTGAGCGGTGGTAGTTGAGGTGGGCCCCTCGATAGAGCATGGCCAGGCTGCTGCCCCTTTCTCTCCACACTGTTAGCAGCACCTCGCTGATAGGCCGGAAGGCTCCGCCAACCTGAGACTGTGCCCGAGACTTTACCACATTTAACGGATAGAACATGATTCCAAGACCTGCTCCCAACACCCCTCCACACACAAAATCATTAACCAAGTGACCAGCCCAACTAGTGGCTTCTGGGAGCTGCTCCTTAATTGGCCCACGGAGTCCGAAGAAGAGCACATTGCTGGGGCCGTTACGGAGCAATATGGGAACTAAGCCACGGTAGCACTCTCTGACACCATACTCAGTCAGAAGTGTCCGGAAGGTGTGGGCTGTGTTGTTGAAGCGACCATGGTGCCGATGGTCTTGCAGAAGAGTCTGTACCCGCTCAAATGGTGTCAGAATGGCCTCTGTAGTTCCAGCCAAAGCTGCAGCAAAGCTTCTTGTGACCAGTTCCGGAATGCCACTACTGCCAGCCCGGTCCAACAAGACTCTAGAGAAATCCTGGTACAAGCCAAACATGATAGCCACTGTAGTGCTCTTCTGAAGCAGTGGGGGCAGCAGACCCCGGTAAAGGTTCCGCAGCCCGTCCCTTTGGAGCTGCTGCACTGCCTCAATGGCCAGCACGCCATGCAGCTGCTGGCGAAACAGCACCTTCTGGATGGGGAAGGTCACCAAAATATTGGTAAAAGCTGCAATGGAGCCGCAGACATAATGCTTCCCTTGAGGCCCCAGCCAGGTGCCCATAGCACTTAAAGGCAGCAGAGAGCTGCCCCCGTTACTCAGGGAGGCCTGAGGCGGAGGTGTCTGGGTTGGCTCTGGGTTCATAGTGCTAACAGCCATGGAAGGCTTGGTGCACCACAGCCTGTATCTCTAGCATCACGTCAGCACGACACCATGCTGAAAACTCTGCACCCTGTGAGAGGAATAGAATATATGTCAGATACCATTGATTTTTATTGTCTTTTTGTAGTTGTTTACATATATAATTCTGTCTGCAATAACCTAACTAACCTAATTAAGTTTTGAATTTCCAGTAGGTCAAGATTATATTCTTTGTTTAATCTTTGATTTGTTTTGTTTTTACACTCCTTGTAGTAAAAATGTAGCATAATAAGTTACAATTGCTGCAGGGCTGCAAACCAGTTTTTGATTAAATTAAACTTTGTAACAACGGTTGTAAATCTGTAGTCTCTGTAGTTGTAGTCTTACTATGTATGTTGACGGGAACAAGTTGAACAACTAAATCACAGCCACCAGCCTTAAACTTAGAGGACCAGACTGCACTGTCCACTGATAACAGTTTTTATATAACTAAATTGACTGATAAATGTCATCTTAGCCACAGAGGTGTAAAGTACAACTGTAAGAAGGCACTGGTCTTTTTAGTATATTTGATGTGAATTGTGTTTATAGATTACCACATAGGGAATGGAAAGTATATAATATAGTTGTATTAATTTTAAACAAGGGAAGTAACCAGTGGCACAGTCTATCATCTAAAAAAAAAAACATTCTTTAGAATACAAATATGATCACACCAAAGTTAAGTAAATTTGGAGTTGTCTAAACATAGACTAAGAGGGTAGTGGTGGCAAAACCTGGGGGTCATTAGAGGTCAGTGTGGGAGCCAAAATATCACTCCAGAAATTCACATGGTACAAACCATGCTGCTTCAGGTGTACTGATGTGTTAAGGTCTGTTATGGAATTTGAACGAGCTTCCAAATGTACTAAGAAATAAAGTCTTTAATCCAAGTATGACAAATACTTACATTAGAGGGGGTGGCCCACTACCTCCATTTTATAAGACTTGGTACTTTTACTCCATTGTCTTTCATAAGTACATATTTAACTGAAACTCTACGTAATATTTATCTTTAAGTTTTCCATGCAAACATACAGTAACATTAAATATGATGCACTGCTATAACTTAAATTCCCTGACAGTACATGGAGACGACTGACCACATACAACATTTTAATACTTAAACCAAATTTGATAGCTGCCGATACGAAAAAATAAAAATGAAATAAATCTTGAATGCGGGAACTTTTGTGTCTAATCAAGTAACTTTCCAGTCCTGATGAAATCGGACAGAAAATGGTAACAGTAATCTATATGGCTCGCTATAGGATCCATAGACGTGGATGTCAGGCTAATACGCCCTCTGGACTGCTGGCTTGAAGCTAAGCTTTCCACTCATGTTGCCTTGTCACAGCTGTGTCCTGGCATGCTGTCAGTCACTAAGCTGATTCAGACAGAAAGGCCTGTCGGGTCCATTTAAGGTTGCATTAGTGCAAGGACAAGAAGCCTGCATTAGCTATTGTATGCACAGCTAACTACGGACAACAAAACACAGCTGTGCTGGCATGTTTCCTTCAAAACGTATCCACAGCTAGAGTCTGTTAGCCAACTTAACTGCTGGCCTAACTATGCTTTACAATGCCTCTCAATCATACTGGAACAATCGATCACGTTTAGCTAAAACAACTCACTGACACGAGAGCAGGAAGAGGTAAAAATGTCTGCAGGCGACTACAGTTCATTTGACTAGCATGCTAAGCACTAGCATAGAGTCACAACGGACAAGCGACTGTGAATGGCTTGAGACACACTGATCAGCCATTAAATATCAAGAGCCAGAAGGGCATGTCATGATTCGGGGCCTCTGTCGGGTTACGTTAGCCGTTACCTGGCGTGTCCTCCAGTGTCTGTCCCTGATAGGAAGAGTGTGGGTTCTTCAGAGGACTTGAGCCGCTCCTGTGGGTCGTGTCTACAGCTACAATAGCGGCAGGTGACAGTAGCAAGGCATCTTTGGCGCCTGCAACATTCCACTGATCTACAATCGTACGGATGGGGCTAAAAATATCTAAATTCAGTTATTCACACACGGTTTGTTTTATACGTTGGATAGTAGTTCAGGTATATAAATGATTCTGGACGAATATTATCCCTGTAATGTTAGCAATACCTAAAAACGAGCAATTCGTATTGTTATCAGCGCTTCAGGTATCAGTGCTGGTCTAAGCAGTAGGAAACGTCATATCTGCTGCGACTGCGGCATGACGTCATCGCCGTATTGGAGAATTTGACGGCAAATAAAGGACTAGCTGTAGCTAATAGCAAAACAAGTTTCATTTAGGTACTTTTTGTTTTTCGTGATTTGTATAAGATAATCAAACAACGGGGTGCTGTCAATGAGTAAAATTACAGCAAAGTTGTTATTTTCAAGTCATATCAATGAATTGATATAGCAGCTCGCGTTAGCTTAATGCTAGCAGCAGCTTAAACTTGAAATTTATTCACCGACACTTGAGGTAGGGCTATACGCTTTAAACTACTGTCGAGCTGCCTGTACTACCAGTATTTTACCAAATCTGAAATGTCAGCGCAAAAAGACTGCGAGTTTTTGGTAAAAAGAGCCCGGGAGCTGGTCTCCGAGGACCCCTGTGCAGCCAAAGCTTGGCTCATAACTGCACGAACCCTCTACCCTGCAGATTTCAACATACAGGTAACATTAAGCCTTTATCTCACCTTCTTAGTTAATGATCATAGAACGGCTCAAATTGAGTGGATTTTTCCTCTCCAAAAAAAAAAAAAAAAAAAAAAATCTATTATGATTCTGTGACTGTCATGGACGAACTGTTATAAAGCCGCTGACATGTTTTCACAGTATGAAATGTACATCATTGAACGGAATGCAGAAAGAACAGCTTCTGCAGGCAGACTGCTGTATGACATGTAAGTCTAAATGCATACTGTCAAGCTTGATGAAGCCAGTGTGTGAAATGAGTGATTGATTAATTAGATAATTAATACAAGATTATACAACATCAATTTTCATTATTTTGTAATTGTTTCAGTAATTTATTAAGTAAAATTTGCAAAAAAAATTAGCATATTCCAGCTTCTGAAAGTCAGGATTTGCTGCTTTTCTGTTTCAAATGACTGTTATATTTTCTCAATGTTTTGTTTAAAACTTTTGTTCCCACAACACAAGGCATTGTGTTAATGCTGCACAGCATTAACACAATGCTTTGTGTTGTGGTAATGCTGAGTGCACTGTGCAGAGTAGAATATAAGTCCTAATGGTTGTCAATATTTTGTCCGTTTTTTAGGTTTATGAATTTTCCAGATCAGCCCATTGTGTGGCGGGAAATCAGTGTCATCACTGCAGCTCTGCGTAGTGATTGTCAGGACAAGCACACACAGTTCCTACGAGGTGAGAAAAGTATACAGGTTTCCTCGATCAACACTGTAAATGCCTTAATATGAATATACATACAATCCCCATGCATTATCTACATTACAGCCTCTTAACTGTGAGGAGTCTGAGAGGGATGTGTGGGTGCTCATTAGGGTGATAGCATTTGTTTTATGTTTAAAAAGTGTCTGTTTCTCTGTGTTTGTCCACTTCAGGGCTTTTTGAAACGCTGCCTGGTCGTGTGCAGTGTGAGATGCTGCTGAAGGCCACAGAGCAATGTGTCAACACTTTGGAGAAAGCTGAGATGCTGCTGCTCCTTCTGAAGCGGTTCCCAGACTCTGTGGTCCAGCACGGGGTACGCACTACTACCCATTTTTGATGATTGAACATGTAAATAGTACTGAAACACTAAATGGCAACATTGTATTGTATAATTTAGGTCAATCTAGGAGAAACATTATTGGAGGCAGAGGCATCAGAAAACATGGAGACTCCTGTCAATTGTTTCAGAAAACTTTTTGGTCAGTAAAGCGTTTGCATTAAAATGTTGCTTTTTAATGTGATTGTAAATAGCATTTGCTATACAGTTAGCAGTGACTTAAACTCTAATTTAGTGTTACTGTTACAGTGTGTGATGTCCTACCTTTGGTGATAAACAATATGGACATGCGTCTGCCAACCAGCCTGATGCAAAAATACATGCTCAAAGCAGCTGAATTCTACATTGGCTATATCACTCGTGGACCCTTACCAGACATACAGATACAGGGTAAAACTGCACTGTGCGGCAAAAATGCTCACATATGTGAATTTCTTTTCCCTGGTTACTGTCTGCTTGACAAAGTGTTCTTTGCCTCAGGCTCACAAGAAGGGGGATCTCTGAAGTCTCCCGGTATGTCTCGTGGGTCACAGCGTTATGTGATTGATGGCCTGTCAGAAAAGTCATCAGTGGTGGTCGAACCCTGGGAGAGGCTGTTAGATATCCTGGCTGTGGTTGGAGCACGTTGTGAGTGGCAGGGAGACAAGGGACAGAGGTAC
The DNA here is from genome assembly GCA_014773175.1 of Lucifuga dentata. NCBI lineage: Eukaryota > Metazoa > Chordata > Actinopteri > Ophidiiformes > Bythitidae > Lucifuga > Lucifuga dentata. Next base: position 97,924 of record VXCM01000257.1, read on the forward strand.
TCCAACTATTTGTATGACTCATGTAATGCATATATATTGGTGAGAGTTAGTTTGTGTACTTACACATATTGTATTTATGCTCAGCATTTGTTTTATTATGGTAAATATGAAGGTTATTGAAAAGGTTACATTTGTGGTTCCTACACTAGGAGTTATGTGGACATGCTTCAGAGGGTGAAGGAGTTGTGTCGCTACCTGCCCGGTCTGGAAGGAGACACCAGGACCCGCTGCTGCAGCCAGGTGGTCATCTGTGCCTCACTCGTCCTCTTCCGCAGCGCCTTCCTCTACGTCTCCAGTGTACAGCCCGCGCTGTTCCAGGGTCAGCAGCCTCTCTCTCTCTCTCTCTCTCTCTCTCTCTCTCTCTCTCTCTCTCTCTCTGCATGTCCATGCCATTTCCTATTTGTTGGTGTGCATGTTGTGGTCTGTTTCTTGAGACACTAGTGTCGTATAACTGTATAATCTCTTGAGAGAAATGTGATGATCAAAGAATTTGTTTATTTTTTGGCAGGTGTGAATTCTTTGAGCTCAGGGCCGTGGATTCTAGTGGAGGATTTAAGCTCAGTGTATAATGATGTTGAGGTGGAGAGAGCAGCAGTTAAACATGCACATAAGAAACGCAAACTGGCAGATGGGAGAGAGAAGACGATGGTGAGCATGGATCACAAATTTGATGATTCTTCCTGTTGTTTGTTAAGGTGTGGGGCAGTAATAATAGATCAGCGGATCACTTTGAATTTTCAGGATTTATGTACACATATGTTTTTCTGTCCACACTTACAAGTAGACTACAGTGTATTTCTTTAAGTGTGCATTTACATTTTTGGATATGTTTTGTGTGTGTGTGTGTCAACCCAGAGCTCTGATGATGAGGAAGGGTTAGGAAAGGGCCGTGGTCGACACATTATAGTAAACAAGACTGAAATGCCTGGCTGGTCAGAGACTCTGGAGAGTTTCCGCACAGCGAGAGAAAGCTGGGACCTCCTTCACTCCCACGATGGCCTGGAGACAGGTCAGCCCTTCCTCCATTCATACATGTTTCTGTTCCTGCTCGTCCTTTCTGTGTTTTATAGTTTTCTTTTTGAACACCCTCCCAGAATTCAAGAAAATCTGTGCCTCATGGAAGACAGACAGCTGGCTATGGTTCAGAATATTCCTCACTGACATGATTATATATCAGGTAAGAAACTGTTTTGATTCCTCCGTTTTTTTTTTTTTTTTTNTTTTTTTTTTTTTTTTTGTGACAGAACACACCAACTGTAATTTTATCTGTGCTCTCTATTATTCGTACTGCGTTGCCTTCAGGATCAAAACATTTGATCTTTGTGCTAAATTGGATGAAACTTGAATACAAATTTATAGATATAATTCTCTATGTAACAGATATATTAAATGGAGGTTATGAATCATAGCAGTTAAAAATTATGCGTATTACATGAAGAATATTTAAACAAGTGTGTTTACATACATAATTTAGATGAACATTTCTATTTGTGTGACTGTATGCTAATGCTTGCGTGTGTGTGTCTCCAGGGACAGTACCGTAAGGCTCTCTCCAGCCTGCATCAGATGGCTGCTGTGCAGCAGCCTCAGCCTGGCCAGCAGAGCCCCTCAGGTCAGGCCAGTGTGGAGCACCACAGGGCCCTAATACAGCAGGCCTCCTGTCACTACGCACTTGGAGAGTACAGGGTATACACACACACGTGCACACAAGTGCGCGCGTAAAGTAGATATATAAACACAGGTCTCATGTAGCTTTATCCTTTCTTATCCATTCCTTAAATATAATAGTTCACATTGTTATTGTGAATAATAGTTGTTGCTGTGTCGCATCACATTTAAAAGTTGTGATTTTCAGGCATTAAAGGACCATATCAGTATGTTTGCATGTTTGAGCCCAATAAATACAACCTGCATACATGTTAATTACTGTCAACCATTTTACAAAACATACTACTGGAGCAGTACACTTTAGAATTGTTTTCCCTATCTTCCAGGCTGCCACTGGTTTCATTTCTTTCTAGTACACTAAGATAATTTTGTAGAGACTTGAAATGTGCTTGAGATAAGTAATCCATTGCAGCAAACAAGACATCTATTGTAATGTAATTGTAAGTAATATGATTTCCACCAGGAAATATAGTCCCAGGAAAAACTGCTTTTACAGAGAAATTAAAATGACCGTGCCTTCTACAATCATGTAAGTGTTAGCAGGCGAAACCTGATTTCACCACAACATTTTATTTTGAAAAATTAGGGTAGTTGGCCAAATAAAACTAAACTTTAAATATGGTTTTATGTTTTGGAAAATGGTTGGCAGTAAGGTAACATAGATGCAGGTAATGTTTATTGGGCTCAAACATGCAAAACAACTAATATGGTCTTTAAAATACCATTTTTGCTGTAATATATCATGCAAGTTTTGTGTATATACACTACATGGGTTAATACATACATAGTGTATGTGGATTTTTTTTTGTCTCAGCATACTCCTATATCTAAAGTATATCCTCTGAGGTTTGAGATATAAAACAAAAACATAATGCTCTGTGGGGTGGATGTCACAAAAATGAATCCCTTATATCAAATGGCCTGAAGGTGGTGTAAAAGATCAAGTTTGGAAACATGCAGCTACTGCTCAGGATTCAAATTTAACATTTTTGGAGATTTTATACTTAAATTATCTAGAAACCTTCCAAGAATGACTAACTTCTATATGGTCACCATTATTTAATAAAACTCAAAGAATTTAAAACCTTGAACATGTGGTTGCGGAAGTATTGCATATCACAGATGACAAAAAATTGTATGTTCACACTTTAAAAAAAGTTGTTACATTATGCCTTTGTGCCATTGCCCTGTCCTATTTACACATGTGATGTAGATATCTATGTGTGTGTGTGTGTCTTCATCAGATGGCATGTGAGAAGTTGCTCGATGTCGTCAGTGTGTTGGTCCCCCCAAACCAAGAACCAACGAAAACTCCAGAGGAGCAGGGTAGAGTCAAGACCAAATCAAGGAAAGGTCAGCACTTCCTATTTTCATAAAATAACTTGGAAATACAGATTCAGATTTATTCACAGATTTTTTTTATTTATGATGGAGAATTCACCATTTTATTTTGAACATAAAATTGATCCATAACATTATATGACATCATTTGTAACATTTCTGTTGGTCTGTGTTGATTGATGTTTCTTTGTCAGCAGTAACTGGCAGGTTCCCTTTATAGAGGTTGATGATTAATTTTAGAGCGCCTTGCTGTAGTTATTATGATTCAGAACTGATTTTGTTGAAGATACTGTAATGCATTGATGCTTTTAGGTACAGAGATCACATCAATGACACCATTTTGCTATACAAAGACAATTAAAGAACAACCTAATTAGAACAACTGGTTAAATATATCATTGAATACATGAGTTATGTAGTGCCTCTTTTTGTCATAAATAGGTAATGACCTGAGATTGCTTCCTTGCACCAGCAAAGCTGTCTTACCCTTTTGTCTGCAGCTGATGTTGGCTTGCTTCAAGGTACATTGACTTAAACGTTGGACTTTGATAACAGAAGCAGTATTAGTACCAATAGATTTTTGGATACTGATGAGAAATGATGTAAAACCATGTTTGCTATTGTCAATCTATCTAACCTACTCTCTCTTTTGGACAAATCAGCTTCGTGCCTTCACAGAGAATCGTGATGACCTCTCCCTTGGCCATGTGGTTGTGCTCCTGCAGTATGATTGGCCACAGGGCGAGCTACTGTTTCTAAAGTCAGTGGACAAGATCTGCCAGCAAGGGAGTTTCCAGTACGAGAACTTCTTCAACTATGTCACCAGTATCCTTCCAAACTTTTAAATAAAAATGATCTGTATATTTATGTGTTTTTAATAACTGTTAGCAAAATGATAATATGCCCTGGGTGGTATAATTCATTAAATATTGAGACTTTTCATGTTTTTAAATTGTTTGTGTTTTCTGTATTTTCTGGTCTTGGACATTATTAGTTTCCATAAGCTCACATACTTTTATCAGACATTGACATGCTGGAGGAGTTTGCCTACCTGCGTACGCCAGAGGGGGGAAGGATCCAACTGGAGCTGTTACCCAATCAGGGAATGCTTATTAAGTAAGCTCCTCCCATTTCAAAACTTTAGTCGGGCATCATGACTCAACATGCCTTTTTTTGGTGCATTTTTATTAAGAATATGGTATTGCTTGATGACCTAAGCAGACATGGCCTGTGGGAAAAATTAAAATGCTGTTATTGGAGCAGGCATTAAAAACAATGAAGAAGTTTATGGTAAACAGAAGCTATCTAGCCTCCTCCATTCATTTTTGTAGAAGTCAAAACACTTGAATGCACCATCACTGACTGAGAGTTGTTGAATGTTGCTGTCCCTCAGGAACCCTAGTCCCGCCCTGGGGGTGGAGTTAAATACCCTTCTGCTACAAGGGGTGCAGTCGATGGACAGGTACCCCAGGCCCCTCCTCCCCCCCTCCACACCAGTCAACTTTCCTTCATTCCTAAATTCAAGGCTTATCACCCCCCCAATTTTGATTTGGGCCTGTCATTTTACATCAAGAGTTAGTTGTTCTTTGATTTCCTGTTGCCGTTTGTTTATTTGAGCAATTGCTCGTCTTTCTGTGGTCATCACTGTTGATGTCGTTATTTGGAGGTGATGTCGGTCTTGTTATACAGTCAATTTAGTTTTCTTTTGCCTTTTCATAAGACTTGTTCTCATTTCATTTGTGGACATGTTTCATGTGTTTTTTGAGTTTTGTCAATCAGACTTTCCTTGTGCAGATCTTAACTGGCCAATTTAACTGTGTGATCAAAAAATAATGCACTGTTTTCATGACTTTAGATCAATGTCTTCATTACATTACGTAGGCTTCAGCCTCTAAAAATCATTGGCTATAACTGTTTTTAACAAACTGGCTTAAAATACATTACAAAGTTTTTCTTACAGTGCATGGGTGTTTTCACACTTGCAGACACCACACGGTGACTCGAGGGATCACCAAAGGAGTGAAAGAGGATTTCCGTCTGGCCATGGAGAGACAGGTGTCGCGTTGTGGAGAGAACCTGCTCAGTGTGCTCCACCGCTTCTGCATAAATGAGAAGATCATCATCATCCAGTCTTTACCTTGACACCCCTTGACACCCGGGTTGTGACTTTTGAACCCTTTATAGCTGGTATTCTGGATGAAGGTCTAATACAGCTGGACTGAATTATTATTATTTTTTAACTGAAACAGCTCCCTGAACTGCATCAGAGGGCTGTCTTTACATTTCTTGTCTTTCTATCCATCATTGGTGAACTCTTAAAAGATATGCCTGTTTGTTCTCCTTGCCTTAAAAATTGGTCTCACCTCAGACAGCTGGAGAGAGTAATGGTTCTGTAAATATAATAATGCAATTTTGGCTATAGTATGTGAGTAGTTTTTCTCTGTGCTGATACAAAACTTGTGAGATTTGTGCTTAACCACAACATTTCAGATGGTTTCAGCACACTGATATTTTGAGGAACTGAACATAACAAAAACAATGATGTTTTTGATATTCTTGGTTGAATATTTATTGTTTTTGTTACAAAACTGTTTTTCTACAAATGTTCCCATTAAATATCCTCTGAATGGTTCAAATAAGTCAGTATATTATATGATTTATGACTCACAATCTCTCCACTTCTCTTGAACTTATACAGTAATATTTGTTTTTTAAAGAGATGTTTAACAGAAAAAGGTATGATTATGTGTTAAAGGAAGCAGACTGGAAAATTTACACCCTTTACTTTTATTCAGCCCCTCCAGAGCACCCAGATGTTTTGCTCCTATTGGATTCCCGCTTGCCTATTCTTCAATCTGTCCCATTCTTCATCCTGAAATGTCTTTGGTGTTGTCTTCCTCACTCCTCCAGTTCTCTGACTGGTGCGTTTGGTAGGTCTGACTGTAGGGTAGCTCTGAGATTAACCCAGAATAGCCTCTGTTTGGTCCTATCCTGGGGCCACTCCAAATAAGTGTGCCTGCCCATCATGGTCTTCAGCTGGTAGTACTTTGAAGGAATCAGGTACTGAGGCAGAGGCTCAAGTAGCACTAACACAACACTGTCTGAGCCCCTGGCAAAACGTTGGTGGCTTGCAAAGTATAGCTCATAATGGCACCATTCACTCTTGACAAAGTGAGCAGAGAGCACAAACACAGAGCGCCAGCTTTTCTCTACACAGCTGATGATGTTCTCAATAATTGTCTTTCCTGGCACAAAGTTCTTCTCATGGTGGCAGATAAGGAGCCCTCCTTCAGGCCCTTCAAGTTTGGGAAGGAGGGAATTGTGCACCCAGTCAGCATCATGCTGGCTGTAAGACACAAAAGCATGAAACTCGACTCCCATCAACTCTTCAGGCCGAGCTTGATGTCTTCTCGCACGATGTTTGGCTCGAGCCCACTGCCAAATCATTCCCATGTACCATGGAACATCTAAACAATGACACAGGGTCACCACTGTGATAATCACTGCCACTGCCGGGCCCAGGATAGTGGCAGCAAGAAGCCCAATATTGCAGGAAACCTCTGAAATCCAGACATCTTCTAAGACTGAGTCCCTGATGGCTTCTGGGTAAGTGCAGTAATAAGCCCGTGGCCAGCTCACTAGCTTGATTCCTGTGTGACTTTGCTGTTCAGACTTTATGCCAAGACGTATGAAACTCCTAATGGCGCAGGTGCAGGTGAAGGGGTTGTGACTAACATCGAGGATTTTCAGCTGGGGGCAGCTGTCCAGGTTGCTCACAGATGGAGCATGGATGGAATTTGCCCTGAGCAGAAGCAGATTCAGTATGGGGAAACCATTGCATACTGGCAGATCCCGCAGCCTGTTCGCACTTAGGTCCAAAGCCAAAAGATAGTCCAGTTTCAAGACAGACAATGGCACCACAGAAATCTGGTTGTTTTGGAGGTCTAGTATTTTTGTTCTGTTTGGCAGACATTTAAAAACCGAGTCTGTCAGGCCATTGGAGGATAAATTCATACTGGTGATGCTGGGCGGCCAGACACATCTTACCAGACTGTTGTAAGTCAGGGAGTTGAGGCTGAGGTCCACATGTTGCAGGGATTGCATGTATTGGAAACGTGTGCTCATTAGCTGAAGGTTCTTAAGATTGTTGCTGACAAGAATGAGTTTCTTTAGGTTACCCAGAGTCTCACATTCTAAGGTTTCTCGACCCTCCACTCTGGAGAAGATAGAATCAGATAGAGCACAGTTGGAAAAGTCCAGCAGGCCAATAGAACTTTGTGACTTTGGGCATGTCATGTGTATGATTGATGTCTCCATAATTGTCATACTCTCCACTGGCATATTCATAAAGAAGTTATATACAGCCTCCTGTGAAAAAAAGAAAGACTTCACCTCAATCCTTTTGGCTATGAATGACTTCAGTTTTGATGTCTTGTGCACATCAGTATCACGATTAGGCAGCTTTAACAGGGCAATGTCAGAAATGGTCAGGTAGCTAATAGAGGATTCTAGAATCACGTTAACATAGTGAGTTAAGTCTTGCCATTTGATTGATATGTTTGTGAGATAGAGATGAGAAGTGCGGATTTCCTTTCTGTCACTCAATTGTTTAGCAAAGTTACTATAGTTATCTTTCAAATTTGTCAACTCCAGCTCATCAAAGAGTGACAGCCCATCAACAACAACAGCAAGGTCCATCTGGTCGTTAGTGAAGACAAGCTGAAGCTTCTGAGCATGAACGTCTTTCAGGCTGCCTACTGCATAAACACACTTCTCCTCCAGGTAAAGGGTCAGTGCACGTAGCTTCACAGCAGTAATATTCTTGAAATCACCTACGCTGATGTTTTTTGCTCCAAGTGCTAATCTCTCCAGTTTTACAAGGGAACTGAACTCACGTCCCAGTGTCATAGTGAGGAATTGGTTGTGGGCCAAGTTAAGCACCAGGAGGTTTTCTGTGTAGAACAGGTATCGCTGATCTTCAAGGTTCCGCAGCCTGTTGTGTGACAGGTCCAGATCCTTCATAAGTGGTGTGTCGTGGAACGTCTTAAGGTGAATATTTTCCAAGATATTCCATGACAGATTGAGGAACCTCAGGCGAGGAGTGTTTTTAAAGTCTCCTTGGTGAAGCTGCTTTATATAATTACATGAAAGGTCTACAAACTCAACCGTATTTGGCAGGTCACTTGGGACAGAGGAGAGGTTTTTGGAGGAGAGGTCTATAATGCTGGAGGTGGATGAAATTCTGTGTGGTAGTCCCACCAACATGGCCAATACCCCAATAGCCACTGTTAGAAGATTCATTGTTTGCCTGAAAAAAGAAGAAGCAAGAGATGTTGATGATAGTGAAAGGACCGTATTGATGGTTTTGGGTGACTGAGCCCAATAAATACTACTTGCATACACATTACTGCCAATCACTTTTCAAAACATACTTCTGGAGTGGTACATTTTCAAATAGTTTTTTTTTTTTTTTAATTAAAAGCACAATTTAATATGTAATATCAACAATGTGCTGGTGGAGACAGATGCCAGCTAGGCTTATCCAAGGCCTCTGCCAAGGAAAACCACATTTTAACACATATACAATACAAAAACAAAACAAAAAACAAAACAAAACAAAAAAAAAACAACAACAACAAAAAAAACCCAAAAAACAACCAACTATACAAACANCAAAACAAAACAAAAAAAAAACAACAACAACAAAAAAAACCCAAAAAACAACCAACTATACAAACAGACGTTAACATACTTTTCAAATTGTGTTTATAAAAATTCTAATTCAAACACAGGGGAAATTATAACGATCATTACAATCCAGTGTAACTGTTAGCAGGCAAAACATTGCATTTAAAAGTGGGTGTATCACCTGAAAATTTCATTTTGAAAGACCAGGGGATTTGGCAAATTAACACAAAAACTAAAATATGGTTTTATATTTTGAAAAATGGTTGACAGTAATATAATATGTGTATGGGTATTATTTATTGGGCTCAAAGATGTAAAACCTCCAGAATGGTCTTTTGAGTCTTTCAGTGTAAGAATATATGTCCTTTCATCAGTATGCAACATCACAGCCAGTTTTATGTGAATATATTTTATTATGTATCCACAAATCACACTGAAATTTGAACGATAGCAACTTCAGAAATTGAAGGTGTTAGTTTATTAAAATTATTTTCATTCTAAAGTTCATTGTAATAGACATGTTGAGGGAAATATAGGTTTAGCTACTGTGTTTTATGCTTTTCTCCTTTTTTCAAAATGAACTACATTTGGTAAAAATGTAGTTCATTTTGACCAAGACATCTCAATCTCAAGAGACTATGCTGATGAAAGAAAAGAAAATAAGTAAAATTTAGCTTAGCATATACACACAACAGAGGATACTAACCTGTACTGATGTTCAAATGGATTTTCCAGTGGAAGCACCACTCTTAATATGTTGTTTTGTTCGTCTTTTTTCACTTAGTTAAGATGCTGTAGTCCATTATATTGAATCATTTTCCGTTGAAAGATCTGAATAAGGAAGTGAATTTGGCAGCACTCTCTCTGTAAATTTTTAGAAATTAAGTCCACAAAGAGGAATCTAATCAGCATTCAGACTCTTTAAAAAAAATAAATAAATTTCCATGTAAAAAAAAACAAAAATCAAAAAACTTAAACTGTGATTAATAAAGAAAAACACAGCATTTACAAGATGTTACAGTAAATTACCAGGTTGAGAGGAACAGAGACAAATCTGATATTAAGTCCGACACCAGTTAGTTTTTCTCTTCTGTACAGTACATCCCCTTTTCACTTCCCTTTATTTTACTGTCCATGGAGACTTTTTACTGAAGGAAACTATTTGTTTTGCTTCACTGAATGGTTACCTTGTAAAACTGCATAAACATATGAAGAAAATTACAGTACAATTAAAAATTAAGAATTAATGAAGTTAATCAGAAGTTGTAACTAAGTTAATAGTTACATTATGACTGTATGGGAATACATTTTAATGATGTCCATCTTGTTTTAAAATATTTTTGTTCATCTTCACAAAGATGCAAGTGTGTGAAATAGTCATGAGAACACAGACATGCTCTTGACAAACATCAGCCATTTTCTGGTTAATGGTAAAGAAAAACTGCCTGGATGAATAAAACTGAGTAAAGTATTGGGAGTTTGCTGTGTGAATGTCACAGAAATGTGTGGCAGTGTTTTTTGCCCTCTTTTTTGCAGTATCATAGCGACCATGCTGAGGTCAGTCTAGGTGGTGGATGACAAACTCAATTTAATTATCCCATTAATGCCTTGAAGCAGAGTGTATCCTGGGCAACTACATTGTTTACTCTAGAGAGACGTGCCCACTGCTACAAGGAAGGATGATGGGCTTTCTTCATGGGCTTTGACCTATTTTTATTTTGGTAGGTTAGCTTAATCAAAGACAAGCATATGTAGAGGCAGATGGACTGACACACAAACACACACTTCCCAGCAGTGGCCTTACTTTCAGTCAGCACTGCCCTTTCCCTCCGGTCAGTTACTGAGGAGTCGAGTGGACCTAAATTGAATAAGGACATATGAGCTGGTGTTGCTGTTCTCACTTGTGTTTTGATCAAATCTTGGAAATGCTTAGCACATAAAACATAAAACCACAGAGCACATCCTGTTTTGTCAGTATCATGCTGTGCTAAATTTTATTGTCCTTGCATTTTATGCAATAAATGTGTTTGAAATGTGTTGAACATATGAATTCATGGTAGAAATATGAAATCCACCAGCTTAAATTTGATACTCAGTACCTGTGCTTTTGTGGCACAGAGCCTCTTCAGGTGGAATAGGTCAGAAAGATTCAATGAGACTCAATGTGATCAAATTTAAGAGGGCAAGAAATGGACAAACACGATACCCAGATATGCTATACATCTGTGTGTGTGTGTTGGAAACAGATTTATGGAACTAAGATCAGAGTACAAGCTAATTATTGACAACCGTCTTTGCAGCAATCAACAGTTTGTATGAGTGAGTGTCCTCAAAAGGAAAGGTCAGTATTATCCTCCAAAGTGTTGGTCAGACTTTAAGGGTCTGGCTGAGTTAGGAGGGCAAGTGAGTTTTGTAAGTACAAGTGAAAATAATTATTGTAATAAATGTGCTAGAAATGTCTCTGTTGTATAGTAATGCAAGCCTGTGTGATTATGAGTCAACCTTTGTATGTGTGAACATGATGTGTTGGGAGGGGCTGAGTGGGAGCACAAGAACACTAAAGGAGAGATAGGGAAGTACAACCAAGTTAGCTTGTCAGGTGAAAAAGGCTCCACTACTGAGCTCTGCCTGCTTGATATTCCTGTTTCCTGGCCTGTGTTGTTTGTAGTCTCTCATCTGGCACTATGGATCACTTGTCTTTGGCAAGAAGATTTGTGATATTGCACAGAGCAATTGCTCTGACCGAGACAACCTCCTCCCTTGAAGCTGATTTCTGAAAGAAGCTGGACTCCAGTATGCTAAACTATCTTGCTCATCCCACACGTCCCTGCTTCTTCCTCTTCCTCTTGGCATTAGTGTGTGGTTGGAACAAGGCGGCCTGTTCTCTTGGTGAGGGCAGGAAGCTTTGGCAGCAGTCCAAGCCAGACCCCACCAGTCACAGCCAGTCTTTTCTTCAGGACACCTTTCCTTCAGGATTCCTCTGGGGTACAGGGACATCTGCCTTCCAGACAGAGGGGGCCTGGGACCAAGATGGGAAGAGTGCATCTGTCTGGGACCATTTCACCCACTTCAATGTCAGTGGTTTGGCAACGGAGACTGCTGATGTGACCAGTGACAGCTATGCTCACTGGGAGGAAGATGTGAAGGCACTGGAGTACCTGGGTGTAAAATCATACTCCTTCTCTCTTTCTTGGCCTAGACTCTTTCCTCATGGGAACGCCAGTGGTCAGCCTAATACAGTTGCTGTTGGGCACTATAGTCGTCTTATAGACAGGCTTCTAGAAAAGGGCATTGAGCCCATTGTTACGCTCCATCACTGGGACCTGCCACAGATCCTGCAGGAGAAGTACGGAGGCTGGAAAAATGACACACTGGTGGGACTTTTTGAGGCATATGCTGCTTTCTGTTTCCAAACTTATGGAAGTCATGTTAGGTATTGGCTGACCATGCATAATCCATACCTGGTGGCTGTACAGGGGTATGGTACAGGTGTCCATGCACCTGGAGAAGTAGGGGGTCCCTCTGTCTCCCTCATTGTGGCTCACAACCTGATCAGGGTAAGTCAGACAGGTTCAATTGGACATAGTCATTGATTAGGGGTCTGCAGATTAATCTGTACACATATAGTGGGTTATCTGTGTGAGAAGAAAACTACACAGAGACTTTCTCTGTGTGAGACCATATGCAAACTTTGAACTTCTGCAGCTTTTATCAGTTTATGCTGGTCCAGGAATATTTACAACTTTGAATGATTTTGAGATCATATGACAGTAAAGCAAACAAAGATAACATCAATACACTGACATTTGTTGCAATCATTGAAATAAATTCAGAAACTGTATGAGATTTCAAGTAATGTAATACAAATGTTGCAGGTGCAGCTGACAGTGGTGTTGTATAATTTATGTGTAAAAAAATATTGATTTCTTCTCATCAAAGATTAGTTGACCTTATTTTATTTTGAGCAGGTCTGTGATTAGTGAACAGGGCACTTAAAGAGACACAGGGTCAAAGTCCTCCACATCAGCACTTTTGTGCTGGAGACAGTTTGTGACAGGAAGTCATGGAGATACGCCTCATTAATAACCAGTTATGTTTATACGCTTGAGATTGTAGCACACACATGGCGTGAGTTAACACGATCAGTACCAACACAAATAGACAGATATAAATAACCCAGTGCTTGATTCATTGTTTTAATGATAATGACAAAGCTCTAATTTTGCAATGTTTTAAAAGCATTAGACGTGATTATATTGTAGACTAAAGTGTAACATGTTATATTTTCAGGCACATGCTAAAGCTTGGCACACCTATAACACACACTTCCGCCCAACTCAGAAAGGTAAGGTGTCCATTGTTCTGGGTTCCCATTGGGTTGAGCCTCAAAGAGGACAAGCTACACCTGCCAATGTTGAACTTTGCCAGCAGTCAATAGAGGCTGTGCTCGGCTGGTTTGCCAATCCCATCTTTGGGGATGGTGACTACCCAGTCTCTATTAAAATCAAGCATGGCGCTACACTCCCCTTATTCACCCCTGAGGAGAAACTCTGGGTTCAGAAAACAGCTGACTTCTTTGCTCTGTCCTTTGGGCCTAACAACCTCCGCATGGGCCGGAACCTAGTCCAGTATGGGCAGACTGTCACCCCAGACCTGAGGCGTGTTCTGGGCTGGGTAAAGATGGAGTATGGAGACATGAGGGTGCTGGTGGCTGAGGGAGGCTGGTTCTCTGAAACCACTGTGGGGAGAGAGGATACAGTAGCTATCTATCTGATGAAGAGATTTATCAACCAGGTCCTACAAGGTGAGTAGAAAAGTGGAAAGAACATCTTCTTAAAGGTATCACTTTCTAAAAAGGCATACTTCAAGGGTTTATAATGTGTAAATAATGACTTATATAGTAGTTAAAAATCATTTATTAACCTTTCAAGATCAAGCCATTAAGCCACTTTTATGTTGCCACATTAAAAAAAACAAACCAAAAAACCAAAAAAAAAAAAAAAANAAAAAAAAAAAAAAACTTCCTGCTGCACCATAACTTACTTAGTCATTTTAGCTCTTTAATTCACAATAACAATCCTTCAATGGACAGTTTGACCACTGACCTTCTGTAGAGGAGCTGATGAGCATCTGGGTCAGAATTATAGTTATTAACCACCTTATTAACATTACATCAGCCAACTTGATGGATTATTGCTCTGGAAAAACCTTTATTAATGACTTAATAACATTTATTGCACAGCTGAGGACCTGATTAAGTGAGCAATGTGACCCTTTAAAAAGTAATTTTCTTGTCCTGGTTGTTCACTACAATGGGGTATTATAGATCTATCAATCATTTGTATATAAATTTAATACATTTATTAATTCTTTATAGATCAGTAATATATATATATTTTTTTCAGCTATCAAGTTTGATCATGTGCAGGTGTTTGGATATTCTGCATGGTCGTTAGTGGATGGATATGAGTGGAATTATGGCTACACTATTAGGCGAGGCCTTTTCTACATTGACTTTGGTCAAGCAAACCGAACCAGGATACTGAAAACCACAGCTCAGTACTACAGGCGTGTTGTCACTGACAATGGTTTCCCCAGTGATGAGAGCTCCAGAGAGGTCAAAGGCCTTTTCCCCTGTACATTTCACTGGGGCATCACTGACTCCACCTTGCAGGTAAGAAGAGAGGAAAGAGATTGACATACATTTTTTGCAGCTGATAACAGGAGAGTGATTTCACACTAAAAGTTGAGTCAAGATCCAGACATTTTGTCTTATTATTTGCACAGTTGTGGAATAATTGTAAAAAAAAAAAAAAAAAAAAAAAAAGTGAAATGAAGAAACATAAACGTCTGTTAACTGAATTTCCCATGTATGTTTCTTTTTGTAGGTTCACTTCTACCCCTTCTCACCGCAGTTCACTGACCCCCAAATGTACAACTGGAACCTGACAGGGGATGGAGCATTGCATCCAGTCTCAGGGGTGAAGCTCCACACCAGAGCAGCCCAGTGTACTGACTACTTGGCTATCCATGGACATCTTCGCCTGTTTGCTTCAACTGGGGCAACTCACTACCGGTTTGCCCTAAACTGGTCTCTGATTTTACCCCAGGGAGACCTCTCTGACGTGAACACTGAGGCTCTGAGGTAGGAACATACACAATCATGGACTGTCACAATTAATTTCAGATCAGTTGAAACTTGGTTTATTGGAGTCAAATACAAATGCATCTTATATTCAAATAAAAAATAACTTAACCAGATTATTAACCACTGACTATAAACACTTTCAGATAAATTCATAGATGGTACATACTGTCTTTCTCTATCATTCTCTCTCTCCCTGTTCTTCTCTTACATGCAAACACGTGATGAAAAAAATGCTGATGCTTAAGCTATAGTTTTACATTGTCATTATATCTAAAAGGTACTACCGCTGTGTTCTGACTGAACTCAAGAAGTTGGACCTGGAGGCTGTTATTACTCTCTACTACCCGACACACAGAACTCCAAATCTGGGCTTGCCTGGGCCACTGCAAGTCTCTGGCGGTTGGCTCAACTACAGCACAGTGGAAGCCTTTCAAGAATATGCAGCACTCTGCTACCGGGAGCTGGGCTCCTGGGTTCAATTCTGGATCACAGTCAATGAGCCAAACAGACTAGTAGATATTTATTCCAGTGGGAAAGAGCAGCACCAGGCAGCTCATAACCTTCTTCTGGCCCATGCAAAAGCCTGGAGGTTATATGAGAAGGAATACTCTAGTCAACAGGGAGCACTGGTATCACTGGCACTACATGCTGACTGGGCAGAACCTGCCAACCCCTTCCTGCAGTCACATACGGCAGCAGCCCAAAGGCTCCTTCTTTTTGAACTTGGCCGCTTCTTAGACCCATTGCTGGGGACTAGATATGAGAAGAAGCAACACGGGGACTACCCACAAGAGATGAAGGCGTACTTGAAAGACAGAGCTGTAGAGATGGGCCTCCCTGGATCCCCTCTTCCTAACTTTACTGATTCAGAGAGGGAGGAGATGAAAGGAGCTTTGGGGTTCATAGCCCTGAACCATTTCACCACCCGTTTAGTCTCTCCGTACCCCCACATACACACCAATGTCCAGCAGAAACAACCTACCAATCATGGATGTCTGATCCTCTCTGACCCAACCTGGCCCTCCTCTGGCCTGGGGCAGGCTCTTGTACCATGGGGACTGCGAAAGATTTTAAGATGGGTCACCCAGAGATATGGAGGGACTTTGCCTGTCATTGTCACAGCGAGTGGGATTGATGATCAGGCTCCTGTGGAGGACAGACTCAGGCAACACTATCTCAAGAGTTACCTGCATGAGGCGCTTAAAGGTATATATATTTCAGATATTCTAAGTAGCGACCTCCCTTCTCTCTCAATCAAGCTGCCAATCTGCAATGTTCCTCTTTGATGCAGAATGCATCATATAATCAGACCCCCTGAGTACAATCACATATCAACAGGAAGTATCCAGGTTGTTGAAGCATAGACAGTTCTACAGGCACTACAGGTTTTATTACTCTTTGACTTCCTACTATAAAATCCAGACTTTATGAGGAAACCTTTGAGATCATAAAGAAAGGGAGGGGTAGGAACATGGAAAAAACAGTAGAGCAAAAGGTGTTTATCAGTATTGCATTTATACTTTGCCCTTCATGAGCCTTACATTCCTGTATTTGCTAACCATTGGGCATGTATCCTTAATCTTAACGTTACTGTTTCAGTATTCTTAAGGTTGTTTTGTATGGTTTTGTATGTCTTAATACAAAAAAAAAAAAAAAAAAAAAAAAAAAAAGAATTGGAAAATTGATGAATTTGTCTGACGTCACTTTCCATCTGCAATTCCATTTGTCTCCAGCTCAAAATTTAGATGGAGTCAGCCTGCAGGGTTTCTATGTATGGAAGCTGCAAGATCGACATGTTCCCCAGTTTGGTCTTTTCACTTCTACCCACCATCAGTCCAAAGCTAAAGCCTCAATCACTGTCTACCGTGAGATCATCACTCACAGTGGTTTTCCTGAGGATAACACCACACAGACCTGCAGGTTCAGTGAACTCCAGATGTCTTGCACTGTATGTACATGGATCCTCAAGAACAAAGCATTCCTGGTCTTTGGAGGCTGCCTTATAATAACAGCTGTTATGCTGGCAGCACTTGTCATTTTTGTCATATTTACCAAGACAACCCGAACAAGGGGCAGAGGGAGAGGAATGGACAGGATGAGCAGTAGGAGGAGGATTGAAAGGGCAACAGTGTGTTCATGTCCAACTGTTGTTAAGTCCTCGATATAGGCAAGTGTCTGATCTATTCATGCTTGCATCTGTTCTCCTTACAAATATGCGATCAGTGTACCCATCCATATAAGATTGTCAAGAGAAAGTGTCTTCATCCATTTTATTGTGTGTAATGACTGTTATTTTAGTTGGAGGGGCAGTCAGTGTGGGAACTGAAAGAGTAACCTTGTTAGTAAGTTTTTTCAGTTAAATTTATTTGAAGGGGTGAATCTTTTAAAGGATTATACAGGTGATTTTGAGGTGGGTACCACTTGAACATTTGATTTTGAAAGATTAGTGGATTTGAAAAAATAAAACAAAAATTAAAACACGGTTTTCTATTTTAGAAAATGGTTGGCAGTAATGTAATGTGTATGTGGGTATTATTATTATTTTTTTTAGCTTAAACATGCAAAACCACGAGTATGCTCCTTTAAGTCCAAAAGTCAATATTAGGCTTATATGTTGTAATTTTTCAAAGTTGATAATCATATGAATTCTGTGGTTTATTATAATAGTGAAGATATAACTTACTTAAAGTGATCTTCATCATAAAGATGATGTGCCAGGAACCAGAATCCCATTTTATAATGAACCAGATGATGATATTGTGTGATCAGAATTAACTGTAATTTTGACATATCGTACACTCTCTCTCTCTCTCTCTCTCTCTCTCTCTCTCTCTCTCTCACACACACACACACACACACACACACACACACTGTAGATATACTGTAGATAAATTTATAGTATAATCCCTTTGAGCTCATATGCAATGGAGGATGGTATCAATTTTTGCAAGAACTCCAGAACAAAACAAGCATTTACATGCTGTTTTACTAATTTCAAACGTATTTATTCAAATATTTATTCGAACCGTGATACTGCTGACTGTGATTATCCTTGGGACAATGATGCCCCCTAGTGACATTATAGCTGTAATGAAAATAACGTGAAACATGTCTGATCTGTCTTTTGTGAAAAACATAAATAAATAAAAATGCTATATGACATATATAATACAATAGATGCTCATAGGTTAGTGTCCTAAGATGAAGCAATACTTATTCTGTGTCTGTGACTATTAAAATAAATTTATATTTTAGAAATTGTCATCGTTTTTTGGGGCTCAACCTTTCTTGTCAGTCTCTCTGGGTGAAAGAACTGTAGTGCACAGCAATTTAACGTATGTGGAAGTATGATATTTATATAGTGGAAGTGTTATCTAATTTCATTTTAGAACAAAATATTATTTATTATAAATTATTAATGTATTATTTACCATGCATAGATGATCCAATGGCAGGAGGCTAGCAGTAAGGCAATGTAGATCACGTGATCCCTCTCCTCCAGACTGCATGCAGTTTGGGTTAAAATGTTTTCAGCACCATCACTCAGTGTATTGCTTCACGGTTGAGATGACAGTTATGCGTTGAGCTATTTTAGCGTTTTGTTTCATTACAGTAGTAACCGGAATTGTTGACGGTCGCAGTGGACACGCTTTGTGTTGTGTTATTTTTGCGTGCTTCTATCCAGAAAGTGCAGAACAAGCTAGCTAACGTTTAGTCAGGTCGGACGGCGAAGAGGCCCCAAACCGGACAGGAACACAGGGGAACCATGGCGAACATCGCGGTTCAGAGGATAAAACGGGAGTTTAAAGAAGTTCTCAAAAGTGAAGAGGTTGGTTGTCAACTTTACAAGCTAACAGTACTGTTTTTGTTGTTGTTTTTTCGCTTGGCTATGTGTGAGTGACGCGTCGCAGGCTCGCCTATCAGCTTGCTAGCTACCAAGCTGCTGCTTTAGCTAAGCTAACGTGTGTTACACTCACTGCTCCTACTGTTTCTACCAAACGGTTTCTTATATTAGAGGTATTGCTTTAATTCATTGAGTTTTAAATACATTTAGCTAAGCGTGTCGTCTTGCTAACGTAACTGGCTTACTCTCCTCGCCTTTCAAGTTAGCTAAGCTAGGTGAGTTAGCCGTAGCAAGGTAACTGTTTTGGTAGGCTGGTCCTGCTTCTTATTGGAATGTCACGGTCCACCTTAAAACTGACATGTCACCTGTAGAGAGCACTGTTTTATAATTTTCAACCCGATTCCCAAATAAATAATGTAATAAATGTTTACCGTTACATAAAGCAGTAAATATAATAAATTACAACTTTTAACTTTGCATTTCGATTGAAATGTTGAAGGACAGAGTGATTTAGAATGAGAGGTCTTTGCAGTAGTACTCTTCATTAAATTGTTAAAAGTAAAAATAAACATAGTGTCAGTCGTCAGTCATAAGCAAATTTACTGAAGCAGACTTTATGATTTTTTTTTTTTTTTTTANTTTTTTTTTTTTTTTTTAAACAGTATACATAATATTTTAAGGTCAAACAGTGAGCATAATCCATCACAAACCTTAATATTTTTGACCAAAAGCTGGAGCAATCTGCTCTCATTCTAACTTTTATTAGGAGGCATTCTGACGTATTTATATGTATTCATAGCTTTTAAAATGTAAACATTTTAAAGAGAATTTTATGCCAAAATGCAACCTTAAAATCGCCGTTTTTCTTATTTTTGCTCTTTAGTCGAAAGGCAGTCTATATCCTGTACAGGAGTCATTTTGAAAACTATCTAATAGTGCCCTGTATAGGCGATGTGTCACTTTTTAAGGTGGACTGGTAAATTCCAATAAGAAGCCGGTAAATAAGAAGCCAGGTCATTTGGATTCTGAGTAATACTAAATATATACACCCATCTGGTAACTTCCATTTATTCTCCAGGCTCTGCATAGATTTGTCTTAACTTTTGTATGTAGATCCATCAGCTGTGTGCAACAAGTTGAGGCCAACTTTAGTAAATGCTGGGAGGGTGTCAGTTTATGCTGCATGGGCACATTTGTATTTGACAACAAACTGGGCGAACACTTTGCTGCCTGCCTGCTAAAGTTATACTGCTTATTTATATTTCCTCCATTTTAGACAAGCAAAAACCAAATAAAGGTGGATCTGGTGGATGAGAACTTCACAGAACTCAAAGGGGAGATAGCAGGGCCACCGGACACACCATATGAAGGTGAGGGGCTCACGCAGAGCTTTTACTGTCTGGTAACCTGTATGCATGGTTGCACTGTTCTGTTATGTAATGGGACATTATTGACAACAACACTCGGTCTTAGAGAAGAATACATCAACTGATTACTTCAAGAGGCTTTTAGTTTGTAATAATTAAAACTAAAATGTGAAATTAAACAGTAATGTATTGTCTGACTCCTTTATTGTATGTTTGTATGTATATGTGATACTTTTTTTTTTGTTTTTTTTTGTTTTTTTTTTGCAGGGGGTAGATATCAACTAGAAATTAAAATTCCAGAGACATATCCATTCAATCCACCCAAGGTAGGCATTCATGAGCATTATTTGTAATAGAACTTTGCTCTTGGCAAGCAACAATCTTTTACTTGCAGGACTTTGACTTAAAGCACCAACCAGTGGTTTTGCATGTTTCAGCCCTTGCATACACGTTACGTTACTGACAACATTTCCCAAAATATACTGTTGGAGCGGTAATATTAGAATTGTTTTTCCCTTCAAGACTGGTTGCAGTTCATTCCAGTACGCTATTAAAATCACACTTGAGTGCTTGAGAGGTAATCCATCACAGCGAACATGGCATCTGTTAAAGTTTTTGTTGAAGTAACTTTATATAACCTGTCCAACAAGCACAGAAGAAAACGTATGTCTCCACCAGGGAATATAGTCCCAGAATAAGACGGCTTTTACAGAGAAATTAAACAGGACCATCTGTCTACATTCTGACATACGTGTTAGCAGAAACATTGAATTTTGAGGTATCTGATTTTGAAATATTTGGGGATTTTACAAAATAACACGAAAAATGAAACAGTTTAATGTTTTGGAAAATAGCTGTCAGTTAGGTAACATGTATGCGGGTAATATTTCTTGGGCTTAAACATGCAAAATCAGTGGTGTGGTTCATGAAGACATAGTCTGTTACTGTACCACCATAAATGACTATCCTCCTCTCGTTACCTTTTGTTCTCTCAGGTGCGGTTTATCACGAAGATCTGGCATCCTAACATCAGCTCGGTCACAGGTGCAATATGTCTGGACATTCTCAAAGACCAGTGGTGAGTGAGTGAGTGCAGGGTGGCCTTACAGATGCTCATTCCTCCGTCACGTAACTTTCCAATGGTGTACAGCTGTGTTTTTTCTCCTAAAGCCAGCCAGTCCTAAAATCATAGCCTCATGTTAAGCACTGTCAGCAATTTCACAACAGCACAACACCCTCATCTGCAATTTTACCGCATATTCATCTTCTGAATTCCTGACTCTATTACTAATCTAATGATTTTCAGTTTGTGGTTATTTTAATCATAAAGTTTCAGTATGTATCATTATTTATAAATCCATTTTGGAGGATTGTGTATTGTTTCAGGTTCAACACTTAGTCTCACTTTTTATTATATTAACAAACATGAGCGAAGTTAATGAAGTTAATGAAAAATATGTTGTTCATTGCTATTGTTTTAATTACAATGATGTCAAAAAATATTGTAATCCATTCCATAAAGCGATTCTCGAATTTTACGTGCCGAGTTTTTGCTTTGCAAATTACGTCAAAGGTGTTACACTGTAAATTTGCTGGTCCACTAGCATGTTTAACATTCTCCGTTTGTTAAATGTGGTATAAAAATTGAGAATATGAAGTTAAACTTAAAACTTCAACCATCCCAAATACAAACGGCTGTTTAGAGCTTGGAAATGTCAGCAGCATTCGCCAGGCTGGGATGATCGATTCCCCTTCATAGGTTTAACACGTTAGTCTGAAAGGATTAAGAGCGTTTGTTGGAGCCGGAGTCCATGAAGAAAATTCACCTGACATATGACCTGTATGTCCTCTCAGGGCAGCAGCTATGACACTGAGGACGGTTCTTCTGTCACTACAAGCCTTACTGGCAGCTGCAGAACCAGATGACCCACAGGATGCAGTGGTAGCTAATCAGGTGGGGTGTGTGCTTGTGTATTTATGTTTGCCATTTTCTTGACAAATATATTGTGCATATTTATTTATAATGGGTAAAACTGGGCAACATGTAACTCAAATTCAGTTTTTTTTTTTTTCTGTTAAAGGTTTTAGTTACAGTAAACTGATATTGTCTCAACGCTTTTTAAAGACTTGTTCAGATTTATTCAGTCACACACGGACTAAAATCCACCTTTATTCAACTGTGATTAATCAGTGAAAAGGGAAACCTAACTAGAGAGCTGTGACATGTTTAAAGTTTCTGCTTTATTTCTTCTGATTTTATTTCTTATTCACATATAATTTCCATTTGGTTAATGATTACTTTTTCCTTTGTAATCTGACATAACGTCCAGTAAGCTTCAGTGGGAAAGATGTCTCTTACTCCTATAACAAACAAGTAAAACAACAGAGAACGATGACCCATGATCAAGCAGGAGAATCTTACATCCACAATGATGCTATAAACCCAAGATTCTTCAGTCAGAGATGGTCCTGGTGGTACCACGACAGAGTCCAGGGAAGGAGTGAAATGAAAGAGTCCAAAAGAAAAATTGCCCCACATGACCTTGGAGCCTCCTTCACATTGTTCCCCATTTAAGCTGAGTAGGGGATTGGGGAGGGTCTGTGGGTGGGGCAGCTTGGAAGATGTTTAGTTGTAGATGGTCGACTGCTTGGTGCGTGGGTGCTGGGATGGAGGTTTGGGAGTAGGTGTAACTTGATGGATGCATAGGTGCAGGTCTTTTATATCCTGGGATAGTTCAGTCAAGGAGCTGGCACTTGTGTGTGTGTGTGTGTGGATCCATTACATCTGTACACCAATGAAGTCTTGCGGGTTAAGCCATCCTCTGTGCAGTCAGAAATAAGAAACTACTGTGAAAATCTCATGTGTAGGCAGTAAGCTTCTGCCCTTTGTGTCTTCTTGGCAAATTGAACTGATTACCATACTCCTGAAAATATTATAACGCCTACATGCAATTATTAATCCTCAGCAACCCACATCCCTGGGAAATTCACATGCACAAAGGTGTGAATTACAGGATGGTTTCTGTTGCTGTAGATACCCAAGAAATCCTCTCAAAACACTGATTTACAATGTTATCATCAAGCGGTTTAATCTGAGGTTTTACATTGAGTAGAAATGGAGACGTTAGGAAGGTGGTTGCACCCTAAATCCTTCACACGTGTGCCGAATCACTACAGGAATATTTGATAACCTTCGGAGCTTTAAAGAGCATTTTCTTGGAAAGCTGGGAGGGAACCATAGATTAAAAAAAAAAAAAAATGTACAGAGAAGCAACATAATCTTGAATCACAGCCATCTATGCCCTGGGGGAGCAACTTACCACATGTGGGGTGGCTTAGCAGTGTTTTGCATTTTGGCTTGTTAGTGAACCTGATAAAGAGTCGACTGAAAGATGTAGAACCACATTTACCCGTGGCTTGATTAATTCTTCCTTCATGGACGTGCCCATTATATTTTATTTCTATGGTTGAACTACCATATACACGTATACTCGAGTAGAAGCCAATCTCATGTATAAGTCAACCCCCCCGATTTTGACTTGCAAATTTAGAGTTTTTAACGAAACCTATATATAAGCCAACCCCCTGATGTTGTCCCATCAATTTATTTGTTTAGCAAATTACCTGTTTTTCTGGGTATTGTCATANCCTGATGTTGTCCCATCAATTTATTTGTTTAGCAAATTACCTGTTTTTCTGGGTATTGTCATAGTACTCTTGTGATTTTCTGAAAATAATCCACGTACCAGTACCGGTAAACATGATATTTATTTCAGCAGCTGATTACCGTAACTGACATTAGCTGACATTAACTTTTCCGGACTCCTCTTCCTTGTCTGAATTGCCAAACAGTTCATTCAAGTCCTGCTCTGTGTAATGTACGGTACGGTACTGGTATATGAAACAGCGCTTTTATAAGGTCATCTCTGATTGGCCCATTCTTTTGTCTTTGGCCAATCACAACAGCGCTTACTGGCCGCCGCTAATGGTCGCTGCAAAATGTGCTGGATAAGATGTTTTGTCAGGAAATATCTCATTCTAACTCTGATTTTAAACTGTTTTCCATGGGTAGTGGTAATGAGTAGTGTACAAATTTCCAGGGGTGGAAGCACCCCTGGAAATTTTGTTCTCTGGGATTTCTCGTGTATAATCCAACTCCCCTGATTTGCTTTGTGAAATTTGGTAATAAAAACTCAGCTTATACTCGAGTATATACGGTAGTTTGTGTATCAATTTCCAAATGTTACAAATGTGTTTTGAATGAAAGTGTTTCAGTTGTTGACAGTGGCATGGCTCCCCTTTAACACAAACCTATTGTTCTTTTCATATTTGTTTTTCACAGTACAAGCAGAACCCAGAGATGTTCAAACAGACAGCGAGGCTCTGGTCTCATGTCTACGCAGGCGCTCCCGTCTCCAGTCCAGAGTACACATGCAAAATACACAAACTCTGTTCCATGGGCTTTGAAAAAGTGAGTAGACCGCAACTGCTCCCCACTCTGCACCGTTGCACCGTTGAAGTCTTCTGCAGGATAAAACAGTTTTCACTACTTTTCATTTTTTCTCTGCAGAATGCAGTAATCGTGGCGTTGTCATCAAAATCCTGGGATGTGGAGACAGCGACAGAGCTACTGCTCAGTAACTGAAACATGACATCTCCTTCATCTCCCTCTCGATCCCTGCCTCCCCTCCTCACTCAAACACACACACACACAGACACCCCGTCTCCTCCAGTTTCTTTGTCCAGGTGTCCTTTTCTCTGTCCCAACTTCCATTTCACAGTGGAATTTCGCCTCTACGCATTCTGTACCCCTCCCCTTTAAGCCCTTCTGTGTGGCATCTCTACCCCGTGCCTCCTCCCCGCTCACCTCCTGCGCTCTGCACCACACTCCAGCTAGTTGCTCTGTGAGCTCTTACCACTGGTTTCTTTGAGATCATTCAACATTCCAGTCAGTGCTACAACAAAAAAAAGTCCAACCACATCTTACCCACTTTGAAGAAAAGTTATCACACTTCACTCACCCAGTCTCCCAGCTTACTGGCTGTGTCCAAGAATGGTTAGTGGCTTATTCTTGCCTATGCAGTGCATTCACTTTCATTTGTGGAAACCTTTGCAGGACAGAGTTAAGTCACTTATGGAGGCTGTTTTGGTCCTGGTTATGATTCTTAAACTCTGAGGCCATGTTTCCTAGACATGGATTAGTCTTTTTCTCTGTTCTAGAAAAAAAAAAAAAAAAANAAAAAAAAAAAAAAAACAACTTCAATTTTACTGAGCTTTTCACATATGAGTTACACCTACTGTCAATGCCACATTATCCCCTGTTTGTATGTCAAGTCCCAAGCAGCAGACCCCTGTTACATCCCCACAGCCATTCTTAAACATGGCTGTATTAACCCCCCTCCCTCCCAATTTTTTTTTTTTTTTTTTTTTTTTTAAGTTTATTTGGTTTTGGCCTCCAACAGGAATACATTTGTATTCTTGTTTTAAACAGAGAAAACAAAAAGATAAGAAACCATATTCATCAGTAACACAACCCGTCTGAAATACATCAAAAAGAGTTTGAAAAATAATGCATCAGCTGAACTACGCCAACAGATAAAAATGTCAAAATGAGTCATCTGTAAATAAAGATATTAAAGTCTGTGTAAATTACTCCAGGTCCTGTCCATTTTGTTTGGGTTGCAGCGTCTTTGCTGTGGCGTGGGCTTCAGATTATTTAAAGTAGACATAGTTTTTTCATGTTAGAATATTGATATAGGGAAATTAATACATGCAGAATATTTTTGGATCTGTACTTCATGTTAGAATAAATCTAGGGTGGCAAGTAAATTCAATTCCAGAATTACTGTATTGAGACAGGTTGAAGATTGGAATTATCTACAACTTTTAGGTTTCTAAATTTAAGAAAATTTTCACAGTTATTTTAATTTCAGTGCAATAAAGCATGAGAAGGAGGAGGCACTGTAGGTGTGCTCGGTACCAGCGATGCTGCTTGTGATGAAACAAAATGAGTATGAGCTTACTAACAGATGGCTGATGAGGTAACGTGCCAGAGAGAAGAATTCCATCTTCACAGGAGAAAGCCTGGCAATACTGACTATGCTTGACTGACTATACCTGTAACTGGCACCACAGAGATACAGAACTGCCAAGAATTTGTAAGTTTGCATGCTGATCATAGCACTGCTGAAAGTCCTCAGTGGTATGTGGCTGTGGTTTTTCTGGTTCTGATGTTGATATGTGGTATACCATAAGAAGAAGCCTGCGAACTGATTGATTGATTGATTGATTGATTGGATCTTCATCTTTCCTTTGAGTGTCCCTGCTGTTGGCTGTACATGTGGGGACGCAAGCTGCTGCTGCCCACGTGGCTGCTGCGGGCGTTTGATTGAAAGGTGAACAGCTCAGTTTGTGGTGAGACGATGATTCGGGGGCATCCTGTTTCTCTCGGGCTGATGCTGTCATGTGATAGCCGGAGTTTTATTCCGAGCCTCGGCAGACATGCTGCCTCCCCTGCCAAGCAGTAAGCGCTGGCCTGAACGCGGAGACGACAAGCGGAAACGGCGCTTCGCTATCAGCAAGCGAGTTCAATTGGGGTTGAACGTGCGGCATGTAGACCTGATGGGGAGTGAAACCCGGGACCATTAGATTGCTTTCTTTTCGTTTCTTTAAGTTTTTCAAACATGCTCAAGATGGTTCCAATATTCTGTCTGGCGGTGCTGCTGCCCGAAGGTGAGTCAAACGCAACGCCGAAAGATGTAAAAAAAAAACAAAAACAAAAAACCCTGTGCTATCTTTAATAATAGTAACAGGTTGTGTTGTTTTGAACTTTTACACATATGCCTCTTGTGTATTGATTAAAATACATCCTTACTGAATTGGTTACTAGCCAAGCTGTAATTGCTTTGCAGTGTGAGTGATTACGCACAAACTTCTCTTAAAAAGTATTCATAAACTGGCCTAATGTTGCATTTAAGTGTGTAAGTGATCAAATGATGGTGATTATCAGGAAATTGAGGGACATTTTTCAATGTTACAACAGTGTTTATAATGTAGAACTTGCTTTCTTAAGGATGCACTGAGTGGTATTGAAATGGTCCTACAACACAGTAAGAGTTTCCTACTGAAGTGAAATATACAACTACCACATAGAAACTGATGTAATTTAGACAAAAGCGTCCCAGCGACCAAAATGAGTGGAAAGGTACATGTAGAACACTGAAGGAAAACACTGCATAAACCCTGATCATATTGTCTGCTCATATTCAGAGCCAAATAGCAATTTGATTTCAGCTGAGAGGTTATAAACTATAAATCTGAAAGCACTTGGGTTGTTCTTTCAGTGACACATTTCCAAATCTTTCTCCTGCAGTGGCACACTCAGCCCAGGGCCACTTTGCTCAGAAACTTCTGAATGATTTGATGGAGAATTATTCCAGCGCTCTCCGGCCAGTAGAGGACACAGACAAGTCCCTCAATGTCACCCTCCAGATCACCCTCTCTCAGATCAAAGACATGGTTCGTATTAGCTCATAGATAATACTGGCAAAATCATCAAATCTCAGTTCTAAAAGGGCTTATTATACTGTATATGTGTAATGTAAGATCAACAGGGGTTTTCCTTTACTGGAAATCTTAGCTAACTTGTGAGTTACTGATTATTTTGGTTTTATTTATTTTATTATATTTAAAATTTCTGCAAAATTGTGTCTCCACTAATATTTAACTTTTGCTCATACTTATTAAAGACAAGTGGATATTTGTGAATGTTATTGTAATGCCTGGGATTGAACTATTATTTGTCAGTAATATAAGAGCTCACTCCCCTATTCAGGACAAGTCAACTGAAAATTTCTAAGCTGAATAACCAATAATAAACAGTTATTCAGTACAGCAGCCCTGCATTATTGTGAGCCTTTGGAGTTGAAACGCAGAACACAGAACTGAATATGGCAAAGTTTGTGCAGATATGGGGAATAGTTGATAATAAGAGATAGTAATTGTATGTGTGGTGTTATTGAACCTTAGACAATAAAAAGATGAGGCTTCATGATGAATTTAGATTGAATATTTTCTGGATTTTAATTATTTTTACAGTAGCTTTTACAGTTGGTGCACGAATAACAGCCAGACCTCCTACTGTACAGCCTGGCCTGTTGTCAAAGCTGGGTCGGGTTTCCGCTCAGGTTCAGTGCTGTGTCAGTCCCAGTTTATTAGCATTTCTATCCACTGCATGTGTTCAGGTGTATGTGGATGTGTGGGAGATAAAACAGATGTCAGTCTGTCAGGTTAGAGATGCAGGCAGATTCATTACCTGTGACTGTGCGTCACTGTATGTCCGTTTGAGAAGGCAAGAGTGACAGCCAGAGAAAGATTAAGTCTGTGTGTGCGTGTCCCATTACTCAAAGTGGTCATGCTTTCTTTGGTTCGGTGCTTCACTGAACCTCTGCCAGCGATACCAGGCCACCCCCACCCACCCTTCTCAGCCATTCTCTCTGCTCTTCCATCTGATATTGATAGGCATGTCTGGATTTCAGCTGATCTGAATTGTATCTGCCTATGTAATGCTCACACAGACTTAATGAGAAACAGGGAAATGGGATCAAGAGGATCTCTGTTTAATCTGCACGAACATGTGTATGCACTGTATTTATGTGTGTGAGTTTAATGAGTGTGTGTTTGTTTGCAGGATGAGAGGAACCAAGTGCTGATCGCCTACCTGTGGATTAGACAGACATGGCATGATGCTTATCTGAAGTGGAACAAAGAGGACTATGATGGATTGGAGGTCATCCGCATCCCCAGCAGCCTAGTGTGGAGGCCCGACCTTGTGCTCTATAATAAGTACGCCCATACGTCATGCACAAAATAATGATCTAATCTCTGTTCAGATTCTCCTCAAACCCTTATTTTAACAAGAACACATACACAGCTAACCAACTCTACAGCCTTTCATTACTCAATGGAACGCCCCTAAGATTCATCATCTTCCTGTAATGCTTTATAATGGTAAAGTTCTTCACATTCAACAAAATAAAATGTAAATATTAAAATATGGAATAAAGGGATGAAGTAAAAGAAAATCAGACCTAAGCAAAACAAAAACCAAAGAATCACATCTCATAAAATGCACAAGTACAGGCTTTTGTGTCTTGAGTATACACTTTTTTTTTTGTCTTAAACNCTCATAAAATGCACAAGTACAGGCTTTTGTGTCTTGAGTATACACTTTTTTTTTTGTCTTAAACAATATCGTCCTCTTTCATTGAGATTTGACTGTCACTTGCCTGTTTGTTTTTGGTTGCAAATTAGCTTCCTGGCTCATGTTCTCACGCAAGTTTTGATTATCTTGGCATTCACCTAGGAGTTCCAGCTTCAGGAGGTGAAACAACATTGTTATGTTTCTACATTTGGTAGTTAGCCAGTTTGCCTTGTAGCTAAACCATTTCCAAGCAACAGAGGAGCTCCCTTTTTTTTAGGAACTAATTTGTTAGGTACTCACCATGCTACTTTAGGACAGGCTTGTGTTGTTTAGTCTTGTTGTGCGTGATGAAAAATTCATCAGATGTTGCCACGCGTCAGTATTGTCAATTTTTATCACAGAAAAAATTATACTGTTTTAACATGAATGATATGACATGGTACAGGCCTAGAGGATGATGATTTGTCATTGTGTTTCTATTTTCTTTGTTTCTCCAGGGCTGATGATGACTTCTCAGGGCCAATGGACACCAATGTAGTGCTGCGTTACAATGGAGAGATAACCTGGGATGCTCCGGCCATCACCAAGAGCTCCTGTGTGGTGGACGTTTCCTACTTTCCCTTCGACAGCCAGGAGTGTAACCTTACCTTTGGTTCCTGGACCTACAATGGCAATCAGGTATGGAGTACACACACTCATGCACATGTAATTATGTCCTCCTGATTTCCAGTTTGACACCTTTTAGGGTGATGAAAATGTGTATCTAAATCTTCGCTCGCTTCTCTTAAAAGATAACACATTTCTATGTATGTTTCAGTTTTTTGCCAGGCACAGGAATATAGTTTTGGTGTAATCTTAATAGGGTTTCAGTGGTGCTAGTGACAGTTGACCCACTTTCCTTTTGGTGTATGGGTGAGGCTGGGTGCTCTGCAGCTACTCATTTCACCCACTAACCTAACAGGTCGACATCACTATGGCCATGGCCAGCGGTGATCTATCAGACTTTGTGGAAAACGTGGAGTGGGAGTGCCACGGAATGCCGGCCACCAAGAATGTCATCATGTATGGCTGCTGTTCTGACCCGTATCCGGACATCACCTACACCGTGCTGCTGCAGCGCCGCTCCTCCTTCTATATCTTTAATCTCCTCCTTCCCTGCTTCCTCATCTCCTTCCTGGCTCCTCTGGGTTTCTACCTGCCAGCAGACTCTGGGGAGAAAGTTTCCCTGGGGGTGACAGTGCTACTGGCCCTCACTGTGTTCCAGCTGATGGTGGCTGAAAGCATGCCACCCTCAGAGAGTGTGCCACTTATAGGTAAGAGTGTTTTTGATACTATTTAGTAGGATGGAGTTGAATTTGAATCATATCTAGATGTAAGGAAGCCATCAACATAGTTGCAGTGGATTGGTGCTGTACTCAGTGTGACCTGTAGAAATTGCTGTTCTTTCATTAATGGAGCATACCTGTGATGTTGCATGTTTGAGCTCAATAAATACAACCTGCATACACATTACTTTACTGCCAACCATTTTTCAAAATGTACTACTAGAGCAGTACACTTTAGATTTCTTTTTCCTACTTTCCAGGCAGCTATTGGTTTCAGTTCATTCTATTACGCTATAAAAATAAACCTGTAGAGAATTGAAATGTGCTTGAGATAAATAATCTACCACAGCAAACCAAATGTCATTCCTGTTTTTTGCTACATGGAAGAAAATGTATGTCTCTGCCAAGGAATATAGTCCCAGGAGAAGACAGCTTTTACAGAAAAATTAAAAGCGACCATGCTGTCAACATTCAGATGGAAATGTTAGCAGGTGAAATGTTGAATTTTAAGGTGGGTGTGTCACCTGAACATTTGATTTTGAAAGATTAGGAGATTTGGCAAAATAATACAAAGCTAAAATATAGTTTTATGTATTGGAAAATGGTTGTGAGTAATGAGGGTAGTATTTATTAGGATTAAAATTTCAAAATTAACATTATGCTCCTTTAAGTTCCCACTGAATCTATCAGGAAACTGTAAAGGTATTTAAAGATGCTCCTCATCTCTGACTAAGGTCACTCCTAGACCTTCATATACAGTATTTATAGGATCCCCTAATATATATATTTATTCAATTTTATGTTTATTTTATTTATGAGATTCCTACTAGCAAACTTCTATATGTATTTTCTTGTTTGTTACACAGGAAAATACTATATTGCTACTATGACAATGGTAACAGCTTCCACAGCTCTCACAATCTTCATTATGAACATCCACTTCTGTGGCGCAGAGGCCAAACCAGTCCCTCACTGGGCAAAAGTCCTCATCATCGATTACATGTCCAAGATTTTTTTTGTGTATGAGGTGGGTGAGAACTGTGCCTCCTCCTCGTCCTCTTCCTCTTCGCACTCTACTCAGAATGATAACAAGCACCAGCACCTCGGCCCCCGCATCCAGGCAAATGGTAAACCAGGGAATCATATCACCCCAGAAGAGCGGCAGTATTACAAATACCCCAGGCCCCAGACCCCCAAGCCCCAGCACCATCCCAGAGTGAAAGTCCAGCACCACATCACAAGGGAGGAGAGGAACCATCTCACCAGCTTTACATCTGGGAAGTATGAAGGGTCTAATGGAAAAATCCCTATGGGGGGCTGCTGTAAAGAAGACCAAAAGCATGCCTGCTGCCCTGAAGACCAAAAACCTCCAGTCCCAGGCCCCACTGTAACCTTTGGGCCCTGCGTGTTCTGTACCCATGGCAGTGGATTCCCCGGTGTGGATGCTAAGCTAGTGCGCAATGTCGAATACATCGCCAACTGTTTCCGAGAGCAGAGAGCCACGTGCGCCAAGGGGGCGGAATGGAAGAAGGTTGCCAAGGTGATGGATAGATTCTTCATGTGGATTTTCTTCATCATGGTTTTCCTTATGAGTATCCTCATCATTGGCAAAAAACCATGACTGAGCAGTGATGCTACAGATTTTTTTGTTTTTTTTTTTTGTACATGACTCCTATAGATGAACTGGTTTTAGACAAATAAAAGCAAGCTTCAATTAGAGAAACTATTTTCTTTTTGTTAAAAACATGTTGATGTTGAAATTTCATGCAAAGTTTGGAGGTTTTTTTTGTCCATAACCGCACAGCATGTTATTGCTGTCCAGTGAAAGCCATGTACTGTATCTCTAAATCTGGTGATTAAGTTTTCAGATATGCTGAAGAATTACACATACCTTTATAAGTTGATATATTTCTCTTTCCCCTAAAAAAGATACAGTATGTGACTATTTAAAAAAAATACATTGGCACCATTCAAGATCATGCTGTATTCATTATTAGTAAAACTTTAAAAACCATATGATGTTTTACTCACATAATAATTCCCAAATGTAGCAAAACAACATTCCTGCTCTACAATTAAATAAAATGGACCAGACTGACAAAGTGACTGAATACGTGCAGCCTGTACAAATCTTGCACTGACTTATAATAAAATAGAGACATTCAAACATTAGGTACAACAAATTGTATTTTTTGAACTATAGTTTTCAATGTAATAAAATATATTTGATTATGATGATTTATATGGATGCTAATGCCCAGTACTCTGATTTTGTCGCTTTTTGTAGAACCCTTTGCATCTCTGTTGAAATACATCCCCATCAATCAAAGCCTTCATATACTTCATCATCTGAGCACTAAACACACGTAAGCGGATCTTCTGTCAAGTTAAAATATGACCAGTGGAGACTGCACATGTCTTATTCACTAGTGTGAAATCAGATGCCTGAGGCTGAGAGACACAGCGTCAGTGCACACTCCAGATCCACAGAATCATTTTTCTGTTCAAAATCATTCAGTGAATAGTTAATGACTTCGCTTTGTTTCTGTGGTGCGACCAGGGCAATGAGGATGTAAGGTAATATGGAGCATCAATTATGTAGCACAATGAGCTGCCCTAATGCCCCCCCCCCCCCCNCCCCCCCCCCCAAGGCTCCATATCTTGAACTTGGAAAGACAAGTAATTGAGAGTGTGTGTATACACATACAAGATGTGCTGACATCAAAAGTGGAAAGTAACGAGGTTTATGAAGAATGGCTTTATCAGTGTTAAATTACTGATGCATTAACAGATAAGGTACATTTATAGCTCATCCAAATTTAATCTGTAGCAATGCATAATGTCTATCATAAATTCTTATCTGCAATTTGACAGCCTTGAAATTAAAAGTACAATATGTATTTAATTACAAAGTTGCACAAAATGGAATACTGAGCTCCAGTAACTAAAATTATTTTACTTGTGATGGAGTGAATTATCTTTCTTACTGTGAATTTCTTTCAAAATACCCCACTAGATAGGGAATACACACAGTATAAATAAAAAACTTCAATGCTGAATAAAGTAGAATTTGGCATGGAAGTTGGGATGGAGGTAATTTCATTATCACCGTTCATTATTGATAAATAGTAAAAGATGTATGAGAATCTTAATGAGTGTGTCACTGTAAAAAACAGAGTTGCAGTCAGACTAAAGAAATATCACACTTATTTCTCCCATGTTTTTAGCACAATCCCTTAATCTTACAGTAGAGGGCGCTCCTCTCTCTCTAGCCATCTTGGCTGATGTGGGATGCCCCAAAGCTTTCTATTTTAAGCTGGGGCAAAAGATGCATCAGACAGTTATTCTCACAGTCTTTTTTTTTTTTTTTTTTTTNTTTTTTTTTTTTTTTTTTTTAATCATCATTCTGGTCACAAAGCTTCACTACTGGGATTTAAAAAAGAAAAAGGAAAGTGTTTAGGCTACCAAGGCATTGTATGATATATCTCACTGTTTTTATTTGCTGCATTGTTGTCATAATTCAATTCTGGAGGCCACTAAAAGAAATAAGTTAATCAGTAAAATATACGGGGAAAGTGGGCAGTGCTCCTGCTAATTCTTCTGGGTTTATTCTCTCTCCAGCAGAAATCTATCAGAATTAGAGAAGTCATTGTTCTTGATTCTCCTCTTCAAAGCGATTGCTATGCTGAAGCAGAATGTGTCTGATTTAAGTGAGAATGTCTTACATTTGCAGTCTGGGGGATGCTAACTGCACTGCGTCCCATTATTGAGTGTGAGCCACATGGGCCACAGTAAGCTCAGGCTGTAATCACCACAGGAGACCAGGAGAATCACGTAATTTGGACAAGCGTAGCAACTCAGACACCAGGGAAAGACTGCTGGGGAAGTCCTTTACAATGGGCAAGTCCTTTACAATGGAGAAATATTATCAACCAGCACTTAAATATGTCAAGGGGGAGATTACTGGAATGATACAATAAATTCACCAATGGCTACAGTAAGTTTCTAATTCACATTACTATCTTCTTGGTGGAAAGAAAGAGAATCTTTAATGTCTAGATTTATTTCAGTCTGCTCTACATCTGAAGCAGGTTTAGGTCTACAAAAGTGCAAATGAATAAATAAAATGTGACACAGATGCTGTTATTTGAGTCAAACTGTAGGAAGTTAGAAATAAAAATTTCCTGTGCAGACTAAAAAAATGCATGAAAATAATGGAGTGCATGAAAGCATGGTTATGACAACTCAGTAGAGCTATCAGACTAGTGTGAACCTCATCCTCTCTAATAGTTACGTGCAGTTATGGAAGAAGAACTCAGTTTACTTAACTCTCCCTTTACAAAAATTATACGAATGTAAAAGAAAACAAGTATCAACAGTAAGATGTAATAGAGTATAAGTAGAGTGTCAAGTTGTACAAAGTAGAAATACTCAAGAAAAATATCAGTAGTCACTGATATAAAATTTAATTAACACTTCCAAAAGTAAATGAAATAATTAAAAAAAATTAGAGAAATTAAAGAAGCATTAAATGTTTTTTTCCACTATCACCCTGAATCAACCAGAAATTTTCATGTTTGATAGAAATTGATACTTTTATTCACCAAGGTAGCATTGTATTGATCAGAAATTATAGTTAATACATTGACAATGTCATAGCATTCTCTTTATTTGATAGAATTGTTCTATTCATTAAACTTTACATTCATGAAAGAATCCGCATTTGCAGCATTACAGCTTTGCAGGTCTTTGGCTTTCTGTCTGTCAATTTCTGAAGATATTCAGAAGAAATTTCAATCCACAGCTTCTGTAGCTCTTCCTCGAGGTGCAACTGGCTTGTATGACATTTTTCTGTGATCTTACAGTGAAGCTCATCCCACAAAAGCTCGGTAGGGTTCAAATCTGGTGATTATGCAGGCCAGTCCATCCAATAGAGTACTGCGGATTCCTGTTTCTTTACCGTATTGGCTTTGCATAGCTTAGAAGTGTGCTTCTGATCGTTGTACTGCTGCATGATGAAATTTTCGCCGATCAAGCGCAGACCAAAGGGGCTGGCATGACGTAAATTACAGTGGTGACCTTTCTGGTTTATTATTTCTTGCACTCTGTGTGAACCTCCCACCTTACCAGCATCAAAGTGGCCCCATAACATTACATTTCTTCTGCCACGCTTGAGAGAAGGCATCAAGCACTCCTCCAGCATCCTTTCATTTAATCTATTACTTTACTCTACTGTATGTTCTCCTACTTGAGCCAAACACCTCAAACTTAGTCTCATCCGTCCATAATACTCTTTTCCAGTCATACACCATCCACTGTCTGTGTTCTTCTGCCCTTTTTAACCTTTTCTTTTTATTTGCCAGTTTCAGATGTGGCTTTTTCTTTGAAACTCTGCCGTTAAGGCCAGCATTCTAGAGTCATCTTTTCATTGTTGCAGGTATTATTTAAGGAAGCAGCCAACTGAGGATCTGGAACTTTTATAATTGCAGTAAAAACACCAATACCATATTCTGTTCACACCTTTTCATCTGTAGCTCCTGCAGCCAGCTAGCGGTGAAGACAGTTGTAAGCCTCCAGACTTTTTGTTGCCCTCATTTGCTTCAGGGTAATCCACAACATTTGAAGAACAGGATAATTAACGATGTCTTCATACTTAATAGAGGACGGTTCACAACTATCTTTTGCTTTCAGAGCGTAAGGATAAAATTCAATAAAGTTAATTTTCTATTGATATCATTTTTTATCTATTTTTTTTCTGGTAGTTGGTCAAAGTAAACAGAGTATTCCATTCCTGCTGAAAAACAGTCAGCTTTTGATCCAATATGGCAGCACAATGCAATAGTGTAATATTATTACAACTCTCCTATACACTGTGTGTGCTGACCCTTGTTTCTTTATTTTCCTTCCTTCCTTCCTTCCTTCCTTCCTTCCTTCCTTCCTTNCCCCCCCCCCCCCTTTTTAAATTAATTTCAGGCACATTAAAATACAAGCAAAACCTATTTGAGTCCAGGAAAACAAATGGCTATTTGAAATGAGAATGAATAGCCTTGGTGAAGTTAATTGAGAGGTGGAATTGAATATAGATAGATTGATGAAGGGCAAGTGGAAGAGAAAAATGCTTCAATGGCTAGAGGGAATTCTGTGTGATGCTACAAATCAATTTGGCTCATAATCTGTTATCTGGAACTAGGGTGGAGTCTGGGTGGCCTAACTCACAGGGGTGTGTAATCACCATGGTGATAAGGGATGGAAGGTGCGCTGACTGTCATTGCAGGCAGCTGTCTGTAATCGATTTAATATATTCTCTGTGGATTGGGAGGTCAGATAGTAGGAATACCCTTGTAGCCATGAATGATTTTGTTCCTTTCCACTATCCATCCACCACACCTGGATAAGCCTCTGGCCTACATCCCACAATTAACATAGATTATTTCAAAATATTCATCATCTGAAGCTCCAGCAGTAGACTGCAGTAACCTCTAATTAGTTTTACAGCTATAGGTCATTGTACTTACACTATCCAGTGAAAGTGACTAGACTAAGGATAGTCTGGGTGGTGTTGCAGAAATGTGCTGATGGTATCTGAGCACTAGTGAACTAGTTTGTGCCTTAACCTTTTTATTTCTTCGTATAGGAGGATGCTTGTTTACACTGGACAGGATGAGAAATTTATTGTATTCTATAGCTGAATAAAACTTAATTTGGCCCAGAGCATGACCTGATCATTACCCAGAGAAAATCTGTCTGCTTGTACCAAGAACAATTACAATATATATGTTGTTCGATTTCATCCTCCTTTTCCAGAGTTTATTCCACAGACAGCTATTCCTCTGTGTTATCAGTGTCACATTAGGGTAGTTCTCACAATTGTTCTCATTACCAGCATTTGACATTTCTGGGATTAGTTTTTTTGTAGAGCTTCAGTTAGTGGGGTAACATTAAGGAGGAAATACTGTGGATCCAAGGCGCAATCTTTGCACTGATCATGTTATTTCTCAACTTATTTTTCCTCTTTTATTTTTTTGACAGTTTCTTAATATTTTGAAAATGAAATCAGTATATTTATATATTGCTGACAACCATTTCCCAAATGACAATACTAAACAATAAAAAGTGGACCGGTAAATGTTAGAATTGTTTTTCCTACCTTCCAGTACTCTATAAAAATCAACTTGTAGAGACTTGAAATGTGCTTGAGATAAGTAATCCATCACAGTGAACACAATGTAAAGCTTTTGTTGAAATATCTTTATTTAACCAGTCTAATATGGAGCTGTACGGAAGAAAATGTATGTAGCCTCCAGGGAATATAGCCAAAGAAGATGACAGCCTCTACTGAGAAATTAAAAACAATCCTCCCTTCTATATTTGGAAATATGCATTAGCAGGTGAAAAATTTAATTTTAAGGTGGGTGTAACAATGAACATTTGATTTTGAAAGATCAGGGGAATTGTCAAAATAACAGGAAAACTAAAATACGATTTTGGAAAATGGTTTATTAACATAACGTGTACACGGGCTTAGCAAAATCACCGGTATGGTTCTTTAAAGACACAATTGGTGGCTTTCCATGATCACATGCTGGTCACATGATGAATTCACTCTGACTTGCTGTGTGGTGAGATTGGGTGCATATGAAATGACATAGCTGGGAAACCAAGGTTAATATCTCTTCTTCCTCCCACAAACAGGCTGACTTTAGTACAGAAATTGATTTGCTGGTGACACACACACACACACACACACACACACACACATGGGGCAGACACCATATATGCAAGNTTGCTGGTGACACACACACACACACACACACACACACACACATGGGGCAGACACCATATATGCAAGCACATAGGATACATCATTTGTGCACTGCCTGGGAATGACTGATCCAAAATTGAGCTGAGGTCAGTTGTTAACGCAGAGAAGAAATGCTTCAGCAGCAAAAAATGCGCAGAGAAAAATGCCAATGAGCTGTAGTATTGATCTATGATTATAACTCTTATCTGCTTAAAATAAAAAAGTCACTCTGTAAGCTCTGTGTCGGTGGCTGGGGACACAGAATTATCTCTTACTGCCATTGTTGGTCAATACTAAGATGTGGACGGAGAGTTGGTAGTGATGTTTGCCCTGCTGTCATTTGACATTTTATAATGATGAAGCTGAAGTAGTTGGAACAAGTCCTCCTCCTTATTAGCAGTCAAACCTTTCTTGTCTTCAATCCTTTGCATTTCTGCTTCATGCATTTTCTCTTTCTGTTTTTCTTTCTTTCATATCTTCAAATTGTTTGACCTTTCCTGTCTCTGGTATTTGTTTGATCATGAGCTGAGGCTCTTTATGGAGTCAAGGTTTCATATCCTGTTGGTTTTTTCTTATTTTCTAGATGCTTCAGGTGTGTGGAGTTGGAGTTGGAGAATTCAAGTTATGCAAAGTTTTTTTTTTGTTTTGTAACTTATATGTAACTTAAAATGGGAGAAATTCTGTAAATGACCTTGTTGCTAGCCGTGTGAGCTCCTCTTGATTTCCCACCTCCCCTTTTCGTTCCACTTGCTTCTCCTCTGAGTATTAGCACCTCCTTGTCCACATTGTCCAATCAGGCAACCCTGTCAGACCACTAAAAATGCTGCTTTCCCTCTGTGGAGCTGAAAAGATCCTTTTGAACACTTGGCTTTAGGCTAGATTTTCAACCTCAGAGAAAAGATTGCGTCTGTTTTACCCTTGCCCACACTGAGGGCAGTTAGCCCCAGTAAGCCTCAGCAAATATTAAATTTTTCTTCTGTATAATATACCTGAGTGCAGGGGTCATTGCACAACATACATACTTTCTTTGGCTGGTCTTCTGTTATAGTAAAGTGAAATTGTGTGTGCAGATCCCGAACACTGTGCCATAAAAACTTGAGTAAGGACAAGAGGAGCTTGTATTCAGGTTTGGGCTTTTAAACACGGGATTTATTTGACCACAGTCACTATCATTCACTGCTCATTGTGTCTCAACACAACTCCCGTGAAGACTAGTGCCTCCTGCTGGTGGAGGAAAATTTTCCCGTTAGACTGATTTGAGGTTATTTTTGCATATTAACCATAATGCAGATTTTTTTTTTTTTTTAATTTAGGAAATGCTGACTGGTGCTAAAAGTAAAACTCAGCACTGCATCTGCCATGTGAAGACATCTACTGTAAGTGATTTATCATTGA
The DNA here is from genome assembly GCA_014773175.1 of Lucifuga dentata. Taxonomy (NCBI): domain Eukaryota; kingdom Metazoa; phylum Chordata; class Actinopteri; order Ophidiiformes; family Bythitidae; genus Lucifuga; species Lucifuga dentata. The sequence goes on from VXCM01000257.1 coordinate 137,703, forward strand.
ATTTACTCCATGTTTTACTCAACCTGCTTGGGTGATTTATAGAATGGGGAGGACTATGACCTCTACAGACCCAACCATAATGGCCCCTCTGTGGTGTGTGCTGCACTGTGTGGTTATCTCACAAGGGCTTATCTTTAAAGCCCTCTGCAGTAATGGTTGATATTGTAAACCCTGTTAACCCACACCTGCTATAAATTAGAGCACTGCTGATGGGATGCCAAATTTTATCAAATAAAGATAAAGTCTTTTGTAGACAAACATCTCTCTCTCTCTCTCTCTCTCTCTCTCTCTCTCTCTCTCTGTATGTGAAAGTACCTACGTGCAAATGTGTGTTTGTCCTGTCCTTTATGCTCGCTCTCTGTGTGTGTATCTGGCTGAACTCCAGAGTTCAGTTTAGCGTGATTTGTGATGGTGTGATAGGTTAGCAGCAGTGTCTTGTTGCCATGGTGTCTCAGTGGATGGGCTCTGTTGTGGGTTTACCTCCTATTTGCAGCTCATGAGGACTCAGGTGTGACGGTCATTTCCACCTTTTATTCACTCCTCTGCAGTGACACGTGAAGCTGTTTTTCCCCTGTTTTCCCATTTTCAGCATGTAATGAATAAAGTATGCTCCTGCAGAGGGGCTTTGGAAGAAATGTGTTCTTTCGTCCTAACAAGATAAAGTACATAGTGTTGCTGTTGCTCTGTCTCCCTGGAAAAAGACAGCCTACATATTGTTCAGTGACATGACCTGAGGAGAGGAGTCCTGTGTGCATCTTAAAGGACCATACTGATGGTTTTGCATGTTTGAGCCCAATAAATACCCCCATACATGTTACATTAGCTTTAAAAATATTTTAAATACTTTAATACTTTAAAAAATACTGGAGCAGTAGCCTACTTTTTCATATTGTTTTTCCTACCTTCAAGACAGCCACTGATTTCAGTTCATTCCAGTACACTATAAAAATAAACTTGTAGAGACATGAAAAGAGTTTGGCAGGTAATCCATTACAGCAAACCATATGCTGTTGTTATTTTTTTTTAACTTAACCAATCCAACATGGAACTACAGGGAAGAAAATGTATGTCTCTGCCAGGGAATATAGTCCCAGGAGAAAACTGCTTTTACCAGAGGTGTTAAAATGACAGTGCCTTCTACATGCAAACATATGCAAACATGGATGTTATCAGGTGAAATATTGAATTTTGGTGTGTGTCATTTGATTTAGAAAGATTCAGGAATTTGGCAAAATAACGTGAAAACTAAAATATGGTTTTATGTTTTGGAAAATGGTTGACAATAATGTAAAGTGTATGCAGGTAGTATTTATTGGGCTTAAACATGCAAAACCACAGGTATGGTCCTTTAAATGAATAATTTTGATTTCAGATCTTAAAATCCTAAAAGGGACCTTAAAAGCCCTAAAAAGGAATGTGGAAGATACCTTTTTGCATGGATGGGGGTGTAATGGGAGCCACACATGGGAATTACAGTGTTAGTGAAATATTAGAGAATTGTGTAAATCCAATAATAGGTTTAAAATTATTCCATTAATAGTCAAACATAATGTAAAAATGTAGGATATTAGTCAAATGAGTCACTATTCCACCATTTGTACAGCAAACAACAGTTATTACTTCAGGTACTTGTACACCTGGTTTGGCTGATCATGTTTACGTAGATGTAGCCTGTTTATTCCTGCACATGTCACTAATGTCATTAGTACTAAGATTTCACACACCCACTCACTCCAGATACAATAAATAAAAGAAAAGAGGCAAATGAAGATTAACTCCAATTAAGCATTTAATCACAGGAAATTAAAACCCCAATCTAATTGAATTATCTTTTCAAATTAAATCACAGTTATTCTGGCTGCCTCTAGGAACCTCTTTTGCTCTTGTGCTTCATCTACCTTTCTGTTTTTATGTAGATGCTCTCATCATTAGATATGGATTTGTCCTTCAAGCTTGTATTTTACCAGTTAATGGATGGGAGTAATTTCTTATGCCTCTATCACATGCTCCAAATGAAACTGTCTGGTTTGGTTTCAAGGGATAATTAGACATTAAGCTAGCAGATAGTACTAATATGCATCATTATAGCTGAGACACTGATTAGTAATGGAAGTCTCCATTACTGCTTTCTTTTTTCATCGCTCTATGTACCCTTGGTATAATTCCTTTGTCCCCAATTCCCTTTGAGAAAACTCCTGACAAGTACTTTGAGTTTTGTTTAGTTGAATCTTCCCAATTTCTTTCACTACACTGATAGCATTTTTCTCAGTGTTCTCAATATTCATGCCCTGCTGTTCATTCTGCACAAACTCTTTGTTCTGTTCTCAAGCCCTCAAATCAGTAATATTCACTAATATTGATGTATTACATTGATATACACTCCTTTCATCTACCCACAAAGCACCTTGTGTGTGTGATATTCCCTTCCCTAATCAATGACAATCACTCCCTTTGGAGTTACACACCTAAAAGGTGCTATGTGGCAGAACATGGCTGCCTGTGTCATTTCCTTTATTGCTTTTCTCATCCCATTTATAAATAATGAAATCAAAATGCCATAATGGCCCAGGGGGCTATGTGTTTGGATATAGTGCCTGCACAACGCCGAGCACACATCTGTTCTAGAACCTGTGAGTTGAATGATTATTAGTGGTGCTAAGGCTAATGCCATTGCTGCACGGTCATAAAGGAAGTTCCCCAGCACAGTCATGAACCTGCGGCCCTTCAGTGAACACTGCTAGTCTAAATGAAGACATATCCTCTGGAGGAGATTGGCATGTACTCCTGCCCTACTTTTAACACTCTACATAAAAGAAAAAATGGAAGGAGGAGGGCAGCTTCTCTAACAGTCTGGACGGTGATAAAACATGCAGAATACTGAGCAGCCCTGTGTGTGGCGAGCGAATTGACTGGTATAGGAGCAGAGTAATGACAAGATGAGGTGGTGAATGTGTAAAGAGAACAGAGCTATCATGCAGTCTGTACAGATTCTAGACATCCAGTGTCTACTTCAGTGAGGGCACAAGCATATACAGATACATTAATACACATGAGTACGTGTTTGCAAAACAACCCCCACATACACACGCATAAACACACTGTAGCCTAGTGAAATATGGCCTTGGGTGAAATGAATGGGTCTCCCTATGTGTTGATGGCAGGTCGTTATTCTGCATCCATCTAGCGAGACAATAAAGCCCAGACACAATGAGACACTCTTTAGAACTCACTCTCACCTCATTTTTACACTGCCGCCATCTATAAAGTTCAACCTTGATAGAGAGAGAGAGGAGAAAGAGGTGAGCTGGGAGAGAGGGGATAGTCAGGTTGGAAAGTGGGGGGATTTTGAAGGGAAAAAGGAGAATGAAAAATGAAGATGTAGACAGACTTGCATGCTGAAAGGGCCTGAGGCACATTTGATCACAATGGAAAGAGAAAATGAAGCCTAAATCCAGCAGATGGAAACACCCTGAGTGATAATATGGAATCTGGGGAGGTACTCTGGCACCTCTAAAATTAATCATATAGATAGCAGGTTTTAAATACAACTTTTGTACAGATTCATAGATTCTCAGTGTGTTTCCTGGAGTGATGTTCTATGCCAGTTGAGTCAGGTGTCAGTACTACTTTCATAAGAAATGAGTGTTAAAGTGATCATACATAACAGCTGAATTTTAACACTGGTAAGCTGATCACAAGGTAAGTGTAAGCATTGGTGATTTTGAAACCCAGCTGACACTAATTTGAAAATCAGTTTAATTAAAGTGAAATCAAGTTTACACCACATTTCATAGCTGCATCTGAGGTGACTGAACACAGCCAGCAGTTTAATTTAGGCAAATTTCACACCAGGAATGCTGTTGCTGAGCAACTTTATGATGGAATTTCCTTACACCCAGGGGTTTAACCTTGATGGAGGACAAATTGTGCTTGAGGTGGAGAGACAGGAAGAGGGAGAATGAATGTGGAATGCCACAACCTGTCTCTGAATCCGACCTTTCCAAAAACGAAATTAAAAGCCTCTGGAATGAATAATAAGTGCTGCTTAATCCCGTAGCCAGAGCATGAGCCCTTGTAGCGCACGAGCTTCTCGGCCCATTAGCCCAGTCGTGAGGCCGTGGCAAGCTGTTGCTGCTGAGAAACACCATCTGTCACTAATGTGACTGGTGCCCTCGAACCCTCTGGGAGAAAAAAGAGTGAGAAAGAGAGAGACATTGGAGGGTGAGTTGAAAAGAGAAAGAGAGGGAGAGAGAGAGAGAAAGAGAGAGAATTGTTAGTAGAGGTAGAGATATATCTGAGGTTTCCTACTGTGTTTAACAGAAGTGAGGTCATGGCTGGACATTTGTGTGCTAGTGTGTGTGTGTGTGTATAACTCAGTCTGTAAATCAATACAGGTAAACTCTATCACTGCACCCCTCATGAGATAATCAAACTAGAGCTTTCAATACACTGTCACTGAATGTCATATTGTCTTATTTTATTTGTATTGTACATTTAGTTAACTGCTGAAGTGTAACCACTGACTTAATGAAAGTTTCTCCTTAGTCATGTCATTAAAACCTGCACAGAAATGTTTAAATTGCTCTTTTATCTTTATTCTCTCTTTTCTTGCTTCAGTGAAAGCCATAACTTAACTGTACCTTTTATTCTTCCAGCCAGATGATCAGATGAGCCTTGTGCCATCATGCTTCCAGGACAGGAAATTTCTCCCATGGAGAAGGTCATGGGGACCAGGCGTTCATACAAAAAAGTCAGAGACGTGGAGAACTGCCTTCTCAGGTGAGGAAAGAAAAACTAAAGAAAGAAGGATCCAAATCCAGAATATGAACCAAGAACAATCTGAGGAAGGGAGGTAGATCCATCCAGCCATCCATTATCTTCTGCATATCCGGGTCCGGGTCGCGGTGGCAGCAGACTAAGCAGATCAGCCCACACTTCCCTGTCCCTGGCCAGGCCCTCTATNCGGGTCGCGGTGGCAGCAGACTAAGCAGATCAGCCCACACTTCCCTGTCCCTGGCCAGGCCCTCTATAACTCCTCCTGGGGGACTCCAAGGCGAGGTAGAAGAGATTAAAACAAACAAACAAACATCTGTCTTTGTATATGCTAAAGGTTTAAAACCAAGTTGGCAGCCTCTCTTCCCCAATGCAGGATCAAACATGATCTCCTGACCATTGAGAGCATTCTGCTGGAAAGTGTGAAGATAAAGCAGGAAAGATCAAGCAGCCTACCGCTTTACACATGGGTCAACACACTGGAGAGCACATACACAGACATGATGACATGCTGTCTCATACACAAAACCAAGTACACACTTTCCTGCTCAAAAACAGCAAATACACACCTGTACATATGCTGACACACACTGTTGCATACATGCGCACATGCATACGTTTTTCGATTGGGGTGGTGCCCAGTGTTTTATGGGCCAGGTGCCCATCTGACATCCAATTACAACAACAGCCTGGTGTGTGTGTATGTGTATACATGTGTGTATGTGTGTCTGTGTGTTTTATGTGTGTACCTGTGCACACGCTCTGACAGGCTGATTTAGTGTGGTGTAAATCCTGCTACGCCGGACAGATCCAATCAACAACAACCCTTAGCAAGGCCTGGGACTGGTAAAGGTCACCTGTTGGGAGTGTGTGTGTGTGCGTGCGTGTGTGAGTGAGTGAGAATTTGTGTGTTCATTTGATTCAATGGCTTTTACAGCACACATTACTATTAAAGTCTTTTAAAAGGCCACACACCCATTATTTGCACTATTATTATCTATGATGACAGTCTTCCTCTTTCCCCCCGCCTCCCACCCTCTTCCCTGCCTCCATCATCCTTCCTCTTTCCCTTTCCTCTTTTACTAATCTCCTCTCCACTCTCCTGCTCTCCTTTCCTTCCAGTCTTGATGAGGTCCAAAGTGTGCTGAAGAATGAAGGCTTCTTCTCAGAGGTGAAATCGATTGGGCAGCTGGAGGAGCAGACCTTCTGTCAGGATCCCCACTGTAGAGATATTCTGGTTTTCCCGGCCCAGCTCAAAGCTAATCTGTACCGAACCAAACTCATCATCCAGGCACAAGCTTCACAGAGAGGTGAGGCTGCCAACACGAAGATCCTCCTTTCTACACACTTTCTCATGCTGTGGAAATCAGAATTCCCTTTTGTAATAGAGCTGCTAAAATTGATTATAAGCCTGAGCTCTATTAAGCCAGCTAGAATTAGTTCCCACAGACAGAAATATTTCACATTTCACACAAATTCTTCTCTTCTGGCCACGTTTCACTTTGAGCCATAAAATGCTGGTGGCAAGCTGTTTCCCATTTTAATTTCTACTCCATAAAAATCAAGCTGCCACACAAACTTTAAGCAGCACAAAATTCCACAACAAATTTTGCGGCCAAACTCAATCAAATATTCAACACCGCTACGTAATTTATCACTTCTTCTTTCCTTCTTTCTCACATTCTCTAAAAGTCCATCTTGATTTCTCTCATCTTCTTCCCTATTTTCAAATGTCTTTGTTCTCATCCCCTATCTGTCTTCCTGACAAACGTTGTGATGTGGATACCAACTATAGAAACTCAAGTCAGCCCAGTGGGTCCTCAGGGATCCGTTCAGCAATGATTCCAGAGGGGGAGCAATTGATTGAAGGACATTTGTATTGTAATTTGCTGTACTGTTACTCTAAATCTTTCTCTCTATTTTCTTCCCTCCATTCTTCTTGGTACCCATCCTACAAATACTGCTCCAGTTTCATCTCTCATCAAATTTCTGTTTACTCCTTTCACACAGTATAACCCCTCCTCCTTTGTAGCATCCAAAAGTTTGGACTCACCCAGAAATGTTCATGTTTTAGATAGAAAATAATATTTTTTATTCATTAAAATGGCATTAAACTGAATTCAATATATTGCTAATACATTAATAGTGCTGCAAATGGCTATTACTGCTGGAAATGATGGATTAATTATTCACATAAAACTGCAAAGCCCCATTTTCAGCAGCAATTACTCTAGTGTCCGTATGATTAATTCTTTAAGCTCATCCTTAATTAATCATGTTTAAATGCTAATTGGTTATTACAACACCTTAGTAATTGTTTTAGCACACCTGAAAACCATTACTCTGTTGGGTTACATTAAGATACTGGCATTCCTAAAGTTCAGTTCTGCATTCAAATATGGCCAAAACAAAACAGCTTTCCCAAGAAACATGTCGGTCTATTGTTGTTTTGCAAAATGAAGGTTATTCCATGTTTCAGATTGCCAAGAAACTGAAGATTTCTTATGAAAGTGTTCACCACTGTCTTGAGAGAAAAGGGCAAACTGGATCTACCCAGGACAGGAAAAGAAGTAGAAGGTCTACATGCACAACTGCTCAAAAGGATAAGAACAACAGAGTCTGTAGTTTGAGAAATAGATGCCTTAGAGGTCTTCTGTAAGATGCTTCTAGTACAGGCCAAATACCAGTATCATCTGCAACAGTGAAGACAACTCTAGGGTGTTGGCCAATGGTAGCTATCTGAAAATGGCAAATAAAAAGAAAAGGTTCAAATGGATAAAAGCACATGGACATGACTTTTCTTTCTATTTGCCAGAATCAGAAATTGATTTTTTTCCTTTGAAACTCTGCTTTTAAGGTCAGCATGTATGGGATCTTTATACTGTATGTGCTTGTCGCTCAGATGTGAAGCTGATACCCAAGGTCTTCCAGTCTTTGGACAGTGATAATAAACAACTTCAGAAGATGCGCCAAATATGCTAACCCCCAAATTGCATACTGTGAGAAAATCAGTATGCAAACTCATTCTGCTTCATCCATTTTAAATCATAGTTCCATCAGCCACAGTACTTCCATGAGATACCGATGCCATAAATTGTAACACCGGTACCTTCTATGCTAGAGATGTTTTTACTTTTCTTGTACCAGAGAACTCTGCAAGCTTACAGCCTGTAACTACACACCCTTAAACTGTAGAGCTGCTATATATATAAAAAACCCAGTGTGTGTGTGTTTCCATTTTCCAGACACAGAGATCTGCTGCAAGTCCTGTCCCAGGGTTCCATCGCCCAGAGCAAAGTGGAAGCTCTGGGAGTACAGCAGACGAAGGACATTGATCATGGCTTGAAGTGTGAGTGAGGAACCGCCTTCTCTCTCTCTCTCTCTCTCTCTCTCTCTCTCTCTCTCTCACACACACGCACACACACACACCATGTTCAGTCTCCAGTGCATAGTCTTTCTCACTGCACTGACACAATGAAGCTTAAATTTCCTAATTATCTAATCTGGTATAGCATTAGACTGAAGCCTGTGGTGTCCCTGGGAGATCGTCTGAGTCTTAATTAGGAATGCTAATGCTGCTCCGTACTGGCAGCCTTGCTCTGCTGCAGCATTCCTCACATATTTTAAACAAAACTCCTTTGTAGTCTATATATTCTATAGAGATACCTGGCATTGGGGTCTTGAGGGTCTGCTGCGATAATTCACATCATATATCATATAGAGATTCTACTGTTTTCTATTTTTGGATTTCAGGTTCTGCAGATGTTACAGTTCTATACTGTAGTCCCTCCTATTCTGTTGGGTTGTAATACTGTTCCTTTCAGTAGAGAAGTATTAATCAGTGTCCATGAGCTTGACCCTTTAGCTACAGTGCATTATGTATTGTCCTGTGCTTGGTTCTCTTTGTGGTTCTTGTTCATCAAGCAGGTGGAGTCTTTCTGTCACAGGCAATAAAAACCAGCTTCTCTAATCACATTGCCATCGATTGGCTCGCCTCAGTTTTTGCCTTGGTAGATACTTTCTAATGAGCTGTTAATTAATGGTGAGTGTGCATTGAGTGGTCGATGGTTGAAAATTCCAAGTCTCATATAAGCAAATGCTCAGATATAAACACACTTCTATAGCCCCTGATATATCCAATGTGAGGTGGGTGTCTTGTGGAACAGCATGCCATAATGACAAATGTTCATAGCCTGTGTTGCCTTTTGTACACGCCTCTTTCCTGTTGTCTTCTTGACTCATTTCACATTTGTCTGGAGCTGATTCGCCACATCTGAGGACGTTTTAGTTATTATCATTTTGTTGTTAATTGTGCCTTCCTGGCTGTAATTAGTGTGAAAGCAAGAAACCAAAGCTCAAATGAAAGAAATCAAATGGCTGACAGCTGCACAAATCCTTAAGTCAACACCAGGTGAATGAAATGAGCAATGGCTTGTATGTGATCTGTATGAGAAAATGAATATTTAAGCACAAAGAGTGGGGAGGATGAAGGCTCTCTTTGAGTCATCAAATTAAATTGTCATAAAATGAGCAGAAGAAACAGCCTGCATATTGTATGTGCTTGTCTGTCCAGCTAAATTGTGCATGAAATGAGTTTGTCTTTTAGGGGTGTGAATGAATTTGTTTAAGGCATTTGCAGAGCGCCATTTGCATATTTTAATATTGTAAGTCACAGTTTGTTTCAGCTGCATGTAAATCTGTAATACACTGAACTGCATGGCTCCAACACAGACGTCATATACTTCCATCGCCCATCGTCCATAATTGAAAAAAATGAAAAATGAGATTATAAACAGATTTAAAAGAGCAGTGCTTACAATCACTGAGTTAACATTGATTTGAAAATTGTGTCAAGACATTCTACAGGAGAATGTCGTAGTCGTGATTTGTTATTTGGAACACGATGGACTTTGGATGAAGCAAGAATAATGACCCAAAACACACATGTAAATCAACAAAAGAATGGGTCCAGTTTTGTAAGGTATGAATAATACAATTGCTAGTGTACCATTCGTTCAGGCAGAATGTTTGTCTAATATTATGACTTGGAGAAGATCAGACCAGACAAGTTCTTGCTCACCTTTGCATTGTGCTTTAAGTACAGTTATTATGGAAATTAGATCATCAGATCATGGTAGCTACATGAGTGACGTTATAATTGAAGCTCACTGATTCCAAACAATTCACTAACTTTTACTTGCTACTGTATGTTTGTCTTGTTCCAAAAGTTTTGGCAGTGTCAAAACTCTATTGCTCATCATACGCTGAAGAGACTGAGGAAGTGGTGAATAACCCTGGAGAAAGCCAAGGCTCAGTCATAGCAGGAGGAGGGAATCCAAAACTGGCAAATGTCAGGTCAGCCTAAATCTCTGTACCTCAGTACCTGGTACGTTTTGCATTTGTCTCAGTCATTGTGTCTGTTTGTCTTTCTGAACTACCTCAGTGTTTATCTCCCTTCAGAAAGACTTCTGTCAAAGTCTCAGCCCACCTCAGGCAGGAGGTGAAAGAGAATCGGTGAAATATATATTCAAAGGTGCCATTTCATGTCTCTAAATGCTGTGAAAAGGGTAGAAAAAAAATAGCTTCCCAGAAAGATTTATTTTCCATTTTCTTGCTAGTTTTTTTTCATTGTGTGGATTGAAGTTTGAAATTCCTGTTGACTTGAATCTACTGTGCCTGACTCCTCTGTGCAGTAAGTTGGCCTGGAGGGCTGGCAATGCCTCGGGCTAATTTAAATAACACACAGGCGATAGTATTAGTATGGATTGCACTTGTTTCACCTAGAGAACAGTGTGTGTGAGTGTGCACATTTATTCACATCCTGAGTTGGATGTGTCTTATATTTAGTTGTATATTTAGCACCTTCTCCATTTGTAGAGCGGGATTCATAAAAAAATCATGGCATCACGCTAATTGAAGCTCATTCATAAAGCTGCATTATTTTCACATTACTGACGTGTTGTTGTAAGGTATGTCACTAGTAAAAGCCAATGAAGACTGACAGTAATGAGCTGCTTCATATTTAAGAGCCATACATCATATTGTCTCCCCTGGTTTCAAAGCGAAATTGATATGTTAGGACTACACATGTCGTGTATGAATGACATGGTTCCTACATTGAGTTCTTGCTCACCTTCACATTGTGCTAAGTACAATTATTATAGAAATTTGAGCAAATGCTGATGTAGCCATTGCTGTGTCATTCCTAAAGCACAAACACACAACTTACCTTCTGGTGACAACTGCTCATCTTGAGGGACCATGCTATTTTCTAATGTCAGTAGTACCAAAGTATGCTGTTGTCCCAGAAAAGCATCCAGCATGTCTTACAACTTACTTCTCTGTCTGAGCCACTTCCATTATTGCGATTGTTATTTCATCATTGATCACTGTGTTATGAGTAATTCTGGTACCATAACAAGCTCTTTTCTGTACACAAACAAGCAAAATGCTAAAGTATTTTAAAATTGCAGCTGTCTGTATTTTAAAATTGCAGATCTCCACTCAGCAATTCATGAACCATTAGCGTGGAGTAAGAAGTGGTTCTTTGGTACGAAACAAAGGAAAGGTGAAAGGGCGCACTAGTACCAATTGTCAATCTGTTGTAGGTCCAACAAAATACATCAATCCAGCAATGCACACACACTATCTCACACACATTGTAAACATACACCAGCTAATTTCTTATTCACATCTGCTGATAATCTCCCTTTCTTCAACCCGATTTCCTTCTTGATTCCTGAAAAACATCACATGCTTGGTTCGTTCATAAACACACACAGCTGTAGACATTACAGTGAGAGGGGGAGACAAGTTTTACGGAGTGTGAAATTTAGAAAGTGGGAGTTTAATAGGGGAGTCTTGAGAGAAGGCGGGAATTATGATGAGGCAGGCATACGGCACAACCTGCTAGCTGTCAGAAATGTGCACCCAGAAAGTGGGGCATGCTGAAGAACAGAGGCTTTGACGTTTTTTTTTTTTTTTTTTTNTTTTTTTTTTTTTTTTTTGAAAAGAAAAGAAGGTAAACAGCAGGACCATGCTTCCTGAAGTAGAGATCAGGTGATACACTGTCAAAAGTAGTTGGTGAAACCCTTGAGACAGAGAGAGACAGAGAAAGAAAAAGATCCAACAGTGAGAAGAAGAAATAAGAAAATGCTAACAGAAGCTGGAGACGGATTTTCTAATCAGCAAGTAAAAAGAAAGTGAGAGATGTAGGAAGAGAAGGTGTCAGGATGAGTGTGAGTGAATACTGAAATGGGAAAGAAATCAGAGGACTGAGGACAACTTTTTCTGGGTCATCTTTAGAAATAGAAATCAAGTAATTTGGGATGAGATGAGAGAGAGAGAGGTTAAAGTCATTATGAGAGCATGCAGATAGAGAGTCGGCCTTGGATTTTATAATGCAAAAGAGAAAATGAAGAGGGGAGTGAGGGATCTGGAGAAACAAGATCCAGCCCAGGACATCCGGAACAAATTACACACAAATTATTGTGTGTGTATGTGGATTACAGAGTTTATAATTTACACCATATAATTACAGCATGTAAAAAAAAATTCAACGTGGTGGAGGTGCTAACTACACAGTGTCATACTAAATGAGTGCCACCATGCCGTGCAGACAAATACAGTTCAGTTCCATCTGGAGACTAAAGACAACACACGTTACAACTGGAACCCATAGAAGCGGCACATATTAACCACAGAGTAGCCATTATCCTTGTGAGTGTAATCTCCCTGTGGATAATTTACTAGGACCCACACAGCATGACCAACAAACCTTTTTAATTCAATAGTTACTCTGTGAAGAGGTGCAAGACTACATCAATAGCCACATCAGGTGTTTCTTCCTAAGCTAATGAAAATATTTAACTCATCACCTTTCCTTTTCTCTTAACTTCTGCTTAACTTCAGCATCATGAGTTGTCATTTTAGATCACTTTATACTGTCTCTCTGCCCTCTGGGTTATGTCATCAGTGCAAGTGGCAGCACCTGGGCTCAATGCCCCCAAGCAATGAAGACTGACATGTCAGATCTGTCAAATAGATATCATAGGAAAGCAAATGACTTCTCTGAGGCGTTTTCAGCATGAAGTAATACGTGTGCCATGGCTGAAACTGGTGTATCCGGTAAATTTGATAAAGTGAATGGGAATGCAGAGCCATCCTTATCTCTGACTGATCTAGCTGAGCAGCAGGCTGACTCCTCTATTGCTTGAAAATGTCATTCCTGCAGGGGAGGTGAGTGATTCTGTGCAGGGATATTTTGTTCAGAATGGTTGGATTATGAGGAAATGTGTCCCTCATTGTGAGGCCATTGATGGCTGTGGATATGGTTGACTGGTTGTTTTGTTAACTCAAACAAGTCCAGTGCTTCCATGGATCCTAGATAAGCTGAATCATCTGATCTTTGAAACAGATAGCATTATCCATAGAAACAAACTGTCTGCAAAGGTCTGATTACATTAATCTACATGAAAGCTTACAATGTGATTTTAGCTTTTACTGTATGTGAATCACCACACTAGCATTTTTGCTCACAAAAGAAAAGAATGAGCCAGAGAGATCCATCCAAACTCACTAACCAGAACCAGCTTAATTTCATATCTGCTAAGGAGCAGAAAAGCAGTGAACCTTTGCTATCTCCCAATAATTTTCTGTAAACTTCATAACTACTGATTAAAAAAATAGTTGTGTAGCTGCAAAAAAGCAGCTTTGATAGTCAAGCAAGAAGACTATATTGCCCACCATGTATCACGACTGACAACAATAAGTTAAATGAAAGAAAATGTTTGAACATGAAGTTTATCTGTTCATCTGTCTGTGTTTGAGAGCTGATTCATCAATAAGTTACAAAGCAAGTTTCATGATGACCAAGTTGTTCCTGTGACGTGGAAATGTTACAGATTTGCATGCGTTTTGTTTGTGGGTTGATTACAGCCAATCAGAGGGAGGAATAGCACCTGCAAGGCAGGTAAGATGTAAAATTACCAAAAATCTGATTTGCCCACAAGTTCTTCCCTGTCCAGAATTTTTGAAGGAAAAACTTTTTTTTTCCCAAACAAACTTTTTTTTTTTTTAATAATTTTTTAACTAAGATGAAAATCTCAGTTGGTCTACTAAATATTGTGTTAGCCAGTTTACTGTGTTTGCTACCTTATAATGGTGCAAAAATTACACATATCATGAGTTTTGCCTGAGTGGGCCTTTAAAGTCTGTCAGTGTGGTGGATATGTTGTGCTTTGCCTCTGTCCACTGTGAGTTGGTTCTATCTTTGCTCTGCTTGTTTAACCCTGTGCCAGGACCTACAGAATCTTGATGTTTAGCTTGAGTTGGAATCTTTCTTACTATAATATAGTATGGGCAAGTCCTTTCTCTATGAGTCTCCATAGACTTTTTCCTCTTCAAAAACATTTATTTTTAGTGTTGTAATCCATTCTGGGCCAAGTGCTTTATCTACCCCACTATTTCCAAAAATGCAGAATCTTTCCTTTTACAATATTAATATATTCAAAATGTGTAGTTTTGTTTACAAAACTCAGATTGCTTGGATGTCATACTTTACATCATACTTTCATCGTAATTCTGATATTTATTCACATTTGACTAGACAGCCAACTAATCTTCATTTACTTTTTTTTTCTTTTTTTATCTTCCATCTGTCTGCGTATATAGTTGTGGTTAATGCCACGATCGGCATAAACCATTCTGTATATATATGCAGTTTGATCTTGCATCAGACAGAGAACATATAGAGCTTAAGTGAGTATATGTGAGTGTGTGACCTTCACCGGCCCTCCTTGATCAACCTGTCACGTTTTATTTAAAGCTAACAAACAATTTCTATCAAGGAGGGCTAAACACCTAAACAACAACACAAAGACAAACAAAAACGCATAGACTAGTAGTGACAGTAGTAAACAGTGTGGTTAGTTAATTAATTATAATTTATTGGATTAATAATTAATCCAGATCACCAGAGTCCTGATCCCTCTGAGAACACCCCGCACTGACCTCCAGAGACCCAGATCACTGCTTAAGATCAGGACGCAAATTGTAGCTTGTGTGTCGGGTTAATCTTCATTTACCAAGGGCTTTGACAAGAAGATGTCAGTTTTCAGTGGGATTTCAAGAGGCTAGGTTATGGAATTTTTCTTAAAATTTTATAGAACAATTTTTAAACGTGTTTTAATATCTGTTTGTTAATTCTTTTTTGTTTCGAGTGTTGTGTATGTGTGTTTGAGATGTGGTTTCTTTTGATGGAGGCCTTGGATAAGCCTAGGTGGTGGCTTCTTGCCTCCACCAGCATATTGTTGATTTTGTTGTGATGGTGTTTTTTAAGTGAACTGTGCTAAAAACCTAAACCTAAAAAAAATTAAAAACTAAAGCCAGTTTTTATTGTTACAGTTTATTTGTCTTATTAGACATTTTTATGAATTTCTTTTGTATTGCTGTGGATCTGGTGGGATCATGTCTATATGTTGGGGTTTGGGGGATGCCCTGTTTCTCTTGCTTTGGCCTCATTGATCTAATGATCGTGTTGGTAACTAGTAGGCAGGGTTGTGTTGTTACTGGTGCAACTGGGAGCACCTGGGCCCAATGCTATAAAGTCTGCCATCTCAGTCCCCTCAGAGAGGCTCTTTCTCTCCACCTTCTGAATTTATTTTTTTTTAACTTTACATACCATCAGACTACTGACTTTATTATATAGCATATTCCATTGCTTCGACTTTTTATTCACTTTTTTATTTTTAGATATAAATATGCTTCCCTAAGACATGCTCTCCATGTGGGTGGTTGTAAATGGCATAATTCCGAGTTCCGAGGAACAACAAACGCAGCATATGAATAATGTGTGACAAATTTCCAGATTATTTTATGAACACTAATAAGTGGGATTCATAGATGACTCACTCTTTCATGTTCTTGATCCTTTTATTGCTTTACAAAATTTGTCAGTCCTTCCTATTGCAGCTTCTCTCAAACCACTTTCATGTGTTTATCCATATTCCCTCCACTCATTATTATTTCTGTAGGTGAATATTAAGTGAAACATTGGAACTTTAGTCAGAGCAGCTAAGCTTTAATTAGCCATAGATGCAGTGTGCAGCTACTATATTGATGGGTACCTCAACAAGCCTCATCAAGTCTATGTGACAGGGCTTCTCTACGTCCTCATCATCCAAATCATAGTTGTTTATGTCTTTATGACACACTCCATCAAATTATGAAATCTGCTCTTACCCTTATGATTCCAGTGTGGGGTTATGAAGCCATTCCAGTGCATTCCCTCTGGGTGTGACGGAGCTCTCCCGCACTGCAGTGTCTGTTCCTCCTTGGCCATCCATCATGTTTTATACGTCCGCAGATAGGAATGAAAAGATAATCAAACTGCTGTAATGGCGTCTCAAACAGGATTTTTCTCCCTACCTCCAATAAACTCAGCTAATCAAAAGTTATTGTGGCACTCGGAAAGGCGTCGTTAAAATAGCAATTATATAAGTGTATGAATACTGTCTGGCTTACATCGACTGTCACAGTAAAATTCTTTATGATCTTTCCGTACAAGAACAGCTGGGAACAATAAAGGCAATCAAATGATGTGTTTCTGGCCATTTTTCCAGGGGAAGCAGACCATATCACAGGGGGACCTTCATCTAACAGTCCCTAAATGTTAAAGCACAGATTTGGATATTAATGAGGGATTCAGAAACCTACACTGTTCAGTTTCACTTTATTTTATGAAAGTAGAATTGCTTTATTCTTTAGTGGCAGTTTCCCATGTTTGGAAGTAGTTGCAAAGATGCATTGGACATAATGATCTTTGACACAAATAGTGAAACACAACGGCTTTGATTCAGTTCCAAGATAGCAACTGAGTTTGGCAGGGGTAGAAGAAAAAGAAAGATTTGTAGCATACTTGGTTTGTTGAGATGGAGAGGAAGTGAAATTTACAAGGGTGAGGAGGAGGAGAGGCAAAGGAGAGGGTCTGTTGAATAATTCAGCGCCCCCTGTCTGTATGAGTTAGCATCAATGAAGTTCAGGGCATCCACCAAAGACTGCATCACAGCAATGCTTCTGAGGCATGTTCACCAGTGTACACATGCACATCTTGCATACTCTTTGTATGGACATGAACACTGCATGTGTGCAAATACAGCTGTAAACAGGATTACCAGGAGTTTGTACAAACACACGTACATTTGCATCACTGTACCAGCAAGCACATAATGACAGAATAAAGACAAACTCTCACTGACTGCATGTCCCTGCTTGTGAATAATTCAGACATTGGGGAGAGCGGAAGCTGCTTTGTGGGCTGGTGCTGAGACAGCTAGTGACCCTGCAGCCAGAAGCAAGGACATAGTCCTCTCCTCTCCTCTCCTCAATAATTTGCTCATGTATTAGTAAATAAAACCTCTGAATTTTCCTTTTCTTTATTTCTTTTTAATAGTTTTGACAACCTGAACCAGGACCTACAGAATGCTGATGTTTAGTCTTAGTTGGAATCTTTCTTACTGTAATATAGTATGGGCAAGTATTGTCTCTTTGAGTTTCCATATACTTTTTCCTCTTCAAATTTTTTATTTTTATTTTATTTAATTAGCATTATAACCATTCTGGGCCATGTGCTTCATCTACCCCACTATTTCAAAAAATGCAGATTCTTTTACAATATTAATATATTCAAAATATGTATTTTTGTTAAAACTCTGAATGCTTGGACATCATACTTTGATAGTAATTCTGATATTCATATTTGACTAGACAGTCAAATAATCTTCATTTACCAAGGGCTTTGACAAGTAGATGTGAGATTTCAAGAAGCTAGGTTATGGAATTTTTCTTCTTAAAATTTTACAGAAGAATTTTGAAAAGTGTTTTAATATCTGTTTTTTTTTTCTTTTCTGTTTCGAGTGTTGTGTGCGTGTGTTTAAGACGTGGCTTCTTTTGGTGGAGGCCTTGGATAAGCCTAGGTAGCTTCTTGCCTCCACCAGCACAGCACAGTTTTGTTGTGATGTGTGTTTTTAAGTGAATTATGCTAAAAACTAAACCTAAAAAAACTAAAGCCAGTTTTTATTGTTATAGTTTATTTATTTGTCTTATTAGACATTTTTATGAATTTGTTTTGTATTGCTGTGGATCCGGGTGGAATCATGTCTTTATGTTGGGGTTTGGGGGATGCCTTAAGTGCTGGCCAGGACAAGTGACAAAGGGCTAACGGACAAGGATCTCTTCCAATTGGCAAATCATAATAGTGTAGCATGGAATGACCAACAGGATGCCAAAAGCAAAATTAATCAGTTGCTAAACTGTGATATCAAGGGCTGTAACTCTGCTGCTTCATGTGGAAAATCAGACATTTGCTCACAGGTGATTGGCATCACAAGGTGGGCATGAATACTATAAACCCTATTTTTGACATCAGTCATATGTCAGTGGAGGCTGTATGGTATTTCCGCTGGTAGTTTCTCTAGGGATGCTACAGTCAGCCTCCACCCTTTGTATTGATACAGACCTGAATATGAACTTTTGTGCTTGTGAAATGCTTACCTGAATTCCTTAGAACTACCAGATAAAATGGAAAATATAACACTGAAAACTTCCAGAGTGGCATTGAAATACTAAATTACATAGTATGTAAAATTGTAAAACCACAGAGCCACAATACTAATTATTATTATGGTGTCAGTCTGTGCCATAACAAGCTCGCGACACTCAGAATCTACTTTAACTGCATATTTATATGGGCTGTACCAATGTCCTTTCAATGTCACTTTATGATGAAAAGCTATTACACAGGGTTGCACTGACCTGAAAAAATGACAGCACAATCAAAGTTATATATTCATGAAGCTACTCTTTTTTCTTTTGGTAATGCATTTATTGTCACAACAGATTACATTTACATGGTGTTGAGATGAGTGGAGAACAGAATTGAGATGATTTACAGCATCTTTCTGGTTTATTTTGTGTGTGTTTCATTGAAATTGGATGGCATTCACATATTTCATTACGAGTGCAGGTAGCAGCCCTGGGCCATAGGAGCAGTGTGTAAAGGTTCTGATAGCAGTGACAGCAGACATTTTACCGCTGTGTGAGTAGGTGTGTATGTAAGTGGGAGTAGACTGTCTGGATTTACTGAGAAAGAGAAAATCTTTTTAACCCTTTTTGGCACAGATTTAATCTTTTTACAGCTGTCCAAGGAGGGCAAAAATAAAGCGCTGTTGAATACCACTGTTCATATAGCCAGGAGCACATCACATCTGCCAAAGTCAAAGCCTACATCTGGAATTTTTCGCTATCACATAGATTTTGGGTGTATGTGTATGAAGATTCCTGAGGAATTTTCTGGAAAATAAGCAATGCAATGTTTTTGAGCTATCCAGCTCAATTTTACTGTGATGAATGCAAAAATTACAATCTTACACTAGCATTCAAAAGTTTGGAATCACGCAGAAATGTTCATGTTTTTGATAAAACTGGAGGAGAACACACACTTTTATTCACCAAGGTAGCATGAAATTGATGCAAATATATAGCCAAAACATTATTAATGTTGCTGCTGGAAATGACTGATTTAAAATTATTTAATAAAATTAATTATTTAAGTAAAACAAACTACAAAATCTCCTTTTCAGCAGCCATCAATGATAAACTCTTTTAGCCATCCTTAATTAATAATGTTTAAATGCTATTTGGTTATTAGATATACCTTTGTAATGGTGTTAGTACAATAGCACACTATTATTCTGTCAAATAAGTATGTAAATTGTCTGAAATTTGGTGACAAGATATGGTATTGTAAAGATCATTTCTGGGTTCAAAAATGGCCAAAACAAAACAGCTTTCTCACACATCAGTCTATTGTTGTTTTGAAGGATATTCCATGTGCCAGATTGCCAAGAAACTGAAGATTTTGTATGTTTATTATGGTCTTGAGAGAAAAGGGAAAACTTGAACAAACAGTACAGGAGATGCTCAAGAAGGTAAGTACATCAGTCTGTATTTTGAGAAACAGATGCCTTGCAGGTCCTCAGTTGGCTGCTTCCTTAAATAGTGCATGCCAGGTACAGTGTCATCTGCAACAGTGAAAAGACAACTCTGGGATCCTGGCTTTAAAGGCAGAGTTTAAAAGGCAAACGCATAGCTGAAAGGGGCAAATAAAAAAAAAAAAAAAANAAAAAAAAAAAAAAAAGTTAAAATGGGCAAAATAACACAAGTTGTGGATGGTGGATGATTTGGAAAGGAGTATTATGGCTGAGTGAGTCTAAGTTAGAGGTGTTTGGATGAAGGAGAAGAACATATGTAACACAGTGCAAATGAAAGAATAGTGGAGGAATGTCTTCAGGCGGGGGAATGTGATGTTAGGGGGCTGCTTTGGTGCAAAGCAACCCGAACCCGAATTTCAGGGTGATTCCAAACTTTTGAATGCTAATGTAACTACTAACTAATTTAAAGCTTTAAAATACATAAACAAATGTTTTAGTCATTCATTGATCTGTCAATACACCAATGAATGTAAACTAAAAATTGATTGACAGTCCTAAATTGCATTTTATTTAGGTATGGCTCAGAATTGAGCCTTTGAAAATCAGATCTTTTGTGCCAGTGTAAATCCAGTTATGGTCAGGTGGAGTGGCTTGTGCTGAGAGCATCTGTTTTTTTGTCTTCAACACTCCTCTTAAGAGACCCTTATTAACTCATCAAGATAAAACATACCCACTCAAGAGAACATGCAATACCAAAAAAAAAAAAAAAANAAAAAAAAAAAAAAAAAACCCACATCTGTTCCATTTACTCACACCAAAACCTCATCTCTCCCTCAAATCTACAGTTTATGTGCCCTAACTACTCTCTTCCTACGTACAATCATTTACATCATTACAATCACATCACTGCTCCTCAAAGGAGATGTTACGTTTTTGTTTCAGGTTTGTCACACACTGAAGGATCACAACACTTGTATGCCATTTGGTGGGCCGGTAGAGAGTGTTGACGGGTTAGCCGCCACGTCTGTCTTGCCTTGGTTACTTTTCTCATTCAAGTTTCAAATTCCCATGACAGCAAGACAGACAATACTGGAAGGTGACTGTAGTTTAGCATCTCAACCATACAGTCCAGAATCTCTTACTGAGGGGGAGATATTAAAAAAAAAAAAAAAAAANAAAAAAAAAAAAAAAAACACCGAGTGGTTTAATAAACAGGATTTGATCATTTTCTCTTGGATTTTCCTGTATCCTGTGGTGAGATCACTCCATCAAATAATCCATCTATCCCAGAACTCCACACTGATGAAGCCTCAGGCAGGTTCTCCTTGGACACAGCGTTCGGTGGTCAAAGTTCAACCAGTGATGCCAGTTTGCAGCTGCTTCCACGCTGCAGCTTTCACATTCCTCCTGTTTAATAAGTTAAAATTTTTTAAATGACTTTCATCTTCAGGCATACTAGGTGATTACCCTCCTTTCCTTTATCTGCAGTGGTGATTTGTTAACATATATGTACATCATCGGTTGCCATGGCTGGTACTGATTACGGTGTTGTCGTGGCGACAGTGTGAGTGGCGTTCAGGTGTTGGCTGGGGGTGGTGTGTTCACTGGTGATGGTCATTGCTGGGGAAGTTCTGACTGCTGCTTCTTGGGTTTTAGAGTGTCTATGAGGGACTGGACGCCTCGCTTCACACTGCTACTCACACGGCGTGTCACATTGTCTGCAGAGGGCGAGGAGGAGGAGCTGGCACGTTGGGAGGGGGGGCGTGCCACCAGACACTTCTGATACCGCAGCTAAGGAGGAGGAGGAGAGAAGTGTTAACTGACCAATTTATTGAATTCAAAACTTGTTTTAGTGCATATTTTAGCTTAAAAGCAAACTATAAATATGAACTTACCACACATGCTGCCTGCACAGCCTCAGACACACTGCCTGCGTTGGGATCACACCAAAACGCATGACACTGGAAATGCTGGTTTCCTGTGTCCATGATGAAGGCAAATGTGTGCACATCATGTCCCACTCCCATGAAGGACAAGAAACGGACACGACACTCCACCAACGCCTCCTCTTCCTCCTCCTGCACAGATAGCCAAAAGGAAAATTAGCCTGATGCTAAACCTAATCCTTTCTAATCGACAATAAGAGAAATGCTCCTCGCCTTCTCTTTGATGACGGCGACAGTGGTGTCAGCAATACTCAGTATGACAGGAGTCCAGTCCTCTTTGCCTGTGGAGGTCACAAGGCTGTCGATGGCTCCATTTATGATGTCCATACCTGGGGACAAAACACAGGAGTGTCTCATCAGTGTGTTTAATTGATTACAGGGATATATGATAGCTTGTGATGTGTGTGTGTGTGTGTGTACAGCTTTTACTATAGTTTGAGTTTTACCTATAGGACGAGACACGGATATCATGCCCAGGTACAGCACATGGAACTTCTGCACCAGCTCAGTCTTTGGCATGGGAAACTCTGCAGAGAAAACACACACAAAAAACACACAGGGAATATTAATAACACGACAACATCTAACTCAAAGTCCCAAAAGAAAGGTCCACACATGATAATTAGTTTAAACTAGATACATAAATAAACACTTGTGAATATTTTAATATTTCAGGATGCCGTTGATATGATTAGTGCATGAAAAATATGCAGAGTTTCAGAGCTGGATGTTTTCGATATGAAAACCCATCTGTGAGTGTTAAATGGCTTGTGGGCAGAAAATATGCAGAGATAATGAGGATGATCGAAAATGAAATCATCTGTATCTCAATCAGCAAAGGCATTAGCATATTTTACCCTCTGCAGCTCACTATTCACACATCAATTAGCTTCATTAACCTGAGATGAATACTTACAGGGATGATAAATATCTAAAATGATCCTAAAAGTGGTTAAATATTAAGGTATGCAGTTGAAGTTGAAGATTCATGAAGACAAAATAAAGAGAATGTGGTGAGACTGACTCAGTGACAACCCCCACGACTCCCATGTGACCCATGGAGTCATCTCACACATCTCAGAGGATAAATAAAGGGTTCTGTTCAACATAGACTCAGAACTGAAAAAGCTACTTGGATGATTTAAGAATAAATAGTGATTAGTTGCCTACTGTTGCTGCATATCCAATAACCAGCATGATTAAGAACCTTCAGAGACATATGACAAACTCTATTCGCAACCATTTATCTGCTAAAGAACATTCATGGAACCTCGGAGGGCTGACATAGCACTATGAGTCACTGAGAAGCGCCTGGGATAGACACAGCCAAGCCACAGATTACTGTATATGCTGGTTTACAAACCTAGTAGCCCTGTCTGACCGCTGACATTTCACCATGCAATTGCATTTCAGCCCAGCTCATGGTATTTTAAAGTTGTGTTGTGCCACTCTGAAAATTGCTCTTTGCAGGTTTTGAGTTTCTCTTCCATTGTTGTGTCACTTCTGCCTATTGTCACATACAACTATTCTCTCATTGGTGGTGCATTTGAAAGGCAATGGCGGACGGGTCAAAGTTGAATTTGGTTGAACATTGAGCGCAGCATCTGAGCAGTGCGTGTTACTCAAGGTGGCATGTCTTGAGGCTGGGAGCCCAGCCCAGCTGCTGCTGCTCAGCTCCCAATACACAACAATGGAACACACACTCAGCGCACTGCTCATGCTTGTCATGTGAAAGCAGCCTTATAGTTTAGAGGGTGTGCATATCAACCATAACAACTACCTGTAATATGTAATTTCCATTTAAAAAACTATGTTAGAATGAAACACTGAATAAAGAAAGCTCAAAATATAGCCAAATACCACCACATATTTAGACTACAAGTGACATCACCCTCAGTCAAAACAAGTTGAAGCTCATTTCACACAATCGCTTCTCAATAGTTTCAGGATGTAACAGTTCATCATGAACTCATCTGCCTCTCTAATGTAATCTAACATACTTCCACATCTCCTCCTTAGTGATCAGTACAGATTGAATGAGGGAAATCAATCTAGGATAATGGTTTTTACCTGGATTTACCTCATCGGTGTACTTTATGAGATGAGTAATATATCTTTCACATTCACTGTGGTTAAGCCTCTGAAGAGAGTTGTTACATGACCAGAATTCTGAGAAGTCTCTCGCACTTTGGAGGCCGTTTTAAAGTCGAGCACAGAGAGCAGATCGATTGCAACAAACATCCAGAATGCAGCAAGACTGCATTCTGGTTTTGATCCCACAATCATTTTGTGCTAATCTACTTTTACACTTTAGATTTTGCCCAAACACAGGATTGCAAACACCATGACAAGATGTAATCCAAGCACGACAGCATAGCATGAAGCCGACCTCAAGATAGTGAATGGAAAATCTCTGCAGCTATTGACTGCGCGGCCAACTTATCTCACTGGATAGCCACTGGTTTTTAGTTAAAAAGTCTGTAAATTCAGCTGAATTACGGCTATAAAAGATGTGAGGGGTGTTTCACCAATAAGTACTTTGATCCTGGCATTGGCATGGAGGCTGTGGATCGCCAGGCCTCTCCTCTAAGAAACACTAATTGCATTTTAATGAGCTTGACTTCCTCTGAAAGCAAAGAGCTGATACAGTTCTTTTAATATTCTGATGCCGGAGCGCCTTTCCCTCACACTGAGCAGATACAACACAGCAGCTGAAGTTATAGGAGCAAATGAATTGCACTTACACATTTTCTCTGCCTTCCTGTTATTATTGGGGACAAAAATGAACAAGCAGCGGGACATAGTGAAATGGAAAATAGTGAATAGAATTAGCACTGCGAGGATAAAGCTCAGTGCAGCGAGGAGTTGTTCCGCAGTCAGCATTATCTGTACAGAATTCAACTCGCGATCTATTTCATTAACAAATATTCACTATTGCTCCTGAGTTGATAAGGTAACTTTTATATAAATATGTGTGGTTTTGAATGTGGAGGAATGTTGTGATATGAGACAAAAACCCATGGCGGGGAAGATAGCATGCAGCTGACAAATCCAATTCCCTAGAGAGGGAACTACAGAAGAATGAGGCTCAAAGAAATGATGTGTGTACATGTCTCTTTGTGTGTGTGTGTGTGTGTGTGTACCTTGTAGGGGTACATCAGAGCCTGTCTGGNTCTCTTTGTGTGTGTGTGTGTGTGTGTGTGTGTGTGTGTGTGTGTGTACCTTGTAGGGGTACATCAGAGCCTGTCTGGGAGGAGCTGCCAGCTGCAGCCTTGGCACTTTTCCTTTCAGCCATAATCTAGACAAGGAGAGGGGATAAAACATGGAGAGAGAGGGACAAAATGGTAGGGAGGAGAAAGAAGGGTGATGGAAAGGGAAACAGAAGAAAAGGAAGAGATGAAAGATGAATGCAAAGTGCATGTGGAGAAGAAAGGGAAAGTGAGGGTTGAGAAAAGACAAAAACATGGTTGATTGTCTAACAAACGAACAGGAAAGTACTATTTATCAAAAGCACTGCATTCCTCATTGTGTTTTCTCTTTTGCTCCTTTTCGTTCCTCTGCTGCAGCGTTTTGCTGTTTAAAGGCTGTTGAATCGTCTGCATGGCCTCTGCACTGTGCTGCTGCACTCTCTTCCTGCTACAGATAGTTGATTAATTGTAGGTGTCATTAATCAAAGTCTGTGGTGAGTCTGCAACTCTGCTCATGGGGGAACATGCAAGCAGACGCACACGCGCACACGAAGCCACAGAAAGACACTCTGTGTACTGTGCAGCTGCTGGGACTCAGGTCACCAAGTTTCCCCACTGCAGTAAAGAGAGATCTACAGTACAGTGTGTTTAAAATAGGCAGTGTGAGGTGTCATGGTCTCTCTCTCTCTCTCTCTCTCTCTCTCTCTCTCTCTCTCTCTCTCTCTCTCACTCACACAGACACACACTTCATTTGAGATGAGAAGAAGAAATTAAAGGAAATAACACTTAAGTTCTAAATGGGTCAATGTGCCTCTAGGGAAATGATCAATGCAAGTGGTATCATCTCTTACAAGGTCACTGTCGGACTCAGTGTGAATGTACACAGTGTACACAGCAAATAAAAAGTGTGTGTGTGTATGAGAGAGAGAGAGAGCGAGAGAGAGAGAGAGAGCGAGAGAGAGAGAGAGACTTGGCTTTATTCTGCAGAGTTGTCCTATGACATCTTGTATCTGAGGTTAACATACTGTTACAACCTTCTCTCGCTCTCTCTCTCTCTCTCTCTCTCTTTCTCTCTCTCCTCTTAACACTTTCCTCTCTCTTTCTCTGCTCAGCTTCTTTTTTTTATGATTAAACTGTGGTCCTCCTCGTCAGGCCACCGCAGCTCTGACCTGGCTCTTCTTGTGCATATAACGTGCATGTACGAGTTCAAATTTTGTTTTCCTGTTGTAGTCTTTAAAAGGTGCTCTGGGTTACATAGCAGCAAAGAGATGTTTTTTTTTTTTTTTTTTANTTTTTTTTTTTTTTTTTCACTAGTCGCCTTAATTAAAGCTTGATAGCTTGTTTGAGTGCATCTGATAAGCTTGTTTGTTCAGATGTGATGATGGTAATGACACCAACCTTGGAGCAGATTTCGTGGAGACTCGTGGCGATGGCTGCAGCAGGGGTATCACACCGGAACACGTGACATTTCAGCACCCGTGTGTTTTTGTCTCTCGCCACATAGGCAAAGTCCCTGAAGCGTGCACGGAACACAAACAACATACATGCATGAATTTCTAACACAGCCATAAAACCACACACAGTGCTTACTGTGATTCACCTTCATAGCAGATACATCAAGTACCAAACACATTAAAATGTTAAAGGGGCAGGAAGTAGGAATTTCTGCTGTTCCATATCAGAAACTGCCAATATGGAAGCTCACTCTGGAAGAAGATTTGAGAGTGTGCAGGGACAAATTCATAAGAGCAGAACATGTTTTGAGTATGAGGACACAGCCGAATCATGAATCAAGACTTTGAAGAGAAAAGAGGAATTGTGACTCCAGATTTGAGTGAACAAGGTTTAATTTGCATTCTATCTTCAAAGCTGTTTGCCCTCATATGTTTACATGCACACTAAAAAAAATAACTTTTTTTCAAATGACATATAAACACCGTAATCAGATGAAAATTTGCATAAACCAATGCCAGTGTAGTCCAAGTTACAGACTGAAATTATGTGATTGTGAGTTGATTTATTTAAGCATGTAAGTGCTCCATCAGCTTACAATCGCTGTAAGAATTTTGCACATGCAAGCCAATTAAGAAACGAGACATGCATGTTTAGCAAATGATCAAATCCCCTTAATTCCATGTTTCTGGCTTAGTAGCATTTTTGCCTTAATTGCAGTACAGACAAAAAGCAGAGTGTACTCTGCATGTCAATGAACTGACCGATACTGCAAGCAGAGCAAAATCTAAAATTTGTTTGTTGTTAAAATTTGACTTGGAATTAAAGCATCATCCAGTTAGATCATGGCTTCTAGCTTACATCAGACTACAGACACAAATATGAAATCAACATGACCCTAATAGTCAGATTTTGGGCCTGTCTTCTGAGGAAAAAACTCAAGATTCTAACAGAAAAGCTGCAGAAAATAATGAGATCTCATTTTGGACTGAGTGCACATAAATCTAAATTTTGCTCTCAATGTTCCACTCTTACGATTCTTAAGTTTTGTCTTACAGAGCTATTAACCCTCAAATTTGATTTCTGCTCACTCAGTGATTTTGTGTTTAATGAACTGAGCACCTGCAGGAGACTGACTGAGCTGATGAAATACTAGTCACTTTATATTTCTTCACCAGGTGCTGGAATTAATCCCCTACCCTCCAACTGTTCCAACGAGGGAACGCTGAGCAGCAAACCATGTTGCAATACATTTCCTGCGCAAGCCAAAAAAGAAATCAAATGATGACACAGTATTAAGGCCCCAGTATACTTCAAAACGGCAAAAGAAAAGGTGTACATGTTAGAACACAATGCGCAGAGTTATTTTTCTGCTGTAGAATGGTCCCAAGTTGCCTGTTACCATAGATGGCAGTGAAAGATGCTTACAGCTGATGGAGAGAGGAGTTTGCAGTGGCCATAGTTTATTAAGTGATTAAAAATGAAGGCAAAGAAAACAGATAAGATGATGGTCAACTCGTCCTCTAAATCTGTAGGAAAGAAGGTGGACAATTTTATCTGTTTATTCGACAAATGTGGACTTTAGATAAGCTGCTCCAACAGCAGCGGAAACAAAAGTCGAGCTCTATGCTGGCCCCTCAGTACCAGCCATGTGATATCTGGACCAATTATGGTGAAGGGGAGGTATCAGAGGTAGAAAAAACAAAAGGCTAAAGTTCTCCTGCAAGAAGACACCGAAAGAGCCTGAAACACTGAGTCTTGAGCCTTCAAGACATCTTTTTACCCTGAAAGTTTTATGAAGTATACTGGAGCCTTTGCTGCATTTTGTATAATGACCTTCTCTATATTTCTGTAAGTTGTCTGCTTCAGATCACTTGATCACTCAAAAATTGTGAAAATTGTCCTTTAGTATTTGCGTCAGCCACAGGTTGCTTAAACTTTGCTAGTGTTGCTATAATTTGATGTAATGCCCCTTTGACATACAGAAATGTGCTGTTTCTGCTGTCTCCCTGTCTTTAGTCATTCTTAACTGAAAATAGTGTTGGGTATTTTTGGGGTAGAATGACACACTCATACAAATACACAAACATGTGCATACAAGGATGCAATTGTGTGTCCCAAAGTCTCACAATGTTTAAAAAGGAGGAATATGAGGGGGTTAGAGTGGGAATCAGAGAGAGAGAAAAAGAAACTCCACAGAGAAGTAAACTTGGAACTGGGAGTGGGTGGTAGATGAAACACAGCTACATCTGTGAGAAGTTCAGACACAAATGGTGGCGGCACACACACACACACACAACAGCAAATGTAAACACATTTCAGCTTTGTTAACAGCTAAGACAATCTGNCACACACACACACACACAACAGCAAATGTAAACACATTTCAGCTTTGTTAACAGCTAAGACAATCTGCAGAACAAATGGTATGAAGATGAGTTTCCGGCCAGGATGGAAATGTGTGAGGAAACAGACTGAGGGTGAGAGTGAAAAGTGCAGCGGGGGCATGCAGAGACACCACCTGGATAGCAATGTCACCAGATGCAGCCGAACAGCTTCATTCACAGACACACACGGCACACACCCAAATAACCATACACACAAAGAAATATGGCAAACACAGCCTGCATTTATCACAGTGGGCTCTGTGTTTATGAGTCCATTATCTGCCAGTCTCCTCTGCTTAATTGTGTGCTCTCACACTTTGGGTCGATAATGCTTCTCGCCTGTGGCCAGGAAGGAAAACACAATGGGTGGGATGTGTTTTTTGTGTGTGTGCTTCTCTGTAGGTGTGTGTGTGTACGTCCACCGCACTTTGTTCTGGGACATTTGAGCAATGTGTCACCAAAGTGGCATGAGTGGCCTTGCCTCTCCACTACAAATGGTTCTTTTATGATGCCTTTACGGTCTCTGGGGGATCAAAATGCTATAAAACGGCATGCAACTGACTGTTGATGGGAAACAGCCTGTGGCCGGTCTGGCTCGCTGATGATTTAACACCAGCGATTTAGACCTTCAGTTGTTGCTGCCTCCTTTAAAGAGCAACAGTGACTCTGGGCGAAGCAATAGCAACTGATTTGATGCCTGAAGTGACAGAAGTGGTTGCATGGGGGATGGCAGACTTGACAACGATTACTGAAAACAGTGGAACTGCACGAACACACCAGAGCACGTCACGGAGAGCGGTTACCTTTCTCTGGGTCCCGGAGAGCAGAGGGGCAGGTGGTGAAATNCACGTCACGGAGAGCGGTTACCTTTCTCTGGGTCCCGGAGAGCAGAGGGGCAGGTGGTGAAATTTTTTTTTTAAAGGAAGCAAAGAAGAAAGAATGGAAAATAAGGGAGAAGAAAGGAGGGAAACAGTAAAGGAATTAAGAAAGGAAAGACAGAGGGAGGTAGATTACAGGGAGAAAAATGTATTGAGGGGAAAGGATGAAAAGAGGAATGGAAAAAATGAGAGAGAGAGAGAGAGAAGGGAAAAAAGTAGGGTAGGAAAAGAAACAAGAGCAATGTTAATACATATAATATACTGAGTCAGCCATAAGCGTATAGAAACAGACAGTGCTCCTTCACTTCAATCTGTCTTCCCCTGTGCTGTGTGTGTGTGTGTGTGTGTGTGTGTGTGTGTGTGTGTGCGCGTGTGTGTGAGCACTGCAGTTCAGTTTTATGTACGTTTCATTTCCATGACTTAATGTTCTGCTCGATGACATGACACACCTTTCTTGTGAGATGCTCGCAGGAGACACACACACACACACACACACACACACACACACGCACCACCCCCTATTTCTCCATCCTCCTCTCAGTCTCTTTCATCTCTTTGCTTTTGCTCTTTAATCTCCCTGTGCATCTCGGCTCTCTCTCTCTCTCTCTCTCTCACTCTCACTCTTCGCTCTCTCTTTTTCTTTTTTCTGTAACAGGGTAGGCACAAAAAGACCAAAATAAAAAAAAAAAAAAAATTNAAAAAAAAAAAAAAAATTGAACAACACAGAATAAATCATATCAATCCATCACAGCCATGTAGACTCATGTACGCTACTTATCAGGGACACTACAAACTAACCCTCAGAGGATAAAGAACAGAGGGCTAATTCACCCATCCTCTACCTTTGATCTTTTATCCACTTAACAGGAAGCAGCGTGTGTGTGTGTGAGTGTGTATGTGCATGTGTGTGCGGCAGCAACTGAGTTCAAACAGGGTCTTCAGAGTCAGGCATCAAAACTGCTGTTTCTACTCGGTCTCCAAACAGCTAGTGGTCGCTCACATGTACACGCAATGACACATACACACACGCGCACACTCACACTCATACTCCATGCTTTTTAATTGACATTCACTTTGGTGCATTTGGATTCCAGCGTCAAACTTCTGAATTGCTCTCATGTGCTTCAGCAACACATCCCCATTCTTTCCTTTCTACAAATGATTTGCATATGAGTATCAATGAGTGTTGTGTATGTGGTTTCTTACTGACAACTTCACATGCGACAACAACCCAGAACTCACTCGCTTTCCCCAGAAACCTAGCGAGAAAGCCGGAGTGATAGAGAAGAATCAGAAGAAAGAGAGAGGGGGGAAGAGGGGCAGTTGTTGGTATACGTTGACGTAAAGGATCATTTAGCCCTGACTTCTGATAATGCAGATAATGAGATATTATAGAGTGACAGGAAGCTAATCAAACAATGACAGACTTGACAGATGTAGGAAAACCTGACAGTGTTTGACAGGAAAGAGATGCATATAAGAGACAGAGAAAGGGGGCTGAGAAAAAAAAAAGGCGGGAGTGCAAAAGAGGAAAGGGTACGAGGTGTGAGGGCCCAACGGGGGAGGCAGAGGTGGTGAGTGGGGTAAAAAGGGGTGAAAAAAGTAGGAGATGAAAGGCATAAAACACCAAAGCAGTAAAACAAGTTAGAGCCAAACTCCCAGTACTCACGCCTGTTTTTCTCCTCTGCTCCACTTTCTAAAGCTGAATAAAGAACGACTGACTACTACTACCAATCTGTCTTTGATCCTGATAGCTGGGAGGCAGAAAGGCTGAAAGGAGGAATGCAAACCTGAGATGAAATGAGGTCACAGCTGGAGATGGATGGTGAACAGAACCTTTACTAGGAACCCACAAGCAGTAGTATTTACTTCACCATATGTACAAACTAATATTAGCATCTGTTCAACTGCTAACGATAAAGGATAAAGGATAATTCCACCCTCTGATACTTTTAGCATGGTTTATATCTTCAGTTTGTGATATTCACTTGTTTCCACTTTGCTTAACTGGCTTTATCTGTCACACTTCATTATTTTTGCTAATTCCTCTGATCTTCCAAATTGTTCAAATTGCATACCAGTGTTCAAAAGTTTGGAATCACCCAGAAATTTTTATGTTTTTGATAGAAACTGATAGTTTTATTCAGGAAAAGATGTGGAACACCCAGATTCTCAAGAGGATAATAATATCAGAGTCTGTCGTCTGAGAAAGAGATGCCTTACGGGTACCCAGTTAGCTGCTGCTTTAAATAGTACACGCTGAATACCAATGTTATCTGCAACAGTGAAAAGACAACTCTGGGATGCTGGATTTAAAGGCTGAATTTCAAATTAAATAAAAATCATCCACAGTCTGCTGTCTTATTCTTTTGTCCATTTTAATCTTTTCTTTTTATTTGCCAGTTTTATTTAACCAGCATTGGCCTGGGGTCATCTTTTCACTATTGTTGATGGATTTTTATATGAAATACAGGATAGCTGAAAAGTGTTTAGCTACTTAATTCCAAAGTGCCTATGCTGGGAGTAAAAAAGAAACCAAAAATATAAGGTGCAATAGCAAAAGCTGATGTTTCATTACTGGATTTTATCCTTGTATTTCATTTTCAGCATCAGGAAGAATTTAAATAATACGAAGTTTTACTGATGCTACTGTCTTATTTCAAGAACACTGAATTGTTGTTAATTTCACTGTGCGTCTTCAGGTGCTGAAAACGGACCGATAGCACAAATGCGTCCCACAACTGTTGCAATAAAAGAGCTTTTGAAAAGGCTGTGAAAACAAAACCGGCGTAACTACTCCCTAGTCTGTTTTGTGTGCTTTCTTCCCTTCCGTAGCTTCCATTACTACTCAGTAGAGGCTTGTGTCCTCTCCAAACCATCTGTCTCACGCACACGCACACACACACATACAGAGCAATAAGGATTACACACACACTTCGCACAGACTTCAATTATCAAACAGTGTCTCCGTAGTGCTGCTATCCATGCTAACACACTTGCTGATGTTTATGCAAAATGCTGATTAGAAACATCTGGGGAGAAACTTACCACGACTGTCCTGTAGAGAGATGTGTGTGTGTGTGTGTGTGTGTGTGTGTGTTATATAAAAACNTACCACGACTGTCCTGTAGAGAGATGTGTGTGTGTGTGTGTGTGTGTGTGTGTTATATAAAAACCTAGATATGTGCGTATTGATTGCAGTCTGACAGGTAACTCTGTTCTAGTTGACAGCAGTGAGACTTTGGCTTCAGTCCAAAGTGAGAGTGGCTCTGATCTAATTTCTCAGCTGGGTTCTGTGACAGGTAAGAGTAGCCCACTAGTGAAACAACCACAGGAATGTGAATTAGCGCTAAGGCTGTAAAGAGAATAACAAAGCACCTGGCAGGTGTGTTTAGTTTAGTGGCTATTTCACTCAATTATTCTCAACAAAAAGCTGCTTCTGTAAATCGTGGGCCTGTGTTTTTATTAGCCAACTTTAACACCTTAAGCTGCACAGTTCTCACCAAAGCTAATAAATGATTATAACTCATGACAATAAATAATACAACAGGTGCAATTAAAAAGAAAGTTTGCCCTAAAAGTTCTCATTTTAAGTGCTGAAAAAGCATCTTTGAATGCCAAAAACAAATCTGTATTATTCAAATCAAATTCAGTTGGTAAGAATACCAGGAGAGTTTGGTTGGTACTCACTTATTGTTACTCTATGTTCCATTCTGAAGGTTTTTTCTCCGAAACCAGAGAAGATATCCATCAGTAATTTAAGGTGTGTGTGCGTTGACCAGGCCTCATTTTAAAGTCTTTACTGTGATTTCATTACTTATTAAAATTACCTCACCAATGATCAAACTCATATTTAGCTGAGGTTGCTTGATATGCAAATGAGCTTTTAACAATAGAGCTTACACATGCATTTTTTTTTTTGTTTGAGAGGGCACATGCATACTGATGCACCATTCACTCCTGACAATAGTCACCCGTATGTTTTCTGTTGGAAAGTTCCACATTTTCTTTAGTGTACATTGAATAACCGTTGCAATAAACTGCTGCAATGAAACAGTTCAAACAGTGTAACAGTGGAAGCCTGAGTGCTGATAATATCTGTAGAGTTGACTTAATTGAACTTTACTGTAACAGAATGCAGAAGTATGGAGATTAAAAAAAACAAACAAAAAAAAACCAAAACAAAACAAATAAAACTCACTGATAAAGCAAGAAAGAAGAGAAGCAAATTGTAATGTTGCACCCAGAGGACTTATATAGAACTTCTCACCTTAAAACAAACAAGAGACTCCTAAGGGGTCAAGATTTTGCTTCTGTTTTTGCAGTAGAATAATTAAGAATTCAGCACAGCCCCTGAAAATGAGGCTTCAGCACTAGTGGTGCCATGTTCCCGTCCCATTTCTGGGATTTACTGTATAATATTTCCAATATTTTAATAGTGTGGAGAGATACATAATGTGGAGTTTATATCCACAGCTTTGGCACTGGAGTACTACAGCTGGTCCTTTAAGCCTGTGTGACAACTGAGCAGGGTAAAACACTCTGCAACTTGGTGAATTAGTCATGTCCCACAGCCATTAGGCCTAATGTAGAATGTCTGGCATAATTACCTCTCAACACCGTAAAACTGTTTACAGCACTGAGATGAGCTGCAAAATGAGCAACCAGGGCCACAGGGTGAGACCAAGAGAAGGTGCCATATACTCCTCTTTTCTCTCTGTAACAACTGTACACACTCTCACTAAAACACACACACACACACACACACTACATGCTCACAGGCAGGCAGACAAAGACACACAATCACCAATAAAGTCTGAAGCGGCAAAAAACTGGGGCAAAATGGAACGATAATAACAATAAAACTATTGTCTGTGGCATATTGAAGTGCTCAAATCACATTGTTTGTGTGATTTGAGCAGGAAGTGGTGTTGTTTACAGCTGTAGCTACGCTTCAGTCTTCAGAAAACTTGCAAGTTTACAAAGCTGACAGGGAAAATTGTGTTTGACTAAATGGAAGAAATCAGCTCGACCCCAGCTTCTGTTCTTGCAGCATTGTGACCCAATTCCAGGATGGAGAGTGAAGAGAGGGGGGCAACAAGGAGAGGGGGGAACACATAGCACCCATGTGTCAACACTCATAGTATTTCATTATGTATTTAAGAGCAGAGGTTGGGAGAGAGTGAGGGATCAGAGGGAGAAGAAGGGATTCCTGGTGGGCGAGAAAAAGAATGTCCCGGTGTTCTCTCCTCTTGATCATTTATACATCAAACTGCTCCGTACATCACACCATGCGTATGTGTCGCTGTGACAATATTCACTTGATAAAAAGCTTCATCGAGATGTCACTTCAGTAAGATACCATTATCAGATGTACATACGTGTGAGGTGAGACAGATAGAAAGNAGAGAGAGAGAGAAGAAAATGTGTGGGAGAGCTCAGGGATTTTGTGTTTCTAGTTATTCCAAGATCTACTCACTGTGCAGTTTGCATCGTTCTGTGTGACCCAAACTAATTAACTACATGTGCCATAAATCATGCATGTTTCATACACATACAATACACTAATATGCAGCTTTTCTGCCATCCTTACATGGGATATGGTACAGTTCTAATCCTCTAAGTAGGCCAAATACCTTTTCTGTATGTGATAAAAAACATGATTACAGGAATGCAACATTTCCTCCATTAACAATATATCTTATATAAGCTGTTTAATTCAGGCATTAATATTTAGCTTTGTTTGAATTATTAACGTAACAGTTATATTTTCCAACAACTATCTGCAGCTTCAAGCCAACTGTAGAAAATGCAAAACATATAACTATTTAATCCTATATTCTTATATAGGATTTCAATTATTATTTCCTACAAAGCCTCCAACCAGCAAGTTTATCTTATTTTAGTTAGCGGAGCTGGTGTTGTTGGTCAATCAGAGTTGAGGAATGTGCCTCATTTGCCCTGTGTGCATTTCAAGTTTATTCAGTAATTACCCTTTTGTCTTAATCTATTTGCAAATGACCAGAAATATTATTTTTATCGTGAGATGTAGTATATTTGAAATGGTAATCATGTCTGCCCTTTAAAAACACCCTCAAAATCAATTATTTGGATAGACTGATTTAAAGTCAAATCAGATTTACAACCTTACAAATTTATTATGCTCTTCTGTAATTCAATAAGTGGATAAACAACTTGCAGAAACAATCATATTGTTTTTCATACAGGCGTATATTCAAATATATTCGACTAAAATTGTCAGTGTTTGCCACTTCTGCTGTCTGTTATCTGAATGGATGGACTGCAACTGTGCCGGCGTCCTGCTGCGTTCAGCTCTGTACGATCAGCAAACATCAGCCTCGCCTCACATCTCCACCCGCCATGGCTGGGACCAGCTACAGTTTATCGGCAAGAGATTTATTGGCTGGTGGGGCAAGGAAGGGGATCTATAGGAGGAACAGGAGGAGTAATCCTTCAGGNAGAGAGAGAGAGAGAGAGAGAGAGAGAGAGAGAGAGAGAGAGAGAGACTTAGGATGGAGACTTGTGAGAGGAAACAGTGGGAGAGGGGGAGGGTTGTCGGGTAGGTTTGTGTTTTTAAGACCTTTCTGCAAATGTATTTTTGTATTCTTTCTCTCTCTCTCTCTCTCTCTCTCTCTCTCTCTCTCTCTCTCTCTCTCTCTCTGTATGTTTGAGCTCTACCTTGTATAGGATATGACAAAGTCTGGAGTGAGAAGAGACAGCTTCATAATGATGCTTTAAAAAATGAAAGCTTGTGGGTGTTTCGGTGGGCCTGGACACATACACACACACCAAGTAGTGTGTGTGTGGTGAAGTGGGAGTGATGGATTGTGGATAAGTGGAGGGAGCAGACATGGTGGAGCGATGACTTGTGGGGAAAGAGAGAGGTTGGGAAGGTTCAAATCGGAGCAGCAGTGGGAAGGAAAGGTCATCAATCACTCTGGCATCTATCGAGTGGGTCTAGGTGTTCTGGCACCGTCCCTGTGGACCCTTGAAGGGACCTGC
Organism: Lucifuga dentata; assembly: GCA_014773175.1. Taxonomy (NCBI): domain Eukaryota; kingdom Metazoa; phylum Chordata; class Actinopteri; order Ophidiiformes; family Bythitidae; genus Lucifuga; species Lucifuga dentata. The sequence goes on from VXCM01000257.1 coordinate 174,340, forward strand.
ATGATAATTAAGACTACAGGGGCTGTGACATTAGCAAAAGAGCTGCAGTTCAATTGGGGCATCGTGACTGGACTGGGAGAGTGACACAGCTGCCATTATCTGACCTGGAACGTCCAACCAAACATGTACACAAGTAGGCACGCACACGCACACACACACACACACACACACACACTTACTTCACTGACATTAACAGCTGTGATTGCTACAATGTGTTCACCATTAATTTATAATGCTGTAGGCTCATGTTTTTTCTCCTCTTCTTCCCTTCCCTTCCCTTCTTCCTCTTCTACATGCCATAGCTGTCCACAGAAGGTCAACATTAGGGGGAAATAAATGAGCAGTGGGGGGAATAAGCAAGCAGAAGCCCACTGCTGCCCCACTAATGAATATGAATGAAATGTGCAGCGAATGGGTGTGAGAGTGTGTTTGCTTTTGTGTGTTATGGGTGTTTGTGTGTACTTGCATATCTGATGATGATGATGAGCCATTACTGAAGAAAGGTAAGTTCACTTTAACAGGATTTAAAGCACACAGACATCAGGGCTATACAAAAAGGCTATTACAGCCATACTGTACATCACAGCGGCATGGATCCTGAGCATTACAACAATGTTGTCTCAATCCCAATACGCGTCAAGGACAAGAAAATAAGTAGGAGTCACCCTCCTGATGTCGTAAATCATTTCAGTCTGTTTCTTCCTCGCTTGGTGTTTTCTAGCTCATTTCTCATCCTCCTCTCTCCTCTTTCTGCACTTGCTATAGTAGAGAAAGAGAAAAAGGGAATCCTCCACATATGCATACAGTGAAAGCATACACATTTATCATGCTTACATGTGCACACATGCGCATGCACACACACACACCTTTACTCAGGTATGTATCTTTACATGCACAAATACAGAAGGCAGTGCACGATATGTCAAAAATAGATATTTTGGTTCTGCAAAACACACAGAAATACACCATGCGCAATAACAAGGAGCTTCAAAAACCATGACACAGGCTTGAAAAATCCCTGCAATACACCCGGTCTCATACTCCCTAATCCTACTTTTCTTAATCCCTCTTTTGCTTACTTCATCTTTCTTTCGTTCACTTTCTGACTCTTTCTAATCACCTCCCTCAGTGCTTGTGTCTCAGTCTCTCCGGCTGTTAAACTGCTGCCGACAGCCTGCATCACTACACCTGACGGCGAGAGAGAGAGAGAGAGGTNTGTTAAACTGCTGCCGACAGCCTGCATCACTACACCTGACGGCGAGAGAGAGAGAGAGAGGTGGAGAGAGTACACAGCAGGAGACTGAGAAGCAAGTGGGTGAGAACAAACAAAAAAGGAAATGTAGTGAACAAAAGTATAGGACTGGGAGACGTGCATTTCTCTCTGCAAACAGAATAACTTGAAATCAACACAGGACACAGGAGAGAGGCAGAGTGATGGCTGGGTAAAGCCAGAGGAACAGTGGAGGACTATAAGTAAGAGATGAATGAATGGAGAGAGGTAGAGGAGTGAAAGAACACAAGACAGTGGTACTCACACAGGCAGACATCCTCGTCCCGTTATCAACTGTGTGCCTGTCTCGTTAGCTCCAGCACCACAGTGACATTACTACAGCCCCCTTTTGCCGCGATACGCGGAATAATTCACTTCCCGTCTGCCTCCTCTCTTTTTCTTCTTCTTTTCAATCCTCCAGTGGTCCTTTCCCCTTCTCTGCCTCCTCCTTCCTCCCTTCCACTCCCCCTGCTTTTCCTTCTCCGCTTTCTCCTTCTGTTACACCTTCTCTCTTCCACAGTCTATTTGGTGTGGAGAAGCGACTCCTCTGCAAGGTCCTGCCTTCTGCCAACTCCCCCTCCCCCCTCCCCTTTCCTCCCTCACTGGCTCTCCATCACTCTGTTTATACAGCTCACTCTCAAAAGCATCACCACTCTTTTTACTGCATCTTTTGCTTCTTCAGCTGTTATCTTTATCTTTCCCCTCTCTTGTCTTACTAAAAACTGGCAAAAAAGGAGAGCTTATACCTTCCTGAAGCTCTTGCAACTGCAGAGCAAACAAAAGAGATGCAAAAAGAAGAAGAGGCTAAGCTCTGCAGCCAATAGCACGACGGGGAGGTGGAAAGAGCGCNCAAAAAGAAGAAGAGGCTAAGCTCTGCAGCCAATAGCACGACGGGGAGGTGGAAAGAGCGCTTGAGACAAAGAGTGGAAATAGCACCACAGCATTAGACAGAGGGGCTGAGGAAGCGGGGAGAGCACACGCACACCCACTCATTCACTACTGCACACACACGTACACACGAAACAGTGTTCCAGATATAGACCTATGACTTCATCAATTCAAGCCAAGGTGCAGAGGTACACACACATAAACATGTGCATGCACACACACAGGCATGCGTATAGTCAGACTTGCTGAGTGCTCTAGATATAGCTTCATGATTTCATCATCTAACCCCTCCTTTGCCCTCGCCTCACGCTGTGTTAGAGACGACAGGAGGACTCATTCATATTGAATCAAGCTGAGAGACTGAGGGGGAGATAAAGAGAGAGAGAGAGGGAGGGAGGGAGGAAGGGAGAGAGAGAGAGGGAGAGAGAGAGAGAGAGAGAGAGAGAGAGAGTAATAGAAAAAGCAATGGGTGAGTCACTGAGGTATGCATTCATTCAACACAAGGTAACATTCTCTCACTTTCTCCTTCCCTTTTGCCCTTTTCTTGGCTTATTTGTTCAACTCTTGCACCTCCATTATTTTTCTCTTTCTCCCATGTACTCTCTTTCATCACTTTTTCACTGCCTTATCAAAATTAACAAAGGAATCAGTCAGCCAAAAGTCATCACATGGTCCCCTCTATTTCTCAGACCAGTTATACTCTACTCAAGCTACTTTGGATGAACACACTTTGCTTACAGTGCCCTCTATTGGCAGGACCAAACACTGCCATCCTCTGCCCAAACACTCCATGCTGTGTCAATTGCAGGACTTGCTTCATACACGGGAAATGCCGTTACTAATTGTACTACATAATGCATTATAATTCCAAAGTATTAAATGCATGCTCAGTTGCATATAGCCCATGCAGGATATACTTAAATACAATTAAAGTCGTGAGTATTTAACCAAATGGATGAATGCAGACCGTAGCCTGCAGATTTCTACTGATGGTGAGCAGATACGATGAAGACAGGGGGAAGCTGTCCTGCAGTGAAAGTGATGAACTGTTAGAGCAAGTGGAAGAGTGAGAAAAGATAGAGAAAGAAATGGGAAAGAGAGAGAGTGAGCCTCGGATGACTCTCCCCTCTTCCTTCCACTACATGCCTTACCCATTACTGCTGACAGAGAGACAACCGCTGAAAGTTTTTCAGTCCTCTGAGACCAAAGGGGGTGAGTATGTGTGTGTGTTTGTGGGGAGGGAGGGGGTGGGGTTTCTCTCTCTCCCTTTCTGTTTCTCTCTCACTTTCTTAGACATACAAAGTGAGCTAAAAATGTAGGTGGTGGTGATGGTGGTTGAAGAAAGGAATAAAGGAGAAAAACTGGAGGGGGGAAAAAGGAGAGGGGAGGGGAGGGTGTGAGGAATGCAGTGTGTAAGAAAGTATGATAGCATTTAAAAGATGAAGACAAATGGATAAAAAAAGAACAACAAATAGGAACAGAAAGAGGCAGACAAGCCAACAGACAAAAAAAGCAAGGCAACAAGACAGCGAGTTTGGGAGAGTGAGGTGAGAGCAAACCTCTCACACAGACACAGCTCTACTTCCATCCAGTCCATTAACACCTGATTACACACATCAGGACCAAATCCTTCTTGGACTGCAAACATCCACCATTTCTTCCCCACATTTTACAGTCTTTGACATACTTTTGTGCTTTTTACTTTGACAGAGTATAGATTCTTCTCCTAAATCCTGGTGTCAAACTGCTCCGCATATGTACCCTAAATTTGTGGCATATGCACAACATGCTAACATGCATACATATACATGCATATTAAATCTATGCATATACTGTATGTATATTACATTACTGCTATTTTTAGTTATGCAGAGGCTTTCTGAGTGGTTCAGCTATTTGCTGCCTTATGGGTTAAGGGAAACCCTGTGAGGCCCACCATCAATGACAACTTAGCTTGTCTCCCATTAGCCCTTGTGCTAGCCTCAGCACACTGTCAACTCAATAGTGAGAGGTTAACACCATGGGACACAGCCAAATGACTGAAGGTCCCAAAGGTCCTCAGTCAGACGAAAACATGTAGCAGTGAGCGTAATTATGGTGTTTTGAATGCAGTTTGTGCACTGAATAATAATGAGGCTGATTCAATTCTCCACTGATTAATTTAAATTCCTGAATCAGCTTTTTAACGGTAAAAACATACCACATCTGCATTTTTACAGTGTGTTGTATGCTGTGTGCTTGCACACTTTCATGTGCTGTATGTTTGTGGCATGTTTATGCCTGTGTCTGCTTGTGTGTAAAATTAGTGAAGAACACTTTTGTAATTGCTAAAACAGGTGGGATCAGACAATTAAGAATACTCTGAAGCATTAACAGAAAAAAAAAAAAAGGNAAAAAAAAAAAAAGGTTTCAAAAAAAGCAGAATGCTTGGGAGCATCCAAATACCTGTCATGGTCCCGGCCGACGCCCCAGACACGGATGCTGCTGATTGGCTGAGAGTGGAGCAGGCTGCGATCATCTGGATCAACCAGGGTCAGCATGCGATCCTGGAGCACCAGCAGCATGCCTTTACCCTGTTAGAACAAAAACAGGGATAAATTATCTTTAGAATTAAAGTTTATATTTCTGTTTGCATCTGTCTGGATGTCTATACACACACTTACCTCTCCCCAGACACCAGCGGAGTCTTGTATGTCTCTCCTGCAGTAGGACAGCTGTCTGATACAGTGGTGGACAGCCACGCTGCTCCTCCCCTCACACAGGTCCCGCTCTGCCATCTCCACCCAGCCCAGAGACCGTACTGGGAATGACTGGGAACACACACACACACACACACACACACACACACACACACACACACACACACACATATCAATAACAAGCCATTCCATTCCTACTCTAACCCCTGAATTAAAGTTCACTAATACATCTATAAAACAACTCTTATATTCTATATTAAACTTTGTCGGATAAAGTTTATATATATATATAAAGTTTAAAAAAAAAAACAGAAAAAAAACAAAGTTTGTTAGGATAAAGTTTATCCTGATCCTTATCTTAACTGTAAGTGAATTCTAACACTAAACTTACACACTTCTTTCAAGTATAAAATAGAAGTCTCACAAAAGGCATTGGCACATAACACACACACGCACACACACACTGCACAACAACCCAAAGTTAATTTATTTTGGTGCAACAGTTTGTTGTTGACAGGTCTGCCATCAAAAGCCATCAGAACAATGCTGAGCCTGAGAGTGATGTGATTGCTTAAGACAGCATATGAAATACTGTGTGTGTTTGCATGTGGTCTGTTTGTGTGTGTAAACTGCCCATACATTATCATAAGATTAATTAAATATGCCATTTTCAGGCTATGGCAAAATCTCTACTCTACAAAGCAGGTCAAAAAATGTCCTCCAGATTTGTTTGACTTTTCCTTGTCATGCCTTTGCTCATTCATCTGTCTACTCCCTTTTCATTATGATCTCACAAGGGTGTCCATATCTACTGTAATTTATCTATTCTTCCATTAGGGGCAGCAAAAACACACACAACACATCTCATTCACAAATTAACCACTGAGTGGCGCTACTGCAGAGACGGAGAAAGGGCAGGATGTCAATGAGCAGGATCATGACATCATTGCCAAGGAAGTCCAAACTCTGCAAAGGTCTGGGTGCTTAGCTTTATTAACAAATATATTTTGAGAGCATTTTGTTCATCAGATAGGGTCAAAGTGGTTCAGTAATAGTGGAAAATGTGCCCATCAAATGTTTAAATGGTTTTTAGATACCCATGTAGAGAAAAGATAGTATTTCATGGTGATATGATGAATAATATCAGTACTTAAATTAGGTACACATCAACACCTATTGAGTACCAAATACTGCTAGAATACAGCCTTGGTAGCTAGATCAGTGACAGTGGCCTCTTTTTGGCTCATATTGTGTTACTGTCAACCATTTTCCAAAATAAAACTGCATTTTAGTTTTCCTGTTATTTTGCCAAATCCCCTAATCCTGACTTGACTTATGGCTACTGGCTACGATACATCTTGTCTTCTCAGGAGCCAATCAAACTAAAATATTATGTATTTTGACATATGATATTTCTTTGAGAAAGTCTTATTAAATGTGTTCTAATGTCCAGTAAAAATGTTCTTACATAGCAGGTAATTGTTATTAGACCACAAACTCATTTTAGACTCAAATGTTTAGTATGATTATGTGGTAGCGCATCAAATGGCTTTTGTAGTATAGAGGTGCTTGGAAAAAAAATTATCTAATATACAGAAGAAAGGGAAGGGACAAAGTAGTAAACAGCCTATAAACAAACCTGATATTAAAAACAGACTTTACCATGGTTTGACATGATGTCTTTGTCAAACCTTGAATGGAACAAAAACACTATTCTACCTGATTTATTTATCCACTGTTGGTGCAATATTGTTTGCCTGTTTGTGCAATTTATTTTCATGCTTTTGTATTTTTGTATTTTGATGTGTACATATTGCAGTTTTTTTTTACCTGTACATATTGTTTATGCTTATATTATATATATATATATATTTTTTTTTTTTTTTTTNTTTTTTTTTTTTTTTGACACCACACACGAGAAATTCTTTGTGCACTTGTACTTGGCGAATAAAAGAATTCTGATTCTAATTCTGATTACATGATTAGCATCACTTGTGGAGCACCACTTATGAAGAAATGTAACCCACATTAACAATTAATTACAATTAAAACTCATACAAAATGAAGATATTCTCCATATAAACTGTTGCATTTGACTCTAGGAGCTGCTACTCTTTTTTCTTTTTTTAACATATTGTTTGGTGTGTTTATGTTGTGATCTTACCATTGCCTCTGGATCAGAAAAGGTATTATTGAGGTCGACTGTTTCTAGCTGGGTTGGAGGGCTGCAGAGAAACATCAGACATAACAAGTCAAGTCACATTAAAACATATTTCATAAACTAATACATTGCAAAAAATATATCACGCTGATCTCCACTACTACACAGTATATTTGTGTCTTACTTGAGTTTAAGGGATGCATAGCGAAGGGTGGCCCCTTCAAATGCCTTCAGACTGGGATCTGGATAGACGGGATAGTCCTTTAGCTCCTAGAGACAGACAGGGAGGGAGGGAGGCTAAATTGGAGACTAAAAATGGATGGTAAAGGAGATGAAAAAGAATAACTGGCACGTACCATCATTCATTTTGCCAAATGATTTTATCTGATTTCCTCTGCAATATGTAGAGATTAAAATACTTGTATTAGCTTAATATAAGAGATATTCATCTTTGTTGGAAATGTACTTCACGTTCTGGACTAGGCAGAGAACAGAACGTGGAGAGTGCTTATTTCAATGTAATATTAAAATTGCAAATGAAGACTAGGAAAATGAAGACTAAAATAGAGTTCTATGTCCAACTATAAGATGGAACCTAGCAACAGGTATCCTTACATACTTGTTTAATGTTTGTTAAACATTAAATGTTTAATGTCTTAGATTGCTTTCATTCTGCAGTTATTGAATTGATGACAATTCACTGAGCGCTCTTCATGTTCATAAATAGTGATCTGTCCATAGGATTAATGTGACTTCTATGTTTCAAGTGATATAACTGTGAATCATATTTATGTGGATTTGTGTCATGTTATGATTGCATTGATTTTTCTCTGCAACATCCCACAGGGAAATTCTCTTTTCCCTTGGAGGTCAGAGGTCAGAATCAGCTACAGCTGGGTACGGCAGAGAAATGGGTTTTGCTCAAAGGCAGGTCAGCAGAGTGGGGGTTTGAGCTAGATTGTTCGTCTGACCAAGTGATCTGCCTCTTTGACCACTTGGTCATCCTGCCTTATAGATTAACTCAATTTTGAGTTAATAATGTTATTTGGTCTATGTCCAAATATTACTGGATATTAGTATTTTCTGATGATGATGAGATTTTCTAATGATATTTGAAATATCATTAGGAAATTTCAGCACTGGAAAAAATACCACCCAAAATGAATGATCATTAACAAGCAGAAGACCAAATGAATGTGACTTTGTGTCTTACGTTAGCTGAGGTGGCGTTGTTACACTGTCCAGAAGAGGTGACATCATTGGAGGGGGTGGAGGAGGACGAAGAATGGGAGGAGCCAGAGGGAGATGGGACAGGCTCCACCGAGCTGTCAGATATCAGGCTGCTGGGGCGCTGTGGGCGAGAAAGAAAGAGAGAGAGAGAGAGAGAGAGAGAGAGAGAGAGAGAGAGACTAATCTACATTTCTCACAATGGACAGTTTGACACAGGAAATGACATGAATAATGGCTGCATTCCATTTAGCCAGTGCCAGTGTCCTACTATTGTTTATGCTGGCCGCTCACTGGCTCAATGAGTACCTAAATGGAATGGAGCCATCGTTAATGTTATTAGTTACACCTGTACACCTGTGCTTCTGCTTTAAGAGCAGCTACTACAACTTAATTTATTTGAATTAGGTTTAATGGTGAATTTTGTTTCAGAAAAGTGGAAGCAGACATTCTGTAGAGGCTGAAACATGTCATGAGGTATTCATCACTGACACACAGTTCATAAGAAGGATAACTTTCCCTCTACTTTCATCCACATCAGGGTTTCAGACTTGGACTTGAGACCCTAAGTACCCTGAGGCTCCCAACGTACAGTATTTCATCAATAATGGGTTTTTCTTACAATTATATAATTCAGAAGTAATACATTATATGTACTGTTTTTCATCTTTTCTGCAAAAATAGCTAATATTTTTAAACTTGCATTAGTATCGTTATTTGTCTGTTCACATGTATGATCAAATTTGCATTGATATGATGTGCAGCCTGCTATATCAAGAATTTGTATTTTATGTAGAGTTTAGCTATGTTGGCATAAAACAATATCATCTTCATTTTCGGTATAAGTTTAGGAAATATTAACAGCCTTCAAAAGCTCATACTGGTCAAACCTCTCATATAAGTCCTCGTAAATGTAGAAGATATTTGGATATATTCAGCCATCAGAAGGAGCCTCTCACCTCATTGGGTGGCTTGAGGCAGTCCTGTGTTTCCGGTTGTGGGTCACGATCTGTCTCTGGCTCATTGTGGGGAGAGGCTTCTTGGTTGCCGCTGGCAACAGGCCGATGGTACTGTGTGGTGCCAGTCGGGATGTGCCAGAAATAAACCTCTGATGAGTCTGAGATCTCCCGCCAACCTGGAGGCAGGTCGCCTTCACACCATACTTCTGTTGATGGGGGACATATTTACATAGTTATGCACAAACCCATATTGCACACAAGTGTATCACACACGCGCACACACACACGCACACACACACACGCACACACACACACAGCACATTCACACAAGCAAGCTATGTCATGAAACATATGATCATGGCATATGTGCATACAAAAATGCCATGACCACATCTTATCACATAAAAGGAATGACAGAAAAGGGATGACAGGAAAAAATTTCAAAGATGGTCACCCTATCCCTACTTAGTTTCTGTTGTCATAGCAACCCCAGGGCTCATTCCCTGTACTTGGACCCAATGGCAACAGCCTCTCCCNTTTCCCCTGTCTGCCATTTTCATATTTCTCTCGCCCTTATATTCTCCAATTCTTGCTTTGTCATACATCCTTGGCAATCATCACTTCCTAAATCTGGCACCTTATTTTCTCTCTCTCCTTTTTCCTTTCTTTTTCACATCATGTTATCTGCAGCATGCTATGCTCTGTGCATCGTCTTCCCCTGATCACTCTCAGCACCATAAGGTGGCTGAAAGGGGCCTTAAAGGTTCTAGTACTATTGCTGCAGTCACTGCTGCTTGCTTAAAGAGAAGCTTTTGAAGCTTTTGGTAAATTTCCATTCCCTCCTCCAGACTGTCTGGAGGAGGGAATGAGAGGAGAGACAGAATGAAGGACTACAGTAATGACTGAAGGCTGACATGGAGATCAGTCTCCAATATTTTGCTGACTGATCAGATGAAAAGATAAAATAAAACACACACACACATCTAACCTGTCTCCTGTGGAGTCTGAGGAGACGGCGACTCCTGGGACAAGGTAGTCCAGCTTGAATCTTCGTCTTCTGATGGTGTATCAGGACTTAGATCCATTCTTATGCCCACCTTGGGAAACCCACTCTCTGGTTCAGGATCTGGCAGGGCAGGGGGTGCCCGACTCCTTGTAGGGGTGTTTCTCTCTGCAGCTCTGGTCTGTTTAGGGGAGGATGGCGGGTACTGTTGCAAGAACTGGTTCTCATTGTTTGGGTGTAGCTCTACCTTGATCACCCTGGGCTGGGAGCTCCGAGGGGGCTTGGCTGGACTACCAAGGCTGCGTGGAGTAGTGTGAACTGGGGCACAGAGCCCCTCTCTTACCTGGGCTAGAGCCTGGTCCTGGAGGTGGTTGAGGTTGTCTGGGATGGATTCTGGGCTGTTGGTGGAAGAGGAGGAGGTGGAGGAGAGGGGGGCCTCAACCACCACTGGTAGCAGTGGTTGCCTTAGAATTGGAGTTGGGTCATCTTCCTCTTCCTCCACTTCCACCACTGCCTCCACCTCCTCCTCTTGCTGGCAGGGCTGCTTATTGCTGGGCTTCTCTTCCTTCTGGCTCTCCCTCTCTTTGGCAAGACTGATTTGCTCCTTCTCTGGAGAGGCCTGCTGCTTCTTTTCTCCCATGTCATCCTTGTTGCCCCAGCTGAGATCCAGTTCCCAGCCCTTCTCGTGGTACTCCAGGACACTCTTGGTCCTTCTACGGAATGGGAGCAGCTGTGAATTATCTTTGCCAACTTCTAGCCAGTCAGAACCAGGATTATTGATGAGATCGTTGTGAACTTTGACCTCTGTATTGGCTCTGCTCAACTCCAGCTGCTGGCTCTCAGCCCGTCTCTGCATATTGGCCCCGTTCTTTGCCAGTTTGGGGTTGGCTGTATTAAAGGGGGAGGAGGAAGAAGAGGAGTAGAGGGCAGAACTGGAGGAGGATTTCGTGGGGAGGCCCCGACCTCTGTTTACAGGTTGATTTTTGAAAGATGAGGCACAGTTGTCACTCAGCCCCATGGCGCTTCTCACGCTGGTCATTGCGTATCTCTGACGGCTCTTTGGCAAGGTGGCCGAACTCCCGGTTTCCATGCTGATAGACTCCTTGATGATGTCACGTCCAAGCAGCTGATTGTATGAGGACTGAAGGCTAAGGGAGGCGGGAGGGGTGGCAGAGGTGCTGTTGCGGTTGGTCAGACCCACATTGGAAGGGGAGGAGCCAGAGCGGGAGAGGGGAGGAGTTTGAACCGACATCATGGCTGACGAGAAAGACCCTAGAGAGATAGAGCTGAGGAGAGAAGAGACAGTGTTGGACAATGTTTTTCATATTTCACTTTAATTAAATATACTTTCAATACATTTCACTGAGCTTTATTGACATTAATACTGAAAATAAAGCAAATAAAACATTCTATTTTTTGCACTCTGCATGCAGCTGAACCAATCACAGGGGCTTTTATCAACACACTTTGGTGCACGTGCGCATTCTTTCCAGTCATATGCCCCTTTTACCTCATCAGGTGTCACTTTTGAAGTGTTACAACACACTCGGGAAGTGAATTAGACTTTAGATGTATTCATCCAGGATGAATATTCAAAGCTGGGGCTGAGCGGTAAGTCAGTCTGTGGGGAGAAGTGACAGTCAGTGCCTGCTAACTAGCTCGCCGTCTCTCTTTTATCTCTATGAGCATCAGATCTGTGCTGCTGAATACAGACAGATGATAGCAACAAAGACAGAGACAGAGTATCACCAAGACAGGGCACATGCTATGGTTGCATCGCTCACTTCTGTTCTTTGGATAATCCAGACTGCGTCTCTGTGGAAAGTAATAAATAAATGAACACATAAACACACTCATCTAAAAAAAACCAACTTGCCCGGGCATGCAAACATAAGCATAAACCTTGATTCAACCCAATAATACACACAAACACACACCCCAAACAATCCCGCAGTCATTATCAGTGCCTTTCTTGGTAACATGGAAAACACAAGCGCAGCAGATTTTACAATGAGACAAGGACTTGGGAAAAGAGAGAGATGGGATTTTGTGAGCAGAACCCCTGGGCAGTGCAGATTATTCATGCGGGGCCCCTGTCCTCTCTGCTCTCCCTGGGTGGTTGTCGTGTTGTCCCTCTGTCACCGAGCCAGACGACAACATCAACCTATTAGTGCTGAATCGGCTCTCACAGAGCCTCAGACAAATAGTCAACAGGTATGACCTACCTGCACTGAATCATCTTGGCTCATCAGAATGCAAATGATCGTCAATCTGTTGTCATGTAAATATGACGACATACGAGTTCTCAAATACTGTAGGATGGAATATGTTCTTTTACCTCTAGAGATGATGAAACCCTTTCAAACTATGATAATGCCACAAACGTAGACATTTTTTTTTTTTGCCTTCAGCCACTGAAGCTCAGTATCACAGCAAATATGTTACATGAGTCAGAGGATGAATTACACTTCCTGAAACAACTCCAACAATACTGACGAGTAAGCGATCAGCACAGCAACATTTTTGAGATCCAAACGGGATGATCTAAACAGAGAAAGCAGCCTATTCTTTTCCCCTGATAATGCAGGTCTCTAATTGAACAAAGTGGGGCGAGGAGACGAACGAAGGGAGTGGGGAGAGAAAGATTGTTTTTAGAGGGAGAAAGCGAGGAGAATGACACAGCAGTTTCAGCAACAGGACACTGGGTACAGTCAACATACTGTTTTCCTCAGTAAATCTGTTGTACCAGAGGTCATTTGTAAGATACGCAAGATTCTACCAGGGCATCAGCAGCCTTTATATAATCATGTCTCACCAAACAAAGCTTTTTATTTTATCCTGTTGTTCTTCCTTTTAGGTGCTACATTTGCTCTTGTATTTGTTTTAGTTTGCACTGTAATCAGAGTAATATAAGAAAAGAAAGACAGGAAGCAGATATTATGCATGTCCTGTCCTACAGATCTATTTGTATGATTAGGAGGAATGAATAGAAAACTTGCTGACAAACAGAAAAGACAGATCCCCTGTATTTTTAGTGCAAAACTGGATTATTAGCTGCTCTGGTTGTTTCATCTTTCTGCTGGATGAGGTTAGTAATTTTACCATGACACAGAAAAATTATTTCATACTAGATGTGAGCTCATCAGAAACAGAAATAACATTTTCTTAGTTTTGATCATTTCATACCAATGATATGCATTACAAGAGAGATGGAATTTATCAGTTAGTTTTACATAATATCTATTACTGATACAGGCCTTGGCCTAAAAAAAAGGAACTCTCCATCATTAACTTAAGGTTACTCCCTGAAATGTACAAACAGGCCCCATCATTAACTCCGAAGCACTGCTTTCTAAATGCAATGCAACAGATGAAAGCACAAGCACATGCTGGGGAGAAAATGAACTTGAAAAAGTCAATGATGTCATGGGTGGAGTATTTGAGCCTCTCGTTTCTTCTCGTTTCTTGCTGCCTAAAAACCTCTCTCGCTGACATATCAAAAACAGCGTTATATCATCTCCACATCCACATTAAGGCCAAGGACGCATAGGTGGAGTTGCCACTATTGCGGAAGCAAAGCTGTCGATATGTTGAACAGACGCAGTAAATCTCCAGCATCCACTCCCAGCCCCATCCCCGCCGCACTGGGAGGGGAGCGCATCCCACCGAGAGCGTGTATTTACATCCACTCACCGCTTGTGTCAGCCTCTGGTGTTTGTGCCTCCGCTCCCACGACGACACAGCAGTGAGCACGGCCGCGGTGTCAGCCGCTTTTAACAGCCAGTCCGCCCGTAGCTGCAACCGGCCGCCCGTATATGATCACATCATCTGCCCTCCCTGCCCGACTCGGTGTGCAGCTGGTGGGCAAGCTCCGCTTTCTCTCTGCGCCACCGGATCACAGAGTGGCGCGGCGCTGTGGAGCTCTCACCTCACCGACCAATCAGAGCCACGGACGCAATGACGCTGCGCGCACGGCGGAGACGCAGCCATAAGTCGTCCATCTGTGTTATTTTGTAACACAGGTAATGAAATCACACATCATCGAGTCTTACGTCATGCATTAGTCCCAAGAAATATGAATGTTTATACTTGATACAGCCAGATCAAATCTTTCCCCGTGACCCTTAAATGATAGCGGACTATCAAAAGTAAAAGATAGGACTATCATTAAAAAAAAAAAAAAAAANTAAAAAAAAAAAAAAAACAACTTTTCCCCCACTTACAATGATGATACCATGTCCACACCTGCTTTATGTACTTAAAGAACCATACTGGTAGTTTTGCATGTTTAAGCCCAATATATACAAACACATACACATTATGTTGCTGACAACCATCTTCCAAAACATACTGGTAAATATTAGAATTGTTTATCTAATTTTCCGTACTGCCATTGGTTCCAGTTCATTCCAGTACACTATAAAAATCACCTTTTAGAATTTTGAAATATGCTTGAGATAAATAATCCATCACAGCGAACACAACGTACATTTTTTGTGGAAATAACTATTACCCAATCCAACACAAAGCTACGCAGAAGAAAATGTATGTCTCCACCAGGGAATATAGTGCCAAGAGAAGAGGGCTTTACTGAGAAATTAAAAACGACTGTGCATTCTACTTTTAGATATGAATTAGCAGATGAAACATTGAATTTAAGGGTGAGGTGTATCACCTGAACATTTGATTTTGCAAGATTAGGGGATCTGGCAAAATAACAGGAAACAGAAAATATGAAAATGGTTGGTAAAAATGGCTATCAGTAATGTAACATGAATGCAGGTAGTATTTATTAGGCTTAAACTTTCAAAATAACTGGTATGGTCCTTTAAATAAAATTCCATTTTGGTGAACAGAGACAGAAGATCCATGTGTGTCACAGCATTGTCTATCTCTTGAAATAAACTTTTGGCTCGTCACTGAATATTCAAAGTAATTACAAACTAACAATGGCTTCCACACACATCATTTTACTTTGATGACCATGAGTATGTCCTCTCCAAAGAGTATCATAATTTATTTGGTATATTTAAAGCTAACAGGTTTGTTCCTTCTCACTGGTAGTCCTTAGAAAAGGTATTATTAAAGTAATCCTTAGATCATGACAGTTACAACAATGCCAATTTTAATCATATTAATCCAGTAATACATGTTGCAGAAGACAAATGAAGAAATAAGTAAGTTTTTGGTCATGAATAAGATGAAAAACACGAAGTCATTTTAGATTTTCATCAATAACAAACCACCCAAAGGCACCTAGATGACACTTTTTTTTTCTCCCAGAGAATTACAAAGAGAATACTATGATGTAGAAAAAAACAGCAAAAGCATCCTTATCTAATTATATATAAAATATCTGTGCTCAAAAACTCTTTCCGACTTATACAAAATCTCCAGCTTATTACCACATTCAGATATTTGACTTATAATTCAACACATGCAAACAAATACAAACTTATATGTACAAAAGTTATGTTTGACAGTGAATACATTCACGTAACTCTAAACACATTCCTCAGTTTGACCTGTGCTGACTATCCAATCCCCACAGTCCACTGGCAGCGTCCCCCCTCAGTGTTGTGGGCTTGAGGATGGAGGTGAAGAGGCATTGAGGACAGTGGTGGGGTGACACCCAGGTTACCCATGCTCCAGGAATGTGGCAGGATGGGAAGGGGAACAGGTTGATGGGTGGAGGGAGGGACGTGACCGGTCAGGGAGGAGAGGAGCTGCTGGTAGTGCTGATCAGGTACAGAAAAACATGGAGCTGAATGGATGGAGCGCAGCACTGCATTTTCTGCCGAATCAGGAGAAAGAGAGAGGAAGAGAGAGATGAAAAGAGATAAAGAGAAAAAAAATCAATTACTCAATTATGTGATATTAAGAAATGGCTAATTAAAACTATATTTCATTCACTGCTATCACTTATAAATGCACAAAAAGGCAGCGATTAGTATGTACAGTATCCTCCACTAAAATTAGCAAACTTGGTAAATAAAAGCAAAACGGGCTGCGAAAAAAAGTCTGTATATGTTTATCCTCTTGATCTTTCATTCCAAAATATTAATAAAAAGAAATTCTTATCATGAAATTAATATTTTTCTCAATCAGCCTGGTGGCGTGTGATCATACTTTTGGAGACTTTCTGACCATGCTTGGAGATTCTTTCACCACTCAAACCATCTTCCTCACTATGCATGAGTTCAATATAGACACGTCCTCTTCCAGGCCAATTGAGAAAAATATTTGTTTCATGCTAAAAATTTCTTTTTCTTTTCAGTTATTTTACTTTAATTAAAGTAAAACGGTATATCTTTTCAAAAGTGTGTGTGTTCTTACTCTTGCCCTTACCCTCTGTGTCAGTAGGGGGCGTGAGTAAGCTCTTCGCCCGGGTGTTGCCTGCTTGAACAGCTCGTTTGTGGCATTCAATTGCTGCTCTCAAATTTTCCTCCACGCCAAAGCCGCTCTCATAACACTGACCCAAGAACAGCAGGGCGGTGCTGTCCTATGCAGATACACACAGAGCAACATGGTCAGATATAATTTAATGTTCCATAATATTGCAACCGTACAACAATCTGACTTGGTGACATTTGTACACAACGATTTACACACGACCTGCTGATAGTGGAGTCGCCAGCAGATTATATCACTCTACTGAGACATTCCCAATAGCTGCAGTGTGATTGAACGCTGTCAGGCTGTAGAATTAAAGTGATGTATAACAGTCAAAATGTTTAAGAGAATTTGGGAGGTTTTACAAGAAGGCAGAAAAAAGTCTAGATTTGGTTTATAATTCAAAATGTATGGGATGATTACACTGGGAAGGGAGGAGAAATTTCAGAAATACAGCCATTGATAAAACTCTGGAAGTATCTAGAAGGGTGCTCACTCCTCTCTCTGCTGCCATCTTCAGGTAGTGGACAGACTTGCACCTGTCTCTTACTGGCTCCTGAGAGTACACTGACGCCAGGCAAACCTGAGCCTGAGGAAGAGAGAGACATCAGGGGACAGAAACGGACATTTACTGTTAATGTTCGGTAACCATAACAACCTAGCACGGCAGTAAGATGAATGTTGATTAAAACACAACTCTTGACATTATCTGTCTTTTAAATGTTAATGGTGATTCTTGTATCCACTCATTATGATTAGAGATATTTTTAAATCAGGTCTGGAAGCCTTCTTAGGTTCATTCTTCAAACTCAATTCTATATAAGAGAGAATGTCATGGTTAATGCATTGCCCCACTGAAAACATTTTCCTGTCTCGATTGTTTTGGTTTGCCTGTTCTCTCCTGTTCCCTGCTCTTAATTTGCTTCTTGAAAATAGATGTTAAGATCAAGCTATATGTTTTATACTTGACAGAAGTTTCATATTAATGTACATTCTGGAACAAGAGCCAAGACATGATAGGAGGGGGGCGTCTTACAACAAATCACACTTTTAACCAAATCCTAACATTACATACAATAGGACCTGCCTTTTATCAATCACAGCTTATTCAAGCAGACAGTAACTAAAGTAAACTGCTCCCCCAGCTTTTATTACCTAACATTGAATGGACAATATAATAATGTAGAAAATGGAAAACACAGTAAAAGTGTTATCTTCCACAAATATTCATCCTGCTGGACAGATGCTGCTTCTTAATGATGAGAAAAGGAGTTCTTCATTTTGTACCTCTGTGAGTCCAGCATCAGCAGCCTGCTGGAGTAGGCTGATGGCTGTGTCCAGTTCCTCTGCACTCTGATGCCCCCTGCTGGTCAGAAGCAGCTTGGCGTAGCGGTACTGAGCCAGCCTGTGACCTCTGACTGCTGCCTGCCAGTAGTAATACAGAGCCTAAAAGAGAACACACAGGACAGATCACAATTGTATAGTGAACATTTAGAACTTCACTTTTTATGGTAAATTATAAATTTTAAACATCTGTATAAGTTACTGGTCTCAGGAATTAATGACAAAAATAAAATGTCTACATCAAAATGTAAGACATTTAAGGATCCAAACAATCCATCTGGTACATTGGCCATGTCAGCAGTCAAATGGGAAAAACCAGGACATCCACTCCCTCTCATAATAACCATCCTAATACTGATTATTGATAAAGGGAGAATATAATTAGGAGTAAAAAGTAGACTTTTAAAACAAAAAAAGAGAAAAACAAAGGCTGCTCGCTCAGCTCTCACCTTCTCTTTGTCCTTGCCGACTCCTCTGCCTGTCTCGTAGCACACGCCCGTGTTAAACTGGGCTTTGCTGTAGCCGTGCTGGGCTGCAGACAGAAAACAGGTGAAAGCTGCCACGTAGTTCTCACTCTTAGCACTCTCCAGACCTGATGAAAATGATGACATAAAGATATTTCAAACACCGTTATTAAAGAATGGCAGAATAGAGCAATGTGCAGTTAGACAAGCAGTCAGTATGTTTGTCATTGTCAGCTCCTTCAGAGTTTCCCCTGCTCTAAGAGGAATAATTCAACTAGCGTGATCACACAGCACAGATGTGTTAACAGTAAGTGTGTGACTACAAGTCACTGTGAAGGCTTTGTGCGTGGAATGGTCATGAAATTCATCATTACCGATAATGTTGAGGATAACAGGCACGCTCGCATCACCCACATGGCTGAGGTTCTGAGCCGCTTCTATCAACCTCTCCTCATCAGACAAGATGCCCTGCGAAAAGATGACAACTAAATAAACTAGTCACATACTGATCACAGGAATGGAGGAGCATTCTTTAACATGACCTACACACAAACTAGTATAGAGTGGCTTAAATCTCACCTTTTCATTGTCTTCTTTTGTCTCTTTATTGTCACAGTAGGCCTTGTCCTCCGAAGGACAAGATGCTGACAGCAATGGTTCCTCTAATGGTCAGACAAAGGCAGAGAAAACATTTGAACTGTTTTCTTCTTTCTTACTGATACAAGGTTAATTTCTATCAGTAACTAACATGTCTTTAAACACCACAGATACTACCAAAGAGAACTGAACAAACCAGGGAAAGGTGGTTCCTCTGTCAGTTCTGCCCTCTGGTGGTCTGAGCTGGAGCTGTCAGCAGTCAGGTGGTCCTGCTCTGTGCTGTTGGCATTACATGAATTGTTGTTGCTGTTGCTGCTGCTGCTGCTTTGGGGTGGAGATTGAGCTTGGTTTTGTCTCTCTGGAACCCTCTGCACATGCAAAACACCCCTCCCTCTGGGCAGAACATCACGCCTAGATACTGGAGAACCCACACAAAATAGTGTCATCACTTTCCTAGTCACATGGCTAATTGAAATCAGTGAACTATCAATGAGTCTGTTGCTTAGCTACAATGGTGCTTGGACTCACAGATTTCCAGCAGAATTTGATAGCCACACTTTTGCAGGGTGGAGGATGTTGCAAGGGCTCCAGGATTTGGGCTGGGACTGGGTTCAGTGCTGGAAGAGAACTGGGAGTGGATCCTCTTGCAGATCTGCATGAAGAGAACTGCTGCTGTACCCTGTGAGCAAACATCAACTCCACTGTCACCATTGTTTTTGTAATGGGAGAATATGACCTGCTACTCAAAGTAGTTATATTACCAATTAATGGTGCTCAAACAGTGTGTCATGTTCAACCCATATTTTGGCACAATGCCTGCTTTAGTCTAACCAAACAAAAGCTGTGATTACTTGTAGTTGGTAGCAAAAACTTTAACCAGCTAATAATTTTAACTGAAAAATATTTTGCATTGATTATTGTAAAATAATAGTAGCAGCACTGAATAGGTAACTGAGAAGATGAGAACAAAAATTATAGTTTTGGATTACGCTGATGGGGCAAATATATCAGTTTGTACAATAATCTCTAGTGTGTGATCTGAATGTGACTTTCTGTGTCCTCATAACTGCAGAGTCATAATTACTCTATAAGTACTATATTATCTGCATATGAAAATGTACGAACAGGACACACCCATCCCACAGCATCCAGGGCTGTGTAATGCGGGAGCTCAGCGAAGCAGAACTGAGACGTCCTCTGTTTCTTCCTCCTCTCTCCATCCTCCCCTTTGTGAGAGCTGAGAGACAGGCAATGCAAAGTCTAAGAATATATCTGTCACTATTTCCAGTCTGTTGGATTAAGCAAACTTAAATTTGATACAGATGGCTTGTTCTCATTCTCTCAACTAACACTCTTCATGCACACTGTAGATGCTGCTGTGTGATGCAACCAGCTGAAAGGGTGGCAGCGAGGGTGTACGGAGATCAAGTTCAAAGAAAGTGTAAAGGAAATTAAAGAAAAGTTTTGCTTTGTAGGTATGGAGAGTACCTGCTGTCAGAGGAATGCCGAGAGGTGGAGAGGATGGTGGAGCTGTTGATGACCTCATCCTCCACATGGTGGTTCTGGGACAGTCGTAGGGGGGCGTTACCATGGCACCTGTTCAACACTGGGAAGTGGTGGAAAAAGAAAAACAGACGAAATCAGAGACTAAAGTTCATAGTTCAAACTGCAGGTAAATACAAGAGGTTAATAAGCTGTATGTACATCTGCTGCATGTAACTCTTAAAATGTCATCCAATCGTAAAGAAAGCATAGGATACATTTTAGAGTTTTGTAGAGGTAAAAGAGTGACAAGATAAGATCCGGCTGATTTTGTATCAGGTTTCCATGAATGTACTGCCTTACTTACATGTATCCATTAGTACTGAAACAATCATTTCAATGATTAGTCAATTGAGAGAAAAATAATCAACAACAATTTAAATAAAATTAACAACTGTAGTCATTTGTTGAGGAAAATTCCAATTTTTTGCTAGTTTTACCTCTTCGAAACAAATGATTTGCTGCTTTTTCTCTGTTTCAAAGAATTTTATTTTAATTACTTTTTTGTTGCGGTTTGGAAAATAAGCAATGTCTATGTCCCCTTAGGCTCTTCTGATATACATCTGTCATCACCTTTCTTTTTAAACTACAGTATTTTCTAAATGAAACACTTCAAATAACTGACAAGTTAATTAACAATGAAAATAACAATTAGCTGGAGCCTTACAGTCTTTAAGTACAACAAGCCATGACATAAAGCCCCTGTGTAACTCGCAGTGTAATTTAATGATAAAGTAAATTAAAAAAAAAAAAAAACTTTCAAAAAATAAAGTATTTAAACCTTAAAAAAAATAATTTTCAAAAAATTCAGTATTTTAAAAAAATGAAGTATTTTATCTCGTATACGCATAATTATGAACATAATCAAATATACTTAGATCTACTTTTAACTAAAGTCAGTAATGGTATGTTGACGTCACTGACTATAACCAAAATAAACCGGTGGTTGCGTACACACACACGCACACACTTTATCCAAACACACTGAGTTGTAACTATCGTTATGCTACAGAATGTTTACACAGAACAATTTTTTTTAATCATAAAATGGAGACTCAGATTATAGAAACAACACGGTACTCAGGGAACAGGAAGAGCTTCGTCAGTGACATTTCTCTCACCTCTTCCAACGAAACCGTGGACTCTCCACATGGTCTCTTCTTTTCTCTCACAGCAGCTGTAAACGACGAGTTATCTCCGAAAAGCCCTTTTTAGAGCCATCTGGGAGGTCGTCCTGCCCGTGAATGTAACACAGCAGCCGATTCGTACGTCTGTGATACATTCACGGTCGCAGCATTAGCAGGCTGGAAATAAAAACCGGTCACGAGTTGTGTCGGAAAAGCCTCAACTCGGAAGTGGCCTTGGTGACGCAATTAAAAACAGGGGAAGGTCCTTATAGCTTTGCAGTGCCACCCTGTGGTGCGTTGGGGAATGACAGCTTCAGATGGAAGGTCACACAACTATGGTGTCTGCAAGGGGGTTGATTGATAAGTTCTGAGCCTAGCATAGAAAGAACAAACTGAAAGGTGTCAGGTGAAAGATGTTCAACGTGATCTCCTCCAAAAACACATTTTTGCCAATTATGCTGAGAGATTTTATTCCAGTTTCAATTGTTCTTATTCTAGTTTCTAAGAATTCTCCAGAGCTGATAAGTTGTCATCATCTGAGGCCAAAGAAAACACCTTCAGAAATTACTGTTTTACAAAATGTCAAAATTGATTGAAAATACAGGAAACACAAAAACTACTGAAAAAAAAAAAATCCAGTTTAAATTCTTTTTTTTTTTTTTTNCTATCTATCTATCTATCTATCTATCTATCTATCTATCTATCTATCTATCTATCTATCTATCCTTCTGTGTGTATATCTGTTTGCTCTTAACAAATATAGATAAAAATGTCACAAAAAGACATTAAGCCTTTCAGTAAATAGTCCAGAGTTATCAGTCACTTGGTGGGATGTCTTGGCTTTTCTTTGTTCTGCACAGGGGGTCAAATGGTGACGCAAGCCCTGATGCTTACTGGAAACACACACTCTTTCAGTCAGACGAGGGTAAATGGGGGGTNGGGGGGGTACGCAGTTGTGAAGTTGGATTGAATTTGCAATCGTTCACTCCTTGACTGGTTGCTATGGTGATGCTCTTTTTCTAAAGTCATCATGTCTTTGCGCTTACCATCCTCCTCAGGGTAAAAGTCTAGTCTGCAGTAGTTTGTAATGTTCGTGAGATCTCTGCACTCCCAAAATAATATTTGTTGATTTGCTCTGGGCCAAATTTGTCTGGGCAATATGGAAAACAGAGTTCAGCTCATCACAGCGTCCCAGACTTGACTAAATAAACAGTTCTGACCAGTGTTTTTCAGTCTTTGCTATAGTTTCAAATTTAAAGACAAATTTATAACTGGCAACTTTTTGTCACTTTATAAAATCTTAAAAAAAAATCTTGTTGATTGCCCTGTAAAAGAAATTAGCTGCTGGACAGTGTGTGCAAAGATAGTCATGGAGCTGTTTGTTATTAGAGGGGTTTCTTTCCCAAGCATTGTTATAAGACCGACCCCAGAGGACAGGGATGGAGGAGAGGCATGGACTGGAATCATCAGTTTATTTGGTTAGCTGGGTGTATGTGCTAGTTTCAAGTGCATGTGTGTGTGTGTCTTTCTGTTTGTGTCTTTCTGTATGTGCATGTGACCTGGTGTGATGGTGAATTTTGTCTTGACATAGGCTCTGTCTATGTATCTACAGTACATAACCTGGGGACACTGAATTGAGGACTGCAGGGGATTTGCAAGGAGTGCTGCAAGTCTCAGACAGAAAGGTAGATTTGTGTACCAAATTAAGTGAAGGGGGTGGGGGGATATAAAGAAAAAGACAGGGGGTGTTTCTTGCCCCTCTCTCTCCCCTGTTTTTCTCTCTCTCTCTCTCCCCCTGGTCTCTTTAGTCACACACATACACACACACACACACACACACACACATACATACTGNTCCCCCTGGTCTCTTTAGTCACACACATACACACACACACACACACACACACACATACATACTGACGAGGGCTCAGTCCTGCTATGGCCACCACCACTGAGGAGAGCTCTCCGGTCCTGGCCAAGACAGCAGCCCAGCAGCCTGACTTGGAACCTAGATTAGAACCCGGTTCAGCACCAAAACCTGAGCCCAGCAAGGCCCAAACAGTGTCCCAACATGACAGAGAGGAGAAGGAGGATGAGGAGGAAGAAGAAGAAGGCAGAGGAAGCTCAGGATCCAGGAAAGAGAATACCAGAGGGCAAAGTTCTGACCCCGAGTGGGTGGAGGAGAGGTTCCGGATCGACAGGAAGAAGCTGGAAAACATGTTGTATGGTGAGTATTCAAAAATACTGCATGTCAAATGTTAATTACGATGATGCACCTGAGCTCAGTAGAACCATTTAAAATTCACCTTCACATTCTCTTAGCTGGTTTATTCCTGAATATTATTCTCTGGTGATGCTTGTCATGGCCTCGCCTTTGTTATCTACCTGACCCTGTGTGTCCTCTCAGGGTTTTCAGGTAGTGCTCTTGTTGTCACCATCAATATAACGGCCACCCAGTGAAATCCCACAGCTGTATCACCGTGATTTATGACCTGCGATGGCTTATGCATTCAGACGTATTTTTTGCTATTATCATTCCTGACTGGGAAGCAGAGGTAAATGTCTTAGTTATCGCTAGCTGGCAGGTTTATGACAAATGCCTCCTCTGTGTTAGTGGGGAAACTCTTTCTGACAGCGTTGTACTGATAGTGGCTGGTGTTTGTCCTCACGCAGGCCCTTGATCTGAGAGTGCTTGACTGAATTGAACTGTGGATAAATGTGGATTGTTTTAATATGCGTGCTGCTGGGATTGAGCTTTTGTGGCTGTTTTAGCAGCCTAAATCAGACACTTGATGCTTTATCTTTGTATTTCATCGCTGTAGGTGATAATCTGTCACAGATGCTGATATGCTCATGATGTGAAGATAAGGGTTTTTAAGTGTTTTTACGCATTCCTTGGTGGTTTTTTTTTTTTTTTTTTTTTTTTTTTTTTTTTTTTTTTTTTTTTTTTTTTTTTTT
>VXCM01000257.1:199103-217187 GCA_014773175.1 Lucifuga dentata
CCCCCCCCCCCCATACCCTGTAAATGTCACAGCATAGCAATGGCCTTTTAAAAATGTTTATGTTCCCGGCAACCTTTTGTTCTGCTCACTCTGCAAACTTTAGCCCAGTCAACATTTAATGGTGTCAGATAATCGTGCCACAGATAATTCAGTGAACACTTGTACTGTAAACAGCATCTGACCAACACGACTCACAAATCATACTGCTGAAAAAGTGACGTGTGTATGTTTTTTGTGTGTAAGCGCCGTAAACCTTCTGTGTGTCTTTCAGCTCCAAAGCATGGAGATGGTGTGACAGGCGAGGAGTTTTTTGAGAGAGTAAGTAATACACAACACGGAGAAAGTTTTACCCAGAAGACACACAAAAACAGAAGAACAAAACTGAGCTGCTCCCTTCAGTAAAAGTCATCTCTAATCATCAGTGCATGAGGTGTCTAGTTAAATGTAACTTACATATCAGTGAGTTTTTGTCACCAGTTTCACATTTGTTCCGTGCTCTGCACCCAATGATTACTGCTTTATGGAGGTGATAATTGCAGTCTTTGAAATGCAAATGAACCCTTGTATTCATATTGTGGAAATTTGCTGTGTGCCTGAATGTGTTTATGTGTGTGATTGGATGTGTGTGTGTGCCTTTTTGGCAGGCAATGAGAGCTCCCACAATAAAATACATTTCTTCTCACCCAGCCTCCAGAAATCTCTCAGTTCCCTCTTTGTTTCTCACTCCTGATTGTTTGTGCTTCCACAGGTGATGAGAGAAACTAACACTCAGGTGAAATGGCCGTCCAAGCTGAAGATTGGAGCCAAATCAAAGAAAGGTGACAAATTCTTGATATCAGTCACACAAAGGCCCATGTTTCTATTTCCCTCTTGTCATTTCTCTCCTGCCACGAATGAATTCTTTGTTGCTTATTTAACACTGAAATATATTATTCAAGGCAACAAATTTGCATGACACATGACAGAGAGCTCTCATTTTCAACTAGATCCACATGTGAAAGTGGAAGGGAAGAGAGAAAACGTTTTGGAAGCCAAAAAGCAGATATTAGAAGTGCTGGAAACAAAGGTGAGGGCCTGATTCCCATGTAAAGACTGACTCCTACTTTAATGTGTCTGCTGCAAATGAAATTATTTGGAAAATCCCTTTGTACTAAAGTAAAAAAGTGGGTTGAAGGACGTCTACACTAACAACTGTTGTGGAGCTGGGTGACCGAATGTATGTTGTGACACATGCTTGACTTTTTCCTGTTGGTTCTTGAACTAAATATTACACTGTTTACACACACCAGGTAAACAAGGTGACTCTAAAGATGGATGTGGCTTATACTGAGCACTCCCATGTGATTGGGAAAGGTGGTGGAAATATCAAAAAAGTGATGGAGGTCACAACTTGTCACATCCATTTTCCCGACTCCAATCGGCACAATGCAACAGGAGAGAAAAGCAACCAGGTAACTTTCAAAGTAGCAGTTCAGTGAGCAGTAATTGTTGCTTTGATAGTGTGATGTAAAAAAATGACTCATTGTCTTTCTTTTCTTCCTTTCTTAAAATCAATTTTCTCCAACTCATGTCAGGTCTCCATTGCTGGTCCAATTGAAGGAGTGGAGGCGGCGAGGAGGAGAATAAGGGTGAGTGGTCATCGTATGAGATGACGACCCATGGATACATTTTTATTTTTCTCAAAGTACAGCTTTTTCTCTCCTGCCAAGACACAGAACTAATAGAATGATTAATGGAATGTTCCCGTCATAGGCCAAAAAAAAGATATTTGTCAAAACGCCGATGTTACATCTCTGCCTCTCCTCTCTTCATCACCTCTATTTTCCCTTGCCTGTCTTCGACTCTGTTTCTTTCACTTCTTCTTCCCACCATCTCTTTCTTTCCATTTAATCTCATCACCCAGGATCTGCAGCCACTGGCTTTGACCTTTGACCTCCCTGTCAGCCTTGTGCCCCAGCCTCTGCCAGATGCAGGCTCCCCTCTGATCCAGCAGGTGGTGCAGGCTTTGGGGGTCAGTGTGAGCTTCAGGGCTGTGCCTCCTCAACCTCAGGCCCAGACCCCCTTCTATGAAAGCTGCTGTACTGTCTGGGGCCTGCAGGGCAACGCAGCAGCTGTCAAGGTTAGTAAGAAACATGAATCCAGTTTAAAGTATTAAATCACCAAAAATACAAGCAATCCAATGTAACACAATGACTTGTCAGTGTTGTTGTGGCTTTAAAAAAATCTTATACTTAACTTTTAAAGTGCAATAATAAACTACAACAACATATTATAGATATCAGCATCTACTGTTTGTGCTATTCCACAACATATTATCATATTAGCATCTTATTATCCTGTCTTTTGCCCGTGACAGAAGGCCACATGCATTCTGATGGACTTGCTGCTGGGGTCAGAGGTCAGAGGTCAGGCAACAGGGGGTCTTGTGAGCAGCCAGCTGGATGTCACCTCCCAGCAGCATCTCTTCCTGTTGGGGCAGAATGGAGCCCACTTCCTGAGCGTCATGCACCAGACCCAAACCCAGATCATCCTACCAGATCTCAGTGCTCCACAGAGCCCTCCTTCACTGCTCATCCAGGGCAGCCCCGACGGAGTGTGTCTGGCCAGGCAGCAGCTCATGGTACAGGGTTAGGTGATGTTTTTGGGGTAGAACTGAAGTAGCAGGTGCAGAGAGCTTGCATAAGTCTTGCATTATTTCCATTATTTCTTTGTTTCTATTTGATGTATTGTGATCTGCCAATTTGGTTACTGCTGCAATAACACAATTCCCTTTGGAAATCATTACAGAGTTATTTTATCTCTTATAATTTGCTTTTTTTTTTTTTTTTTTNTTTTTTTTTTTTTTTTTTTACCATTCTGTCTGGTATTTGTGTTTGTGTGTGCACATGTAGGACTGCCTGCCTGTGTGTTTGATGTTTGACATGCGTGAAGATGGGGAGGCAGATCCTTGTAAGCTGGCTCAGATGATGCAAAACCTGGGAATCTTCATTAGTATTAAGCCTAAAGTAAAACAGACCAGCAAGGTACAACTTTATCCGCGCCCTTGAATTAAAATCAGAAATATCCTGTCTATTTAAATATTTCTTGAATGTATATTTTGATTTCCAAATATAAAATTGCTGTCCTATATCTGTAATCCTTGTGTAGTCTTTTTTGTTATATTGAACAGGGATGTAAAGCTGTGTATTGATGCATATTTATCAGTCCGTGGTGGTGAAAGGTCTGGAAAGGAACATTTCCTGTCTTTACGAAGCCCGTCGTATGCTCCTGGGGCTGGATGCCTGTGAGACTGCCACGGTAACCGAGGTGACCTCTGACCCCATGCTAGCTGGCTGTGGGCTGACCAACTATTGGCTGAACATGTTGCTGCAGCAGCTTCGTCTCTCAGAACAGAGTGAGTGCGCACATGTATGTGTCTGTGTGTCTGTGGGTATCTGTTCATCCAAATTATATGTAAATTTTCAGACATTTTCCAATTTTTTTAATTTCCTGGTGACACTGCAGTGGGGTGGNTGATTAGAGGGGATGAAGAACATTTGAGAGCAGTTCTAGCATAATTCATTACAGAAATCTGTTTGCATCATTGTGTTGTGCATCTTCTCTTTTGCCATCTGCCAACTTTGTCTCCATGGTAATGCTTTTCTTTTCTTTTCTTTTCTTTTCTTTTCTTTATATATTCTATTCATGTGCACAAAAACAAATGGATGGAAACGCACTTTGTGGCATTTTCCATAATTCACTTTTGATGTTTTACTCTCAGCCCCTGTATCTGCTCCCACTTCAGAGGTGTTGAATGGGTCTCAAAATACTCAGGCTAAGCCCCGCCCCTCACCTCCACCAGGCCTTACCCCTCCCACTGAGGACGGGAGGACTGGACTGAAGGGACCAGACAGTCGTCCACTGGAGAAGGTTACATGTTTTTCACAGTTTATACTGAAAATAACAATAACACAAAATTAATCTTACCTGATAGGTGCCAACCTAAACCAAGAACTACATTGGTTTCTGTTCTTTAGATCCTAGAGAATGAGGACCAGTCTGGCCAATCAGAGGATGAGAGCTCGAGACTCATGGGGATGACATCATCAGAGGAGCGCAATGCAATGAGCAGCAGCAGAGCAGGATTAATTGGTCGAAGGGGGAGTCTCCAGGGTCCTGAACTCAACAAGGTTTTCAATCAGGGTAGAAGACATTCAACAGGGCAGGCCCTAACACACAGGTGAGCAAGCACACACACATGCATGCACACACGCATGCACACACACACACAAATCAGAGACATATGTAGCTCCATGTGCCAGATGTCTCTGCAATAAAGAAATCCTGCAAACACAAAAATAGTTTGAGAAAGCAAAGCTTGTTGTTTCTTGATCATGACTTCATCTATACTTAGTTTTTTGCTGAGTCCATTTCTGTGCTTTATTACTCCAGGTAATACAGAGCAACTTTGCAGTGCTTTGCAGTTTTAATGGAGCGGCTCTGCCTTTATACAGTTCATAATGATATATCATCATGACACTCTTTGAAATCCTCTTAAATCTCAGCATTACTGCTTTTGCTCATGGAAATGTTAAGCTCTCAAATCTCGCAAACATCTACCGTAGTAGCCAAAGTTAACCTTGCCGTGTGTGTGTGTTTCCTGTGGCAGATTACTGAATGGAGAGACTGAGGGAGGGAGGAGGAACAGCCTGAGGAGAGACATGACACTGGATGTTCATGCTGACTCATCCAGGGCAGAGGTGAGGAGAAACTGGAGCTGCACGTCTCTTTCTTTATCATTTTTCAGACCCAGCTGATACATTGCAGCCATGCTTACAGACAGTCTGACTTTGTTTCTTGTCAGTTGATCAGTGTCGATTAATGACTCAATAGAGGAGGGAAGTGTAAGAGAGGGAGAGAGAGAGGAGAGAGAACAGAGACATGACTAAATACTTATTTGTTAATTTTATGCCAATTTTAGATGACTGAAAACAGCAGCAACATTTGTTGTGATGTTTTATAAACAGTGGATTTATAAATCCCTTGACCCTGTGAGATTTAATTTTGAGAACTGATATTTCTGTTTGTTTACTTCCCATAATATTTGTCACCTCTAGACTCATAGGTTACTGCTGCTGATTAACAAGTTCACCGCCGTAACCACAGGAAATGCTGTTTCATGCGAGTGTTTGTTCCAGCTGTAAATTAGCTTCTCTTTCCTGTCATCAGTAACCAGAGGAAAAAATAATTCAATTTCATGCATTATTTACTTTGTCTATTTCCTGTTTGTGCTGCGCAGGATTACGACTATGAGAAGAAGAAACTGCTGGCAAGCAGAGGTTAGTTTTCCTAAATATTTCATGTTTCTTCCTGTCTTACTATAGCCTCAGGAGCTTTATACAGACTCCTACACCAACAACTAGGGCACTGCTATGCAAGCATTTTCTTTTATTGATCTAAAGCCATTGTATTCTTGAGACAAATACATTAAAACAAGTTTTGTTGTTTTGCTTGACAAACATCTACCTATGGAGCTTAATAGGGCACATACTGCAGAACTGAGCTCCTTAGATAACACTGTAAATTAAAGGAATCATTTAGTTTACTGTAAAATATAAAGTTTGGTCATATTTTCTTGAAAAATGTGTTCATGTCATGTGATTAGGCAGGATGAAGTAGCTATTTTAATTTATTCAAATAGGGTAATGGAGGCAGTATATCCTGAGCAGAGGCAGGGATTTGATAGAGGGGGCCCATTTTAGTGCTGCACACTGCCAAGACAACTGATGAAGGGGACCTGTTTATGGGCTGCACTGTGCCAGAGTTATAACAGAGCAGCACTGGCACTCCCACCTAATTCACACAGGGCAGACAACACACACATGTTCACACACACGCCACACACACTCACGGACACACAGGAACACTCCCTCATCTATCATCCAGAATGCAAGATACGGGGAAGATCTGCAGCCAAATGGTGCTAAATCCCCTCAGTGTTGCTTTATGGGATTATGAATTAGCAGTCTGAATGGGCCATCTGCCTCAAAGTCATTAAGACACCCATATGTCAGTATATGAGTGGGACATTTATACACATAAACACACCAATACACACATATGACTGCGCACCAGATACAGTCCTGTTGATTTCACACTCTGTCAAGTGTTGTTATTTGTCAAGTGTTTGTCATTTGAGTGTCTGTATCTGCCTTAGTCTCTGCAAATTACGTTTTATTAAGTATGCCACATACAGGTGGTACTATTCATTATTTAACACCCAGACCATTTTTTTTCCTATTCTGAATTGTAGAAGTGAAGGAGAAAACTTACAGTGCATTTTCATTATGAACAGACAGTGGCTATGTGTTTATTTGAATGTATATGACATGAAATGTTTATATGGGTTTAAAGTTCTTTTTCTGGGTACATACAGTTTATTTCCATAGCTGTCCAGCTTTCAACAACTGTATGCCACTCCAAATCTTCCTTAAAGGACTTTACTGGTGATTTAGCATGTTTGAGCTCAATAAATACAACCAACATACACTTCAAACTACTGCCAATCATTTTCCAAAACATACTACTGGAGAGTTTAAGAATTTTTTTTCCCTACTTTGCAGACTGTAAAAATCAACTTGTACAGACTTGAAACATGCTTGAGATAGGTAATCCATCACAGTGAACAAGATATACATCTGTGAAAGTAATGTAATTTTAGCATTTCAACATATGCTCAACAAAGAGCTACATAGAAGAAAAAATGAAAAAATAAAAAGTATGTCTCCGCCAAGGAATATAGTCGCAAGAGAAGACTGTTTTTACCGAGAAATTAAAACGACCGTGCCTTCTACAATCATTTTACCGAGTAAAACATTGAATTTTAAGGTGGGTGTATCACCTGAACATAAGTTTAGGGGGTTTGGCAAAATAACACAAAAATACTAAAAATGCAGAAAATAGCTGGCTGTAATGTCATGTGTATGTGGTTAGTATTTATTGGGCTTAAACATGCAAAATCACCAGTATGGTTCTTTAACTCATCATTTTCCCTTATGTCTGTTTATTATATCAGCCATGCAGAGGAAGCCTGTGGTTACAGAGGTGCGGACACCCACAGACACCTGGAGTGGCCTTGGCTTCTCCAAATCCATGCCAGCTGAGGCAGTCAAAGAGCTCCGCAACATCAGCCGACGCAGCTACAAACCGTACCTGAGCACCTGCACCAACCAACAACAGGTACAAATGGCTTTCTAATCATTCTTCGCTCAGTTTAAGTGTTCATTTTAGCTTGAAAAGACTGTGGGAGTTGAAACTATTTTTGTTGCAGTGCAACACAGCCTCATTTATTGGTATTGCTTCCGAACAGTTTGAATCATTTATCTCAATTGTGTTGTAAGCACTGCCAATTTGTATCCTCAGTTACTTGGGGGCCTGATACCGTCACCTGAGTCCACACACAGACTCACACACACTCTTCAGCAACCTGTTTACCTGAGCTGTGTCGGCTACTCTCCACAGCTCTTTAAAAGCCTTGTGAACCACAGCTCTCTACTGCTCAGAAGACTCGCTTAGGTTAATAAGAGTAAGAGAGATTCCTCCAGTGACTTGAGTTTTCTTCTGAGACTCAAACAGATGAGAGGACGCGTCCACAGTGCTCCCAGCATTTGTAATTCCCAGTGCTATTGTCACAGGTTAGTCAACAGGGGGTAAATAAGCTAGTTTTGCGTCTACATATTGATATTGTGTCCCCTGAAGCCTTCACATGAGAGAGTTTGTAATTGCAGATTCAGAGAGAAGGGATGAGAGAGAAAGGGACAGGCAGTTACAGAGGTGTAAGGGGATTCTGCTGTGAAATGTCCTCAGATGAAAGAAACACTGTTTAAAATTTAATGCCGTCACCATTTCTCTGTCTCCCTCTAGTCATGGGCTACACAGGCTGGGAAGGACAGAGTGTGTAATGGCAGCGATTCAAACAACTGGAGGGATAGACGTGGCTCCACATCTTCATCACCTGTCTCCTCCTCCTCTTCCTCCNTTCACCCCCCTCCAATTTTTCATCATCCTTCTCCTCGTCCACCTCTTCCTTCCCTGCTTTTTCATCCTCGATGAACAGAAGCAGAAATGACAAAACCTGTAAGTTTTATCTGTGTGAGTTTTTTCGGGATTGGCTGAGCACAGTGAGTTTTGTGGTGCAATTTCACTTTCTTTCACCTTTGACCTTCTCTTCTGAATTCTGCCCTCTGATGCTTAGTGGAGAGCTACTTTGAGGGTGTGTGTTCCAGGAAGGCATCGATTTGCAGTCAGAGGAGTCCCTCCCCCCAAATCACAGATGACCTACCTGAGCTGCTCAGTCAGCTGGGCTTGGGGAAATACATTGATGTGTTTGAAGAACAAGAGGTAAACACACACATATAAAGTTGCAGGGAATCATACTTAGTTTCTGGAAGCCTGCAGTAAGCTTTTGAAATATGAAGGCAGTGTGACAAATAGCATCTTCATTGTAACTTACACATTAATGTCTCTGATTTTGCATTTGGTTGGCTTGCTGGAATGCTTGAAACTCAATGTATCATGCAAGCGATATCTATACTCATCTAGATTGACTATCAGACATTCCTCACTCTGTCTGATGAAGATCTGAAAGAAGTGGGAGTTTCCACTTTTGGAGCCCGGCGCAAGATGTTATTGGCAATCTCAGGTGAGAATCTGATGTCTTAAGTAAGATTCAGGTCAGCTTTTCCAACTGTCAAGGCGGTGGGTGGCCCATAGGACAAATGTCAAAGCTTTTACACTGCCTGCTCTATTGAAAATTCATAACCTATTCATCTACCCATTTATCTTTCTATCCAGACCTGAACAAGAGCAAAAGGAGGCTCTCAGATACACCCACTGTGAAGCCTGGCTACCTGGAAGGTGGTGCTAGTGGTAGACTTCCACGAATCGTAGATCTAGACATTGCTGCTCAGAGCAACCGCTGGTGAGAGACATCAACAAACTCTGAGCTCTATCTGACCAAGGATGAATCTTAAAAATTCTTAAAGGTTACAGTGCAACTCTTGTCAGTACAGCAGGATCTGTTTGTTATCAGCCATAAATGAACAAGCATTAATCTGCAGAATGCAAACATTTTTATACAGTGCCTTCCATCTGCAGCCAAGACCCAAAGCTTTTTATACAAGATTAAGACAAGGAGGTCTTCCCTTCCAAACCTCTGATTCTACAAGAAGAAAACTATGTGAAAAACAATGTCAGAATGTGCTTACTATTGCTCTTATTAACCTTTGTGGCATTTTTTTTTTTTATCCTGAGAAAGTGCCTTTCTTATGCAAATCATCAATTTTATGTTTTCACCATGTGTTAAAGTAAATTTTAACATATATGCAATTGTAAATAGATATTAATGCTATTGTGCTATTATAGAGATGATAAATAAATATGTGCCAATAAGGCAGAGAATCAAGACTATTTTTCATGATAACACCCCCCCCCCCCCCNCCCCCCCCCCAACTACATTACAGCAGTGATCCCACCACCAGAGGGCACTGGTGTCACACATTACGTTTAGCAATTCAAGTCACCTTATTATTATAAGAGAAATAATGGATTTGTTTCAGAAGGAAATATGATGACAATAGCATTAGAATGGCTGGTGGATAAGGTGGAATTGGCTCGGAAATACAACAACATTCAGATAAGAAAAATGAATTAGAAAACCTAAATAGGTAAATACATTTATTGGTGTGAAGGTAATGTGACACTTCTTTTAATATGGTTTGGTCTCACCTGACTGCTCACATAAAACTTCCAATTTAATTTATCACCGTTGCCAGCAGTGAAGCCACTGGAACTGCTTATGCGCTTTTTCATGTTTAATTTATTTAAAGCAGAGGACTACATACAGTAATTTAGTGCTATCTGAGGGACTTTACCAGCAACATGGTATGAGAACGGTATGAGGAGTGTCTAAATTTGCAAAAGCGAAGTGGTGCTGTTGATTAGCACACTGAAATGTATGATCCAAGTAATCTCCACTGTGGGGGCACGAGGGGATGGGGGTTTCTGATCTGTCCAGATATTCAACAAGCTCGGCTGTTGTAGCGGCAGCCGAGCATGACAGAGAGTGTGAGTGGAAGAGGTGGGCTGTGACAGATTAGAGAGATGATCCCTACTTGTTACAATGTCTCTGCCAATTACACAGACAAGCTTTAGACCAGTGATCCTCAAACCTGGTCCTGGGGCTTTAGAGCACTGCTGGATTTCTGTTCTGTTTTTGGGTTAATTGTGCTTCCCCCATTGTCTCAGGTTGAACTCAGTCCTTGATCACACACACCTAGAATTTAAATTACCCAGAGGACCTGAGAACCAGCAATGCGCTGAGTGTCAAGGACTTGATTTCTGGACCATTGTTTGGACTTTACACTTAAGTAGGAGACAACATTACTTGGCTCGTGGCCAAGTTATTGGGTATGCAAAATTAGGCTATCAACAGACTCCTCCAGCAGGTTGTCCCTTTTTATCCGAGTGGTCTAAACAAAGGTTTCCCTCAGAGGATCTGAATAATGCAATACAAGTTAATGTCGATTATTTTACTTTAGGATAGAACACAAGCAGCCTCATCAACAGCCACTACCTACATCTAAATCCAAACAACATCCATACTAAATGACAAATGAGATCAGAGAATGAGATCAGATTGCTCCCTGTTCCCAAATTACCACCAATTACATAGAACCCCCCACTTTTTACCAATCGCTGGTCCCCGTAGAGACCCCCGGCTAACAGGGAAGCCATCTGTGAATAATGAAAAAGCAAATTAGAAAAGTGAAACAGAAAAGAAGTGTCCTGAGGACAAAACACAACCATACATCTCCCTTACTGAGATGAAGATGGAATTCCCTCCAGGAGAGAGAGCGGGAAAAAAAATTGAAAATACAAATGATACCGATTCCGTGTGTGTTGTTTGTATGTGTGTGTATGGGCAATTGAAAGTGAGTGTTGTGTTACAGATATGCCTTGTGTTAATTACTTTAAAGTTAGTTGGAAATGTAAATGAGATGAACTCTTGCATTAAAGATTTTTTTTTTTTCCCTAACTTTCGTTCTGTAGTTTAAGGATCAGGGAAGTTGCTGCANCATTAAAGATTTTTTTTTTTTCCCTAACTTTCGTTCTGTAGTTTAAGGATCAGGGAAGTTGCTGCACCAGCTTAAGTCCCAGAATTGAGTGATTATAAATCCACTGCAGCTCCTGGCATAATTTGTTGCACATAGTTAGATCTATTGTCTATTGTATCTGACAGAGTGTTTTCTGAACTGCTGAATAGGCTGTTTCAAGCCAGAAGATTCCGCTGTCCTTTTAGCCTCTGCTTGTTGGCAAAATGTGTTTTCAACTGCTGAGTGGGCTGTTTCAAGCTAGTGGGGTCAGCTGTCCCATTAGCTAGTGATATTACAAAAACACTCATTAAGCCTTTATGTTCTGTTCAGTTGGACATGCTTGCTTTGTGCTTCCTTATTTCTCAAAGTCAAGCATTAAGAATTGAATTGCTATTACATTTATGTTTGCATCTAACAGGGGAGGCTGCTTTCCCAAGGTGTGTAAAGGTCAGAATTGGTAGAAGGCTTTGTTCTGCTATGAAGAAATATATGCAAAGTAAAAATTAAAACAGAAGTATGAGGAAATAATATCAATGTATTCATGGTTTGACTTTGAGAAATAGATGTATCTTCTGTGCAGGAAATGGAACATCAGGACGCATGGACACATGTTTGGAAGTTTCAAAAGACACCCAAAGTGCCACTTTACTTAAATTTTCAAAGTTACAAATAAAGTTCACTTGTTGACATGGTGAAGTTTTCAATTTTTAGTTACTGAACATATCCAATGTTCGGAGGCAGAACACAGCCTCTTCTCTGCTCCCCCACGACATGTGTCCTCCCAGCTCAGGAGCAGCTTCCTCCTCTAGTGTCCATGCACAGTCAAACAGCCTCAGCAGCCCTAATGACCAATTAGTAAAGGAATAGCTGAGACTCTGCAGATTTGGGCTGTAGGCCTTGTAGTTCGCTTTTCTACACTGCTATTCCTCTGTGATGCAATTTTCTACCTCCTGAGATTGGGAGCAGAACCGAAAAGACACTAGACAGCATCAACATAGCAACAAAGTATTGTAGCAGCCAAATAGGCATCACGTTCTGTTTGAGATGCATAGAGCTAGACCTGGCCAGGTAAATCTCTCTTTTACAGAAACACGATGAGAAACATGCAACAACAACGACAATACATCATTAATCTCATTGCTTCCTGGGCTTTCTGGGACATTCAAGATCGACAGTTAAATAATTTACAATCCTCCATGAAATAACAAAGAGAGAGCCTGGGATTGTGGCAGCAATTGCACAGAAACATTGTAGAATATTGATAGGAGCCCAGCGGTGGAACACAGAACATGAGAATGAACCTCTGATAGAAGGACATGGACATAAACCAGAATTTGGCCTTCCAGGAGTAAACATATTTACATCCAATATATATCATATATATATCATCATATATATATCGACTGTTATCTCCAGCCTCACACAACGACCAGAGGCTCTGACATGGACAGAGAGATAAAGAGAAGAAAGACAGAATGAGAGAAAGTTGGAGATAGAAGATTAATAGAGAAAATAGAGAAGAGTCCATGTTTGTAGAGGTTAAAGATCGTGGGTGTGGGGCGGGTCGAAGCAGGGAGTGGACAGCTTGAGGAAAATTCTAACAGCGGCTTGACAGTCATTGTTGAAATCTAATAGGCTCTCTGTTTTCAAACTGAGGAAAGAGACACTTGATAAAGAGGAGGTCGAATGAGGGTCACTCAAGAGTGAGATCTGGATAAGGGACAGGGATTACAAGAGCAAGTTCAGGAGCCAAAACATGGACTGCTGCCAAGGTGGCTGGAGGAGACATCTGGAATGGCTTCAGATCTGTGCTGAGTAACGGAGTTTCCTGGTTGGCCAATGGCGAAATAAATGGAGCGGAGCTACCAAACGTAGCCAATTTCATCATCTTTATCATCTTCCTCATCCTCGTCGTCCTCAATGGCTCCTCGGGGGTGGATCCGGCCCCGTCTCTTCTTCTGCCTGCCTCGCCCAGTCTGTGATGGCTCCTCCTCCTGGTCGTCAAGGAGAATAACTGCACCCCCACTGCCAAAATCCCCCGATGTTTCCTGGTCCTCGTCTGTAGGGAGATGCATAAAAACAAAGACAGGCATGTAGACAGGTGAGAAACAGAGAAAGATGCCAGCAAACATTTGATGCTGTACATGTTTTTGCACCAACCTTCAAAAAAAACAAAAAAAACAAAAAAAAAAAGCATAAATACAATGCAAAGGCCCAGACGACAGTGGTAGTCATCACTGCATCTGATAATTCCAGAGAAAAATTGGACCTGAATATGTTTCTGACTTCAGTTCAAATCAGCCAAAGCTGCTCAAATATGAAGTTTACATGCAGTTTTCATAAGGCCACCAAGCATGTTAACGCTATCAGACAGTTGTTGTGTTGCTGCCTCTATGCAGGGCTGAATGGAAAAACTCTCACCTGAGGCCACTCAGCCAGACTTAGATGAGCTTGTAAGACCCCAGAACTGCTGCTGTCAGTGTGAGTGTGGTAGAGAGACACCTCATCAATATTAGAAACTGCAATTACTTGCTTTGGACTAGATTAGCATTCGAGTGAGCCATAATCCGTGACTGTGAGCTGGTGGATTGATTGGTAATCAGGATGTCTGTCTGGATTCTTCCTTGCTAATTATTCTTTTTGCAACAATAATAGCCTTAGGCCATTGATGAAATGTTCTTCTATTGTTTTTTTTGACCTTGCTTTTAAATTTTCCACTGCTAGCTTGAGTGTGATATAGCAAACAGATCAAAACACTTAATTTTACATATATATTTTTGTCAATACATCTTTTGAATGCTCACAATACCAACATTTCTATTGTCTTGTGAAATGGAAATTTAACACTGTATAATACTCTCTGGTGACAATGGAAGTATGTCATAGTATAATATGCTCTCTTGTGCTATATTATGACACAGTATATAATGCTATGACATATCGTACTGTGACATAGCATCCAAAAACTGCAACACTTTAAAATGCCTGATAGGTAATGCAGTTGTTGCGACTGCATTATATGTCACATTATGGTAGTTTCAGTCATAGTTTGCCAGTATGCCATACTGAATTATTGTACATCATGGTATGATACATTATAGCATAGTGTGGAATGTCATAGTATTGTATGTAATATTGGCATGCATGGCTTGTAATATTATTGTATGGTATTTCATAGTATAGAATGTCATAGTATGATTTGTGGTAGTATAGCATTGTGTGTCATTGATAGAATTGTATGTCATGGGGTGATATGTTATAGCAGTGGTTCTCAAACCTGGTTGTCAAGTGCCACCATGCTCCATATTTTCCATCTCTCTCTACTCCACCCGCCCGATTAGCCAATCGAGATCTGGGAGGCACCAACCCTTGATCAAGTGAACACACCTAATTTAGCTAATTCAGTTTGGGTAAATCAGGAGGACAGGGGCAACATGCAGTGTGGTAGTACTTGAGGATCAGAATTGAGAACCACTTTGTTATAGTATTGTATGGTACTGTGTGCCATTGTAGTTTACTATGCTAGACAGAAGCAAACATATAACTGGTAGCAAACATGCCAGCAGGGCTTCTGTTAGCTATAGAACACACTGATGCATAGATATTAGTAGAGATAAAGACACAGAGAGAGACAGAGAGAAAGAGAGAGAGAGAAAAAAAGTTGTAATGTGATGTTTTGTGTGTTTTAAAGAGAAACTCTGTCTGCAGGCTGTTCCCAGCAGCACCAGATTATAGATGGAGAGAAAAGCCTCACACAGCACTAAATCTGAGAGAGAACCAGGCGACAGGGGCAAACACACTCTGCCAAAACCTTGGTTTAGTTAGAACGAATGTGAGGCTGTACTCTCTCTCTCTCTCTCTCTCTCTCTGTGTCTGTGTTGTGGGCTTACCACAGTTAGGGTNTGTACTCTCTCTCTCTCTCTCTCTCTCTCTGTGTCTGTGTTGTGGGCTTACCACAGTTAGGGTTGCCTTGTTTCCTGGAGCCAGCAATTTCATTTCCGTATTTGTCCACACACCAACATTGGCCAGTGCTGCCATGACACTGAGTCGGCTTGAAGTAGCCCTCTTCAGTACAACGAGGAATATAAGAGCCTAGAGACAGAGAGAAGAGGGAGGACAGGAAAAAGGAAGGGGTGGAGGATGATGGAAAATATGAAAAAATAGAGAAGGAGGAAAGTAAGGAAAAGAAGAAGAAAGGACAGGTAGAGAAAGGAACAGGAAGAAGGAAAATGATAAGCAGGGATATGAAATGAGATAAAGGGTTAAGAATGTTAACTTGGCGAAAATAAAGGTAGATTCCGATTCCTTCTCGGTAGAGGTACATATCGTCTAATTGTAACCAAACTTCTTGTGTATTTGCACAATGAATTACCACTGTGAAGGCTGCAGGACAACAGCCATATCCTGCTTAAAGTGGACTAGTCACTTTCAATAACATACACACACACACACACACACACACACACACACACACACACACACACACACACACACACACAAATTCGGTTACTTTTATTTGACTAGCCAAAGCCCATTTTTCAAGCTGTGTTTTCCTGTGACTGAGAGGATTGAAGGATCTGCCCAGTGGGGACAGACGACGTGTGTACAACATGTCAGGATGTGAGTAAAAGTATGTGCATGTTTAATGCTATTGATTGCTTTTGCCTCCTTGAAACTATATAAAATGTTAATCTGGATTACAAAATGTCATTTCAGTGTGGATGTTAGTATACAAAGTGTGCATGTTGTATCCTTGGACAGGAATGTAGGTGATTCAACCAAACTGACCTATGAGCATCTTCTTCTGACTCTGAATCTGCAGCCTGCTCTTTTCATTTTGGCAAGGCATTCCTATGAACAACAGAAAAGACAGAAAATAATTTGATTATAACTTTTTTTTCCCCACAGTCTTCACATTAAAACAACTATTTGTCTTCCTGTCATTCCTCTTTTCCTTTTTACCAGTGTCATACCTTTTTCATTCTTCAATCCACCTTTCACATAAAGGACCATAATTGTGATTTTGCATTTTTGAACCTGTTAACTACAAATCATTTGTAATTTACTGCCACCTATTTCCCAAATAATATGAAAAGCTTTTAGATTGATTGCTTAGTTTTTAGGCACCCAGTCATTTCCATTTATTTCAGTATGGAATGAAAACATGCCTGAGATAGGAAACACATTAACAGGATGTGAACATGATGTTTATTTTTGGCTTGTTTCTGAAAAGCAGTTTATTTTACAATTATGTTTAAATAACTGAATGAAGAAGATGAATACCAAGCAAATATGGATGTCTTAAAGAGGATAATGAGATTTGGCAATGTCTTCCATTACAAAAAGTAGCTTACTGTTTAACAGCCATCTCTAACACCTCAGTGTCTCAAGTTTTCTACGAGCTGGGCGCATCAACACAATTTTAACAGTCCAAACTCACAACTGCATTTGCACACAACAGTAACATTACACAAATGACTAGAAGCGCATTCATTACAGTGCATACTTCTGAGAATAGGCAGTGCTAGGGCAGGGCTTGATGGGGCAGCAGCACAGTCGATAGTCACAAGACCCCTTCCTAATACCAAGCAAAAGACCATGGACTTCGGTACCACAAAACATCCAAAACCCCTTGTTGCTGAAGCTAAAAAGGAGGGCATTGTCAACACTAGGCCAACAGCTGCCGTTTGAAGATGAAGTGATACATTGCGAGGGAGAGCCGGTCTCTGCCAACTCACCGGAGGAACAGTTAGCTACTGCTAACTGTAGTGCTATGATAACTGCTGTTAGCCACGGCATATGCAGGAAAACAACATCTGCTAACCACTTGTGTCAAGGCTGTAGCCATGACGTCAACATTGGGGGGGGACCAAATCTGCTGGGGGCTCCCAATTTCAAAATTTGAAAACTTAAAAAAGANTTTTTTTTTTTTTTTTGTTGATGCTTCCAACATCTATCTTCTCCTCTCCTTTCCTTTCCTCTGCTCTCCTCTCCTATCCTCTCATCTCCTTCATCTCCTCTCCAGGCAATGACACGTGTTTTGATTTGCCATTCTTCAAGCAAAGGATCCAAAGGCCTTTTTGCACTTATATTGACACCGATAAAAGACTGGCATATTTCTTCAAGGTCCAGTCTGTCCATTTTCTCCTGGTGCACATGACATATGGCCACATTATTCAGCCTTGTTTGACTCATTGATGATCTAAGCCATGACTTTGTGCATGGTTTCCTGTTGTAGCATAGCAATTTTTAAAAATTATTTATATTTTTCATATCAATATATTCCCCTGGCCCTACTGATCTAAGCCAGTTGGCTGTGGAAGGACCATGGCTCCCTGTTCTCAGACTCATCCTGAGAAGTGGACTTCAGGTGCATTTTTTTTTTCATTCGCAGGTGATACGAAGACGCAACTGGCTGGATTCAATTGTCATGGACCTTGCATTTTGTTTTGCCTACAGACATTTTTCACGCCCAGGACTTGCTCATGCAGAGACTGCATTTACCCATGATGGATATCAGAACTGGCGCATAGCAATGCATCATTTAAAACACACAATGCCAGGCGAGGCACAAGTATTCTATGGATGCATGGGCTGAATTTAACATCAGGAAAGAGGAGGACTTAAAAATCAGCAATGCTTTGTCTGAGCAAAAAAAAAAAAAAAAAAAAAAAAGAACAGGGGAAGACTGTGAGCACCACATTTGAATTTATTTCCACGCTCAGGCCATACAAAGATGCCTTCGCTGACTTATACAAACTTTTGTGTATTGCTACCTGTGACCTCCAGCTTTTCCTGCTTGAAACGTGAAAATCTACTTGAAAGGCAACAGCAGAGAGACCTTTTTTTAAAGTTCAGATTGGTGTACTAATGTTGCAGAAATGCCCTATTTCACAAGAAATCATTAAAAAAAAAAAAAAAAAAAAAAAAAAAAAAAAAAAAAAAAAAAAAA
>VXCM01000257.1:217199-257536 GCA_014773175.1 Lucifuga dentata
AATTTTTTTTTTTTTTTGAGTAATCCTGCAACCAAACAAACAAACCAATCAACCAACAGACATGGATGAACATAATCT
This sequence comes from Lucifuga dentata, assembly GCA_014773175.1. Taxonomy (NCBI): domain Eukaryota; kingdom Metazoa; phylum Chordata; class Actinopteri; order Ophidiiformes; family Bythitidae; genus Lucifuga; species Lucifuga dentata. The sequence goes on from VXCM01000257.1 coordinate 217,278, forward strand.
TGGCAGAAGTAATAAATCTCACTAAGTGTTCACTGTGATGAAATATCTATTTACATTTAATTACTGAACTGCCATGTACACAAATTAATGTGTTAACTGCAAGGTGGGACATTAACCCCAAAATCTATGACATCACTTGGTAAATGGGGAATAAATATAGTTTACTGGAGAACAGTTGTGACCTCTTTTTTATTTAGCTTTTGTTTGCTGGTTTGGAAAACAGACATTATTTTGTAGCCCTGCTTGTATTTCTAGACTCCTCTTTTCTCCTTTCTCTCTGTCCCTCCTAGCTTATCACCATTTCTATTCCCAGCAAGCAGTTGTTTTGTTTAACCATCCATCCCTTCCTTACCCTCGGGCTTCTGGAAGCAGTAACACCACTCATTGTTGGACAGCTTGCCATCCTTGAAGGAGTCACAGGAATTGAAGAGGGGCTTCATGCACAGCTCATACTTGTCCAGGTAGATGGCGCTAAGCTCTGACTGGTCCAGCAGAAGGTCAAAGTTTATGTCCAGCTTGTTGAACATCCAGCCCAGCGAGTCCTTACAGATGGGCAGGATGCTGGTGTCAAAATCTAGTGGAGAACAGAAGCAAAAACAGAGGAAAAAATGTTGCTGAAGTGAAACTGCATACACAGTAGTGTGGAGAGAACAGAGTAAATTTGCTGTCAACATCACTGTCACTTCTCGAGAGGATTGAAAGCATATTGCTGGTCAGAAGAGGAAGGTACACACACAGGCAGACACACACACACACACACACACACACACAGACACAAATCGTAGGAGGNAGGTACACACACAGGCAGACACACACACACACACACACACACACACAGACACAAATCGTAGGAGGTATACTCACGATCAGTGTTGGAGTCAAAGCTGTCAGAGGATTTGAGGTCTCTGTTGGCATCGAGGTGAAGAACTCCAAACCAGTCCTTCAGTCTTGCAGCCAGACTGTGGAGTTCTGTGTCAGTGCAGGCTACACACACACACACACACACACACACACACACACACACACAGAGAGAGAGAGAGAAATTTCATTTCATTTCTGATGTGTACTCTTTCTCTGTGTTCTTTCTTTTCTTCACCAGTTTATCTTTCCAAGTAAACAAGGAGGAAAGATGTGTGCCTCTCTCTATCTACCAGTTATCATAGGAATTATATCTGGCATTTGCATGGAGATGTGTGTGCACGCACGCACACACGCACGGACACACGCATGCACAATGTCTGTTTAACATGTAGTGCTACTGTTCAAATCTATAATTTTATTTCCTTTGGAAACAACACTATCATGCGCACACATGCACATACACACACACTTGTACATCGCGTATACAAACACACACACACACAACTGAGCAGACAAAGGACCATTTGAAATCCCAAATGTCACCTGGCCCTCAGTGAAAATATAACCCAGTGTCCTGCACTGTGAGGCCATTAGAGAGCTGCATTTTATCCAGAGTGGAGCCAATCTCTCTCTCTCTCTCTCTCTCTCTCTAAATGTGTGTGTGTGTGTGTGTCCGTCTGTCNCCAATCTCTCTCTCTCTCTCTCTCTCTCTCTAAATGTGTGTGTGTGTGTGTGTCCGTCTGTCAGTGTGATGCTACTATCCAAAGATAGAACAAAACTGGTCAACAGTTTTAACGCTATCCCTAAATTACAATTATTTTACAGTTAAACTAGCCTCTGTCACTTCTTCACAAATCCCTTCATCCTTCAAGACAACAAACTCTGCCTGTCATTCAAACCGTTCCCTGCCTCTGTTTACCCCCTGCTGTGTCTGTCTGTCAATCTTTTCTTTCCCCNCCCCCCCCCCCTTTATGTGATTGGCATATTTTCCCTTATGTTTCTTCTGAGAGGCTGATAATAACCCAGAAGAACAAGAGGCATTCTCAACTTCATACTGAGACTGCCAATCAAATGACTCCACATTTGTCATTGGAGATCAAGAAGGTGGAAGCAGGGTATTAATATTCCAGCATTTCTGTATGAGAATAATACAGAAATTTGTCATGTAGCAGAAAGCCATTTCTAAATAGTAAGGATTCTATCTGATTATAACTTCTAATTGATCTGAAATCTGAAATAGAGAGAACAGAGCAGATTGGTCCCTGTGTAAAGACCTGGATCACATTTAGCCGTCAGAAGATAAAGATATCTGCAATGTGACATCAAAGGAGCTGCGACCACACACACACACGCACACACAACCGGTGGGAGGTTTTACTTCCATGCTGGGCTGAGAGATGTTCTTATCACCCTTGTTAGAACTGTTTTGTTTCCAGTTTTTTATCAAAGCATATTTAAAACCATGTTGCTTAACCACATCCTTCATCCATGCATGCATCCAAAGAATATATAGAAAACACGCACACAAATAACTGATCAGTATTTTAAAATTATAGTTTCAGAATGTTGCAGCAGTACTGTAAAGTACTATAGGGTCATGGCAACAGACTGAAGCTGAGAGGGAGCAACTTGTTTTGGCTGCAAATTCAAGCTGACATTGCTTCCGGAATTACAAAGTGCATGTTTGTCGATGTGTGTGAGTGTGTGTATGTGTGTGTGTGTGTGTGTGTGTGTGTGTATAAGAAAACCCTTTTGGCAATACCAGACAAATAACATTTCAGTGTTCTTCATTTCTGCAGGTGTGAAGCAGGATCCCAGCAGCTAAACATTATCTGTCCTCACCTCCTGAATATCAGTCTTCCTCGGGCAGACGTGGATTGTGTAGCATGTTGCCCTTTTCTCAACACAATCCTCTGGAAACTTGATCTCCTCCTCTTCATTTATCTGACATGTCTTCATTCCCCTCCCCCCCATCCCCCCTTTTCTTTTTCCTTCCTCTCTATAATTTCAGTTGCTCTGATTTTGGCATTTCTGAAGACTTCCATACTCATTTCCATCTGGTGCCTGTTCATTGTCCATCTTCTTTTCTATCTCTGTCAATTTTCTGAGATTCAATAGAAGCCCCTTATTCCAGAAAACTCCTTGAAAACTCAGGTGTGTGTCTTCTTTGCAATAACACACACAGACGGCTCTCCTGTTTCATTCTCTAACATAAATTGCTTTGAGTGTACCATCTCCTGTCCTCTCCTCACATGTCCCCTACAGACTAAAAAGACTTAAGTGGTTCAGTTTTACCTTTGATATTCACCCTCTCTCCACCTCCTCCTTTCACTTTTTCTTTCTGTGACTCTCCCCTCGTGTTCTGACTGCTGCCTTGCTCCATCTTTTCCTCTCAAGTCTCTTTGCACTGCAGCCCACAATTAGTCTCAAAGGAACCCTGTTGTCTCTTTCTATTGTGTGACCCAAATTGTTTTGGACAGGTCTGACACCGCTGCCTCTGTTAGGAGTCTTTTTTTTTGAGTGAGTCGGAAAGCTGTTGCTGAAAACATTCATGCACTAAGGGACACAACACATGGAGACAAAACAGCCTGTTAATCATCTCTCTCTCAGCACCTCAGCAGGGTCAGACAGGCTTATAGATGTCAGACACACAGCCGACATCAAAGCTTCTCCAAGGGCAGCGGAGAGGATATATGGATTACACAGTTATGGCAGAACTGGATTTTATGTGACTCCCAACAAGTGATGTTGCTGCTGTCAGTAGAAAAGCAGGATTTACTGAGTGTCTCAGACTCACTTCAAGGTAACAAATTTAAAGTTTGAGGTGGCCCCTAAATGTAGTTTTGGCCCTTATGCTTAGAACTAGGCTCACATTTTATCACTATGGATTTTTTTTGTAGTTTGGACTGATTACCTGAGACATGACAATACAGCTGTTAACAACTGCTAACTGCTAACAAATTAGTACATACATGAATGTTTTTTGCAGCATATATTTTTACTCTTGTAAAAATATTATCTGATATGTGAAATGAACTGTGAAATAGTAACTTGTGCAAAGTAGTGAGAGAATTAAAATGTAAAAATTGAATAGCAGCATCACAGCTATTTTTAAATACTTCTGACTTAGTTCCTACAACTAAAAATAAATAAATAAATGAAATAAAAATGAAAACTAAAAGTCCTTTGCTAAGAGAAAAGAGCAAAGAAAATGGCAAGAGAAACAAAACTTGGAGTCCCACATTTATAGGTTAATGATGTTGAACTGGACTGTTTCTGGTTATGATTTTAGATTTTGTCATGTTAAGTTGTTATAATATATATCTGTATACGTATCTATTACATAGGAAAAGGGCTATCGTAGCAGATGATATGAAACTGGTCGCAGTCAATATATTTATAAGCAAACTTTTGACTGAAAGGTTGCTGTTTCAGATGTTAACATCAGCTGGGGAAATAGCGGGTAAAGAAAGGAGAAAGTTTTCTTTTCTAGTTTACCCTAAAGCAAAACACACACTGTTTAATTGTTCCAGTGGAGACATTCAGATGTACAGAGACAGATACGGAATCTAGACTTGTAAGAGCTGATGCTATAGGCTCCACTTCCAACCCATCAAAGATTGTTTGATGGTGAACTTTACCCGGAACGAAGTGGTGGTATGCAGCCAGACAGACAGGCTGTGTGTTTCACACAGGAGAAACTATCGATCAGAGCTGCAGGTCAAATATCAAACACTGAATCTTGACTGGGAATTAACTTCCTTCATTCTTTCTGCACCCCTTCTTTCTCAACACTTCCTGTCTTTCATGTCTGTGAACTCAGATCAATAGAGACTGGCAGTGCAGAGCCAGGAAAACTCAGCAGCCATCACTTTTTCAACACATGCAGACAGAAACTGTTTCAAATGTGGACAAATGAAGCTAAACTGCATGACAACCTGAGACAAGTGCATGATTGTCTGATGTTAAACATGCAGCACATAACTTTACTTGGTTAATACTACATCTCCAAGACTAACAGAGCCAAGTATGACCAGAGCTGGGTCTAGGGCTAACTTGTCTGTTGCCTAAATCACATAATATGAGAATGAGTTACACAGGAAATTCTAGCATCAGCATTTTTAATGCATTGCAGATATGCAATCACAGATCAAATGAAAGACCATTATAATAATCCAGTTTATTTGAGACAAGAGCTTGCATAATTTTCTGAAGGTCAGCTAAGGAGAACATGTCTTCAAGATGTTACACAGGTGATTAGCTATCACAAGCTATTATGCTATTCTGAATTTTGAAGGTAAGGTCACTAAGTTCAAGCTAAGATTTAAAAAAAGCCCATAATAACAAGCTTTTTGTTGTCTCTAATTGCAAAAAGTTCAAAGACATCCAACCATGTTGTCAACAGCGGAGCAGAGATCCAATAATCTTGTGGGTATCAGGTGCTAAAGACAAATATTATACCTGTATATCCTCTGCTTACAAATGAAAAATAATGCTCGCTAGAGGAAGGATGGATACACACACACACACACACACACACACACACACACACACACACACACACACATTAATAGTAATGGCCCCAAAACTGAGCCTGGAGGAACACCACATGATAGGACACGTGCTCAGATGCATGAATGCTCGCTGCTACATCATATTCATGACCAGTCAGACCTTAGTTGGCATTAGTCGGCCTCTTAAAGAAGAAAGGTCCTTTAGTCGGCTTCTTACAGAAGACGTTAGTCAGCCTCTTATAGAAGTACGGTCCCTCAGACGAAGCCGAATACCTGACCCACACCAAGGCTCTTCTGACTTGGTGCCAAATCAGTGAGTTGGAGATTAATGTTGCTAAGACAAAAGAACTAATCATATGCACCAAACTAGACTTTAAAACAGAGCCGGTTCTCATTGATGGGCAACAGGTTAAAAACAGTTGAAAGTTTTAAATATCTTGGGACATATCTTGACTGCTGACTTTGCTTCTCTGAAAACACAGTGTAATGTAAAGAAATGCTCACAGTGACTCCATCTCCTCAGGTAGTCTTGGAGTGCGACGGGAGATCTTAGAAATTGTCCACAAAAGTCTTATTGAGAGTATTCTAACTTTTCACCTCCCAGCCTGGTATGGTCACCTAAGCTGCCAACTGAAAACTAAGCTTTCTAGAACTGTCCTATTAGCAGGCAAAATAGTTGGTAGGCTGCAGGTGTCCGTGGCTGACCTCTATACCAACAGGATGATGAACAAAGCTAGGAATATCCTGAAAGACAGCTCCCATCCTTTATTCAATCAGTTTGCAGTCTTGAAATCTGGGAGGTGCTACAGAGTGCCATTGGCAGTCAAAAAGGTTTTTAAGTGCTCTTTTATCCCAACTGCCATAAATATCCTTAACTCTGCAAAATGACCACTTNAAAGGTTTTTAAGTGCTCTTTTATCCCAACTGCCATAAATATCCTTAACTCTGCAAAATGACCACTTATACTTGCTCCATTGACTGGCACTTGTAATATTTCTTAGCACTTATAATTTTTTACTCTAGTTGTATTATTATTCTCTCTCTTGCCTTCTCTCTGTTATATGGATTTTAACTATGTATAAAGTGTGCTTGTTCTGATTTTAAAATGGTGTGCTGAAGACAAATTTCCACTTATGGTGGACAATAAAGTTCAGTTCTATTCTATTCTATTCTATTCTATTCTATTCTATTCTATTCTATTCTATTCTAAACCACTACAGAGCTGACCCAGAGAGACCACCCCAGTTCTCCAGGTAATTATCAAGCAAAATGTCAAGGTCAGATGTATCAAAAGCAGATGTGAGGACAAAGAACCAAGACATTCAGATTACCTTTGTCTCTTTTCACTCATACGGATTTAAGACCTTTACGAGTGTTGTGGAAGGCCCAAAGTCTGTACGTATGTATGTATGTATGTCCTCCAACATACAGTAGATGGCAAGTTTTCTGAGTGCACCAAAGAGGTGGGTGATGGTACTGACTCTGACGCAGTCTGTACTGTAAACTGTACACACAGCCTTCTGAGCTGTCAATAGAAGTGGTTGTTTCAGTGGCAGGTGTAGACAAGTGCAAACATTTGGCCATTAAGGAGCCCTGGAACATACTTTTCTGCCTGGGAAATTTAAGTTGGAGCAGGCTGCTGTCTGCAAGAGCTCTGTGATTTGGTAAAGGGATTTTCACTGAGTTGGAGTCTGAGCTATCTCCTAGCTTGGCTAGTCGGTATGAAGAAATTTGATAGAGGCAGAACATCCTTTTTAAGTTCATAGGGTTCAAAAGGGGGATGTCCTAACTACTTCACAACTTCCTAACCACTATGCAGTCATCATGGGCCAAAACAGAACAGGAGGAGAGCTGAGGTAGAGCTGCATGGTAGCTAGGTTTGCATTTAAGTGGCCTCTGACACTGAGGCAGACACCCATTGCAGAAATTTAGCCTCTCAAGTAGAAGATCCGTGACTGGAAATTGACAATTACAATCCAAACACACACAGACCACAGTGTATGGTGAACGCAGGGAGGGAAATACAGATCAACAAGTCTGAATGTCAACATGTAGGAAATTGATTGATGGAGCCCTGGAGTATTTTGCCATTTGTGATTTAACGGATCAAACTGTGGTTGGATCCTGATTATAATGGATCACACAGTGTTTTGGGTATTTAGGCTCTTCTGTTAAATCAAGCTTGTGAAACCTTGGCGTCATTCTGGATGATTCCTTGTCTTTAGATTGTCATGTCACTCTTCTTTCTTTCATCTAAGGAACATCACTAAGTTAAAATCTGTTATTTCCAAGGTGGAAATGGAACTAATTATTCATGCTTTTATCTCATCTTGATTGGATTATTGCAATTCCCTTTTTAACTATCTTAACAATTCATCCTTACATCGTTTGCAATCTGTCCAAAACACTGCAGCACGTTTTTTTTTTTTTTAACCAATTCTAGGACAAGATCTCATATAACTTCAATTTTAAAATCTCTTCATTGGTTCCCTGTCAGTTTTAGAGTCAGTTTTAAAACTCTTGTTTTAACGTTTAAGGCTTTGCATGTGGCAAGACACCCCAGTATATCTCAGAGCTTTTGTTTTCCAGTTGGTCCTTCAGGTCATCAGAACAGAGATTGCTGGTGGTGCCCCATACACTTTTTAAAACACATGGAGATCGGGCCTTTGGGGTGGTAGCACCAAAACTCTGGAATGAGCTGCCACAATCCCTTCATTTTATTGATTCAGAGGAGACTTTTAAAAAACACCTCAAGACATTCTTATTCAGACAGGCATTTGGGCAATATTTGTTTTGTTTGTCTTGTTTTCTCACCATATCTACCTGTTTACATTGTTTGTTTTGCTTTTATTTGGTATTTTTTGTGTGAAGCACTTTGTGACTCCATCTGTAAATACATTTTACTTATCATACTTAGTTACTTACTATAACTAACTGTGATTATCAAAAAGAGCCAGCTTCCCATAGGACCAACATTTAAGGGGAAAGACATTAACCACAACTAACTTGTAAACCAATAAAACAAAGATATATGAATCAATTAGAAATCATCTGCATATTCATTCAACTTACTATTTGCCAATTAATAATTAAAACAAAAAGTCTTTTGCAAACTGTGAACAGAAAATGTGTTTTTTTTGTTTTACCTGATTACTAATTAAAATTATAATAATTATTTTTAATTTTGCCAATAAAACATTCTCTTCTTACTTTATGCCTTCTTAAGGAATTGTCACACGAATAAACAATAGTCTTGCACCATTAGGTGTTGTCTTCCATTAGGAGATGCTTGATTGAGTACAATTTTCCCAAATTACATATGGTGACAATCCTTTAGGTCATGAAATAAATGTATCCTCCTGACTTTGTAATATACTAAGTATCAGTAACAGCTAGACTTTGAATTCCTCTTCAGGTTTCCTTTATATTTCCTTGTATAAATGATCTACTATCATATGAAATGGAAGGAGAGGCTTTCTATCTAGACAGAGTAAAGGTGGGTGTCGATCACCTTGAGACATCAGGAGTGTGATCTGATCAAATCAAGATGATGGGTAGATGGAAGCAGAGAGAGGAGAGATGGAGGAGGTGGAGTGAGGTGACACTTCTTCACGAGATAACAGAGGGAGGAAGAAATGGACTGAGACAGTTACGTAGGGAGATGTGAGGACGCTGGAAGGTCAGCTTCATTAAAAAGATACAACGGTTTGTTTGCTTTTTTTTTTTTTTTTTTTNTTTTTTTTTTTTTTTTTTTGGCCTGAGCTATCAGCTCTCCATAATAGTTTTGTTGGCTATTGTTTAAAGTTAGCCTAGATAATAATCAGTAATGACTGATGTGTCCAGGTGTCTAACGTCAGCACTGGCACAGAGAGGAGGGGGCAGGAGGTGAGGGGTGAGGGGGGAGGGGGGGTAGGAGGGCAGGCAGAAAAGTTAGACTCTGTAAGAAGGCCAAGCAGAATGGCAGCATTTGGACCAGTTCACATGACCTAGAATGCCTAAACAAAACCTGAGAGATCACTACAATCACTGTGACGTAGTTTATAACTTCCCCAAGCTCCCTCTTTTTTTTTTTTTTTTTTTTTTTTGAAGTCCAAAGTCATTTTGGCAAAACTTAAAAGATCCAGTTAAGGTTTGTGTAAGGCTGCTTACACATGGTAAGTGGTAAATTTATTGCTGGGCAGCCTGTTCTTTTCAATAGAGTTGAGCTGTACCAGCAGTGCTACCTTTCGCAATGCCCAACCCTTGAATTCTCCACTTTGCTGCAGCACTCAAAGTTCAATCAAATTCAGCTTTGACCCATCTGCTGCTGACAGATGGGTCAAAATGCATTGAAATGCCACCAATGAGAGAATAGCTCTATGTGTCACAAGTAGAACAACAAAACAATGTAGGAGATAATCATAAACAGATCAGAGCAATTTTCTGGATTAAGACAAATTTAAAGTGATAGCATGATCTAGGCCAGAAGATTATTTGGCATAAATTAGCGGTCAGACAGAGTACCAGGGTATGCAAACTGGCATATATTTTATGCTAGTGTTTAAAATGTGATGTTAGCTATCTTAGCTAATAAGTTAGACTAAGGGGGCTTCTTGGTGACAGATGTTGGTCTCGAGGCCAATTTATACTTTTCGTGTATGCGAGGATGCCAGAGCCCACTAGGGTATGCGTGACATAAATTTCGTCATTTGTTTACATCAGAGGGCGTACGCATTGTCCCAATGCGTACGCCCTCTGTGTGGCCATCCGTGTACATCTAATTTTTTTTATGCTATGCTAGTGCTACTGCATATGTGTGGAACACATCCTCCAAGCAGATACCAGAATGTATTTTAAACAGAACTGCTTACATGTCTGCTGGCGAGTCCAGATCCACTATTGTATGCATCTGCATCCATTTGGAAGTATAAATTGGCCCTCATACTGCATTTGGAATTTCTGAACCTTTGACTGGGAAAAGTCAAAGAAAATTCCCACCCAGCTCGGAATTCTTACTTGGAAAGTCGGGCAAGGTTCTTTAATATCGACGTTATTTCAATATGGCTATTCACGCCATAAAAGGTAATTTCTCTGTTTATTTTCATTTTCTTTAAATCAATCAGCATACAGATAAAATAACAGGTTAAACATATAAGACCGGCAATGCAGTAGCTGCTCAGGTAAATAGCTCGTAAATGTTTAAATGTAGCTTAGTTTTGTCCAACAGGGCAAAAAAAAAAAAAAAAAAAAAAGATGTTTTCATGTAGGCGTCCATGTTGTCCCATTTCATTTAGCTTGGATGTGCAGTAGTTGAAAAGGACATAATTCCAAATACGGATTTCCATTTCAGAGGTACTACAACAAATGCAGCAGTTGTCTGGCATTGGGTGTGTAGGCACCAAGGTGAGCAATGCACAAATCACTTACCATAGCACAATTTATATTTTACCAGCCGAAGGGTTCATATTAAAAGTAATGTGTGTTAATTGTGTTGAAAGGCACTTCTATAGCTCTCCATTGTGGAAAATGTTAAATCACCTTTAAATGGTGTTTAAAAATGCTTCCACAGAATACAAAAGAGGGATGAAAGAAGTGGCATGTAGTAGCCAGAGCACCATGTCAATAACATTGCCAGGATTATAAAATTTGATTAATATTGGGTCCAGTCACACAACACATGTCCTATAGACACTCATTCAGCATTTTGGATAAAATCCCTCACCAACTGGCATGTGTGCGGAGTGGATAGGATGTGTGGGGGCAGAAGAGAGGAAAACAAGAGAACATCTGTCCCCCGTGAGCTTTTTGTGAGGCCAAGAGACACCGGTGCCAGAAGTATTTCATTTAACCAGGAGATTAAACTCATTCATCCTCTAACAATTCTCTTTGCTTTGTCAGTGCCTACATTCTTTCTTCACTGTGTAAAAATATGCAAAATGAGAAAAAATGGCTTTCTGAGTTCATGTTGTTCACATCTGCTGCAAGAAAAAGTTTGAACCTTGATTACATTAATTTCTCATAAAATGTATTCTGATCTTCAGCTAAATCACAACAATAGACAGGCACAATCTACTTGACAATGTACTTGTTATTGTCTGTACTGAATACACATTTAAAAATCTACAGTTAAAGTAAAAATCTCTGTGTAATTAATTCTCCAAAAGCTAAATGGATTCAGGTGTTTCAATCAGTGAGATGAGATTGGAGGTGTAGGTTGTAGAAGTGCCACACCCTATAAAAAGGCCACAAAGGGAGCATTTCCTCTTTTCACCCAGAGACCTTTTGTGAACTGTCCCCTGATGAAAACAAAGCTCAGAGGTCTTTAGAAAAGGCTCTAGAACAGTTTCTAACCACCAGTAGAGCTCAGGACTTTGACAACTGGTTTGATGATGGTAAACCAGCATAAACAGCCAACAACGCTGAGGCAGTCTATGTTCTCTGGCCTTATCCTGTCTATGCTGGACCATTTTTCTTGTGTATGTTAAATATTCAGCTGACATTGTGCTACTTTGAGCATTTACTACCTGCTCCATCAAATGGGAAACTAAATCTCACTTTAGTTCAAGAAGGTTTGGATACAGCGGAGAGCCTGAGATGAGAAAATAAAGTGCAATAGCGGGAAAGATTACATAAATAAAATACTCTTTACCATCTTTTCTTTGACATACAGTCTCATTTTGATTGAACACTTAAAGCAATTTTTTTTTTTTTTTTTTTNTTTTTTTTTTTTTTTTTTGTCGTATCATGCCATGCATTAAAAGAAATCAGCTGTGCATGAAAATGGAGTGTTCCAGGTAGTGTCAGCATGAACACACATCCATCTTTCTGTCTCTGATCAACAGCTTGAAACATTTTCCAGGACAGTTTTGATATTTGCAGTGAGCTTTTTGTCATAGCTGTTTGTCTGTGCCTCCAGCTGTGCAAAAGACACCTGGTGTACCACTCACATATCATCAAAAGTGGCTTAGTTCTTTATGACTTCATCTCATAACATAAATTATGTCTTAGCAGTTCCTAATCAGACATCTAAAACCATCTGATTTATATATATATTCATTGTAGCATTTGGAAATCATATCTATTGTTATGACTTGGATGAAGACCAGACCACATTTGATGAGCAACTGATGCAGAAATCCATGAACTTCCAAAGGATTCACTAACTTTTTCTTGCACCTGCATGTTCCAGTCTTCTACGGAGCAGGATAAAGAAATGAAAGTGCATAGACATAAAAGGGAAAAAGGGTGAGAAAGCCAAAAAGTGGAGTATAAGTCTATAAATTATGGATTGGAGGCTTTAGACAGAACAAATGAACAGGATAGATGACAAAGTGGAGAGAAGGAGAGCAGTGTGGAAGAAATCTGACTGACAAACCCACAGTGACATGTTCACTACACACCCACAATCACTCAGAGAAAAGTCAAGGTTATCGGCATGTCTGAGGCAAAGATGCTGTGATGTGTGATATTTGAAGCCATCCTCTCTGCCTTGTCAAATGGAGTCCACATAAAAGTGCACTGTGATCCACAACTATCAATCATAATCCAGGGAGTGAGGGAGAAGAGCATTTTAAGAGAAGGTGGAATAACTTCTTACTGTTTGCTGATTCTTGAGACTACTTCCCACTAAACCCATATGATCTCTGCACTTTACTAGCAGATGTCTATTTTGAAAAATATATTATGCGTTTCAGCTAAAGGAGTGTAAATCTGAGTTTGATAAGCTCCTTTCAGACATGCATCTCATTCTGTAAATTTGCTGGGAATTTAACACTTCAAGATCATGTTTGAAAAGGACCATGAATCACTTTTCTGTAACAGTAGTGCCAGCAGTTAAATGCAGTCACACTGCAGTCACACTGCCAGCAAAGACATGCACAAGATTACAGCACTTTTATCATGTTTTAGCATATAGCATGTAGACCAACCCCACAAAACCAGGAAGTGATGCTTAAAATTCTGCACCTAGATCACAGAGCTCAATTTGGATCATCAGATTTTCTTTACTTCTCTCAGCCATCTTCTATTTGCTCTTAACTGTCTTTGTGAGTTGCTTTCTTGTTGAGCCACCATTGAAAACATTTCGCTCAGTTGAAAAACAGGAGAAACTGACTCTCGCTCGCCATGTTGTTGGTGTACTTCCTTAATTTCCTGCATTACCCAGACTTGCTTAGCAGATTTCATAAACATCCTGTGAGAATCTCTGAGTGAGTCCTCTATCTGTGAAGGATGGGCATGTTCTTGGCATGTTCAAACAGACTTTAGGGTACTTTGCTGTAAAAGAGACCTATGTTTGAATGGCAAAAAGCAACCACTTAAACACATAGGCGATGCCAGCAATTTCACAAATTACATGTTTGAAAGGGACTTTAAATTGTGCATTCTTCTCTAAAATCCAGCCACATATCAAACCTTAGTGTGATTTTTATTTTTATTCTTTAATTACATCAGTAAATTTGACTAACAATCAACTCAACACTGTAATATAATTCCATTGAATTCCAAAATCAACTTCTTTCACATTTAGAGATGCTGTAATTAAAAGATGTTAAAGCAGGTGTTTCAATCAAAGCAGACATTTTTAATTAGCAATCAAAGGTTAAATTATGATTGTACATGATTATGGAGCGTCACTGCCAAAATCAGCGATATTATCTCTAATTACTGAAATAAATCAAACTACACCAGAAACATCACCCTAAAAAACTTCATAAAACACACAAAATTTTTACTTTCCTCAAATTAAAAAAAATAATGAGCAATTTTTTTTTTTTTTTCTCCCCACAGTCAACAAAACTTTGTTTTCTTCAGGATAAAGTTACCAGCATGCCACTGTGTTCAACTCACATTGCTGCTGCTGGTTATTATTGATGGTGGCAACAAAATGTAAATTCATACACTGATTGATTGTAATTTCAGTGAAATGCATAGTTGTATCGGTTAATGTCCTTCCTTAAAAATGGCCAAATTATTTTAAGGAGCACTCCACTATAAAACAACACAACAATGCAACAACCCTGTTTAAACCAGCTGTATATGGAACAACAGTTGTGAACTCCAGTGTGACCAGTGATGACTCACTATTGAGCTTTAAACTACTTGGTAAGAATGATCAAATGCAGGTTAAACTCTAGTTTAATCTCCTCATACACAGGATGTGTGTGTGTGAAACGCATATCTGTAAACACGACGGAGTGATAGAGATAACACACAAAAGTGCTGCAATCTTTTGACTGTTACCATAGCAACACAATCTGACACACACAGCATTTCCTCCACCTACTGCCATCTCCATCTGTTTACCATTTTATGGTGCTAATCTAATGCATGCGCGCTTCACAAGGTCCACCTGATCCCAACTCGAGTTGGATGTGCACACTATCCAGGTTTTCTCATGCACACACACATACACACACACATATGGAATGAGAGAACTGATACAAAGATGTTTGTTTGCAATCTGATGCAAATATTTGATATGAACAGAAAACCCAGAGAGTCAGAAGATGTTGCTAAACACTGACAAAATGAAGGCTCCAACACACTGATTTTGGGCTGACAAAAAATTAATGATCGTGAGAAAAATGTGAGAAATCTCTGGTTGTAGGTCCAAAATAATGGTCCTCCATTGCAATACGAGACCATAAACAGTGGATTTAGCGCTCTTGCGACCAAAGATAGCTTGTGGCAAAATTCTGAGAGCGTCAGAAATTTAGGAACAAAATCTTAGTGTTACTGCTACTACAAACTAAACCAACCCATATGAAAACTGAAGGGAGTGTCACGAAGAGCTCCACAGCTACCTGACCATAGGTTTTTTTTCCTGCTTTCTGTAGCCGACCATAGTTTCACCAGCTTTCATTTCACAAACTGACATGAATCAAACTGATACCATTTCACACAGTGTGCCATGCAGCAAACTTATAAGATCGCTGTGATTGCACAGTTTGTAGAAGCCTTAATGCTGCAGTCCAAAATCTGGATATGCTGTAGATCTCATTTCTCCTCACACACACTCATCTACTCATCTCACTCATCAAAGCCAAGCTGTCCGAAAACCAAACACAATTATAATTTCCACTGAACAAAGAGAGAGAAAAATTAATTAGGCTGCAGTCAAGTTAGTAAAAAGGCTATACCATTACAGCATGACTGCATTCAGCCTTAAACTAATTAGACAAAGAGAAAGCTGTTATTAATTAGAAGACTCTTTCCATTTGCATCAAATGTGCCTGCTGAACTTATAATACGTGATTAGAAAAGAACCCAGGAGGGGCACTGTGAACTGAGATTGTGTGGGTGGGTGAAAGTCAGATATTCAGTATTCTATTTTTACTTCCATAGGTAGATAGATAGAAAATGGTTCCACTTACAATAACTGCATATCAATTATTCAACCCACCTCTTCTTTCTGAATACACACAGAGTAACATGGATCCCACTACTCCCCCATCTGTGAGAGAGGAAACTGGTGTAACGATAACAATCCATCCTTTCTGTGTTCTTTCCCTTAGATCACATTTCTCTTCAACTATCTCTCCATCCATCTGCAGAAATCCCATTTTCATGACAAACAATAAGATACACACACTCACTCCATCACTTTCCCCTGTAGCTGCTGGAGAGAAGGGGGGATGAAGGGAGAGAGGGGGAGAAAATAACTTGAGTGAGGGGGAGGTGAGAAATTACCTGAAGGCTTTGTATGTGTGTGGTGTAGAGTTATACATAGAAACTTCCCACTATCTGGACAGCCATCCATCCATCGAAGCGAATATTGGCTAACATGTTCAGGCAGATACTGTATATTCACAATGACAAGCAGGCAGATTCTTTACGGAGAGACAAAAGCCCCTTTCACACATGCATTCTAATCAGAAAACGTTCCTGCTGTTGTCCGGAGTAGCAGGTTGTGAGAACGTGGACTTGAAGCAGAATGTGGGACAAGTTGTTGTGGCAGTTGTCCTCCTCAGAGCCTATACATTCCCAGATGTGAAAACAGGGAGCTGCGACATTTCAGGACAAACAAGTGAGTGTGCCAGTGTCGTATTAGTGCTGCAACTCGCTCGTGAAAATACCCAGTGCACTGGCGACAAGCAGGATTTCCAGAAGAAATTACACAATATTCAAAGAAACGTCTAGAAATTGGACTGAATCAGAGGGTCTTTTCTGGGTACTTTTTACTTCTTCTTCTACTTCATTCTCTACATGTTGGCAGTTGTTATAGCAGCTTTTGGATGCCTTGCCCAAAAGCTGCCAGTTTGGAGGGAGGATCATATCTCTGCCTGACCGGGAATTCCAGGTGTAAGTGAGAACATGGTTGTTATGGCTGTTGTGCTGCCCTTTTGGTTGCAAGTGTGAAAGGGGTAGTCAAGAAACATTCCCACACCATAGTCCTGCTTTGTTTGGATAAGCATGTCTGAAAGGGAAAAAGGAGGTCTGACTGCCTTTAGACTGAATTAAAAATAGTATTCCATCAAAAGAAACTTAGCCAATTAGAGAGCTTGCCATGTATCTGAACAGAGATCTACTCACCAGTCCTCTCGGTCTTGTGTGGTGGTTTGGGTTTGAGTTCCATACCGGGCAAACAGGGACACAGTCCTTCACATTTCACTGAGATCACTTTCCCAGACAAGCAGCCCTGGAATTCCAACTTACACTGTAAAATTCAAAAAGAACCAGGAGGGGAACAGTTCAGACTTTAGGGCCTGGATCTCAGGGGAAATACAAAATTAAATAAATAAAATAATAGAAAATCATTAACCCTGAATTCTGGAGATGATTTCCTGGATACACATGTCATAGCTGAGCTGCAGCAAAACTTTGAATACTGAAGTTTCTCTGTGAAGCTTATTGAAGGAAAGATTTGCTGAGACAGGATTGGTCATTAATTTAAGATGAGCAGATGCATCAATTAGGCAGCCATGCACAAATACCATTAGACATACAGATGAGCTCTGACACAGCGGTACAAACCCAATACAATGAGACAAGTTGCATGGACTAATTGAGAATATATTTCAATATCATTTCAAGAACTGAAATTGTTTCTTCCGAAGAATCCAATCACGTACTTCCTCCAACAGAAATAATAAAATTGGAATAGATTATAGAAATTCTGTGCATCACCAAATGACAAGAAGTTGAACCAATGTGAGAACATGACTGTGCATAAATGTAACCACACCTTCCCAAACCATCTTACACAGGTTTAGACTTATACTGCCAGTACTTTGATTTTTCACATTCTAATCCATCGTTTCCTTCCTGTCACCTCTTTGATACTGCTCCTAATGTTGCTAAATAAAATTTGTTGACAAAGGAACAGAGCTCTGCCCTCTTATATTGAATTAGCTGTCTTGACCGGGAGGCGGAGAGAAAGAACGCCCAGGAAATAGATGGCCTCCCCCTATCACTGTCACTGCATTGTGAGCCTCCACAAATCTCTGTTTGTCTCTTTGGGGGTTAAATAGATTTTGATGAAACATTTGTTTTAACACCTGGTGTTTTTATGTGGGAGAGAAGAGGCGACAAGGAAGACATTATGATTTACAAGAGGAAAGGAATGGACTTAGTGGGCTGAAGTCTCCAAAAATAAGAGTGCCATCATATTAATAGGATATCAAGTGTGGTTGTGAGAGTGAAATAAAGGGAAATATGTAATGTACGAATAGAACATAAATAAGCTTGAGACCAGTCTCAAGCTTATAGTGGGCTGAGGTTAAGTTAGACCACAGGGATCAGACTCTTCACCAGCAAACCGAGCCCCTCCAACAAAATTACAAGGGAGAGCATAAGGACCTGCCTGCCCTCCTTCTCATTTTTCTTGCTTCTCCTCTACCACTTCAGCATCTCAACACAGGCTCGCTGAGGCAGATTGTTGGGAAGTTCTATGTTCTGACCTCCTAGAGCCAACATTCTTAGCTTTAGGCTGTTTCATAATTGAGCTTTGGAGGTTTAAACCTATGTCGAACATGATCAATAAGTTACAGGAAGTCCCTTCATCTCCCACATAACAGAGCGACCACAGTAAGTCAGCTGTTATGTGGATGGGCAACAGGTATGTGGGCTAAGAACAGATGAACTTTTTTTTTCTCAAACCTTGGCTTTTACAGAGTTTACTGTACATATTCATGTACTTTCATATGCTTGAAGAAAGTCCCAGCTGGAAATACTGTAATTAATAAATACAGCATGCAGGTGTCCTAAAACCTTTTTGCTTGCTCTAGTTTGCAGAGTTTGTCACAAGACTTTTGGTCACCTGTGCATGGGACTCAAGAGACATTTTAGTATCCATTTTATGTAGTTTGTGCATATTGGGTTGTACTTCAACCCTGGAGACCAAATAGGGTTCATAAGGTAAAATGAATAAAGACAAGAGACAGACTGGGGTTAACTATTTTCAGATTTTTTTTTCTGCTCTCTCATCATCAATCTTTTCTTGGGGGGGTNGGGGTGGTTGTGGTGCACATGTGGTGCAAGGTGAAAATTCTTACTCATTGCTGCAGAGACTTTGGTTTCAGTTCCCGTTAGCAGCATATCTGGCTTGATAATGTATTCCAATTAACACAACTGGCAGTGTTTGCAGGTGGAACGTCAGTAAGGATTCTTGTCTGTGTTGCTTCACTAGCAATTCTTACTGGTTGAAGCACCTGCGTGGGGGCATCACTTATCTCCTCTCCAATCCATGACATTGCAGAAAAGTGGAATTTATGAGAAATATAACAGAATGAGACTATCAGCAGAGGTAATTTACTGGAACTGAGGCTAGAATCAGATGAGATGAAGGAGGTTGGAGAGCTTTTCTAAATCAATGAGATGATGGGAGCTGCCGGGAGACTTCTGATCTTATTCTCAATCATTTGTTCTTACTGCTCAGCAGAGGGAGGGAAAAGTTCTACAAGCTGGTACCTCTCCACTGAAGTCAACATAATGGAGGAGCACCATACAGGAGACAGACAAGGGGGAGAAGGAGTGCACAGGTGAGTACAGAAATAAAACAATATTATTTATGAAGGAAAAGAAAGTCCAGACACAATGCAGGGAGAAATTCCGTGCTTGTTTTTTTTTTTTTTTTNTTTTTTTTTTTTTTTTGACTTTGTGGTTGAAAACCAACAGAATAATTAATAAATGGTGCTCAAGGAGAAAATGAGAAAAGAGAGTGACAATCCCAGGTGAAAAATAGAGGGAGAGGACAAAGAGGGACATCTCACCCTGGACGAATAGGTGTGGCCGTCAGATCCACACACAGGGCTGGACTGCAGTGCCGAGCACAGCCTGCATTTCCCATGAGCAGCAGCTTCAGGCCTGTGCTTGTGATTTAAGCTGCCTTTCCTGGGTTTCACACTGAGAGAGAGAGAGAGAGAGAGAGAGAGAGAGAGAGAGAGAGAGAGAGAGAGTCAAAGTGATAAACAGCTATTTCAGAGAGCCGTCGTGTTGAAATTTGATATTCTGTCTCATTTAATCTCTTTCTCACACACACACACACACACACACACACACCGTATACAAAAATATCAGCCTTCAAAGGTGCAGCTGACATTTAAATTTTGAGCACCAACCCCTTTGCAGTGGACATATTGCATTTCGACAAACACTATGCCTTCGTTGTGTGTGTGTGTGTGTGTGTGCGTGTGAGATAGAGATGTGCTGTAATAACTACCCAGGTAGAAATATTATTCACACTGGTAAAATCAGATTTGCGGAGGAAATAAAGTTTTGGAAGTGTTTTTCTTTGTTGCTTCTGATCCATCAGCCACTACTGGAATAAGAGCCAGATAATCTAGAGAGAAATTAATGTGACAATAGAAAATGATGGAAGGGGAACAGGGTGGAATTTCATGCCATCACTGTCACACAACCTCTTTCTCATCTACGCTCTGTAAAATCACTACATTTGAATCCCACGCAGCACATCAGCTGCCTCATTCTTTAGAAATGTCACATGCTGGCTGTGACACCATCATTGCCACAGCAGATCAGATATGCATAATTCACAAGTGAATAGAACAGTGATGGCTGATAAGGTAAGATGTAATGTGTGAGTTGATGGGCCTTTTCCGATATGTTTCCCCAGATCTTCCACCTTCTTCATTTTCTTTTAGACCTCTCATTAACCCTAAATCCAGTGCTTTTATTCCTCTACTAAGATATATTTGTGGGAGCTGAAGAGGAGGTTTGTGTGCTCAGGGAAATTAACGCTTGCAATAACATTCATTTGACAGAGCCAGCCATGGACAGAGGAAAAGAAAAATAAGTGATCAGACAGATGATCTATATACACTTTCACTTCAAATAGAAACAAGAAAGCGATCTCCTTTAGCTCCCTGCTGGGAGTTTCTGTGTTGCTCTATTCTGGAAGCACAGTGAAGTAACCATTCTTTCAGCCGCCTCACAGCAGGACAGATGTGAAGAGGAATTTACACTGAAAAGTTCCATAATAGCATTTAAATTATAGTTTGCTGCTTGCATGAATATCCAAGCCTGCAACCAAACATTATCGACAAATAAGGGAGGTTAAGCGCAGAGCAAACTATATCAATTGTAAGAAACAGGAGAAAAAGCACTGCTTGGGTTTACTGGTTGATTGCTTTTTATTTTGAAATGTTTGCAATGGTTTCATGTGCAAAAAACATACAGATCTGCTTCTGCTCTCCCTTAGTGAAGCATTGCTGTGCACACTGAGTGAAAAACAGACTGGTTTCACTTCATTTCAGTATGTTATGAAAACCAACTTGTTAAACATGCTTGAGATAAATAATCCATCACAGCAAAGATTATGATTATTACATTTTTTTTTTTTTTTTTTTTTTTTTTTTTTTTGTCAAAGTTACTTTAACAGATTCAACAGAGAGCTATATGGAAGAAAATGTATATCTCTGCTGGGAAATATAGTCCCAGAGAGGACTGCATTTATTGAGAAATTAAAATAACAGTCTACAATTATATGCAGGTGTCAGCAGCCAAAACATTGAATTTTAAGGTATGTCTTTCACCAGAACTTTTAAAGATTACAGGTTTTGGCAAAATAACACAAAAACTAAAATATGGTTTTATGTTTTGGAAAGTGGCTGTCAGTAATGTAATGTGTATGCGGGTAGAACATGCAATATCAAACATGCAAACATGCAGGCTCAAACATGCAATATCATTGGTATGTCCTTTAAGGCCCTCTCCTGAAAAGCCTGCTCTGTTCTGATTGGCCAGATGTGTCAGGCCTGAGCTGGCAAACACCCCCAGGTGACACACAAATGCTGGCCAAACAGCATGCTTGCTAGCTTTGTTTTATTTGCTGACATCAACATGTTATGGACCCAATCTAAAATGAAGCTTTCGGGTTCAGAAGAACCTATGGGTGCCTGCATTTCTGTACTTGTGAACCTCAAAATCTGCACATCTGACATGTGACACACATACTCCACTCTATATTACACCATAAAAACGAGGGAAAATAGCAAAAAGCTTCATATGTAAGTAGAAAAAAAATGAATTTGTTCATTAACATCAGTGAAAAGCTAATATAAATACCAAAGTGTGTACAGGGCATCTTTAAAAGCTAATTTTGTTAGCAGTTAACACCAAACCAGAAGTAGTGCTATATCATATTGTGCATAAACTGTACACAATGCAGCATGAAACCTGTAAACATCATCCTGCAATCTTTGTTTTCTGATTGCTTGAGAGTAACAAAGCTTGTATTTGTCCTCTCAAAAGCACTACATCAGTGTAATGCTAATTATTACAACTAGTTTAACTCATGTAAATAAACAATATCATGGTACAAAGCTTCAATGACCAATGCTGTTGGAAAAATAGAGAATTTATGTGAATAATTTGGTATACTAAGCAGCAAACTGGACTTAAATGGATGCAAAAGAGAGGAAGGTATTAAAATTAAATATCATAGGAGCTAATGAGTTGAGAAAATCAATTACGCTAAGAGACAAAAGAGTATTTGCAGGAATTCTGAGAAAATGCTTGTTGAACTGAGAAATTAAAAGGCTTAAATTCTGCAATATAACAAGGTGGAAAACACAAATTATTTTGGTGCTGACAGGGTCCCCAAATTTGCCAAGGTCTACAGAGCACAAATAAACAGTTTAATTAAAATAATTGATGTTAAGAAAAGGTGTCATGACTTAAAAGCACATTGTATTCTTACATTCTTACACAGTGCTAACATTCAGCATGTTAAATGCAGTGTGACCCCCACAGAAAAGGATATGATATTACTTTATTTCATATTTCTCCCAGGTGTGATTTTCATCTGTAGAATATTGGAAGTTTTCATAGTAATTTTGACAAATGTGTTTACAACAATTTAATAATAACCTCATAATATTAGACAGACACAATCATGCATTAAAATATCCATAATTCCTCAATTCTGTTGTTATTTTGTAGATAACTGTGTTGATTTAGTGAGAGGTCACATAATTGTTTTTACCTGTGTGTTGGCTGCTTGTGATTGGTGCAGATGGCTGTCTGGGAGTCATGGCTGACACACACCTTGTGAGGGGGGCAGCGCATCTTCAGACAGGGATCCATGATGGCATCTGGACCTACAGAGAGAGAGAGAGAGAGAAAGAGAGAGAGAGAGAGAGAGAGAGAGAGAGAGAGAGAGAGAAGGGACAAATTCCATCTCTGAAATCCTAAAATATGATAATGGAAATATAAAAAGAACAGCAGAGAATCAGGATGCACAAAAAAGTGGCACAGTTTATATTTGATGCAGCAAATGTATTATTTTAGCCTCCCTGGAGCCAGCTGTTCTTTTGATTGTCCAGCTGGCAGAGTGTTATCTTCTGCTGACTGCAGCAGGCAGGATCATTTCAAATTTAAAAACAGAAAAAGCAGTAAAAGGTATGAAGTAAATGAAAAGGTCTCTGCAGAGCGAGCTGCTTAATGAGGACTCCTTCCAGATCAGTCTGCACAGTGACATTACCGCTGTGGCACCGAGGCACAGCTGGCTTGCATCGCAGCCACAGAGATCAAAACAGCTCATTGACTCTGAGCATTGTGTCATTTCACACTAGGCTAACAGCACAAACCCACATGCAGGTGACAGACAGAAGAAAGAAACAACAGGTGGAAGATGTGGTGAAAAGAAACACAGAAGCAGTAAGGGAGAATGGAAGAGAGGCAGTGAAGGGGAAGACAATGTTCAGCAAAATAGGTGGTCATGGTGGAATAAAAGTAACATAATAATTTGCTCCCACATCCCTTCTACGTCATTTAGATCCACTGACCAGATGCTTCTGGTTGTCCCAAGGTCCAGATTTAAGCTTAATGGGGACCGTGCCTTTGTGGTAGCTATGCCAAAATTGTGGAATAGCCCTCTCCACATTAGGACCGCGCCATCACTGATAAGTTTTAAGTCGCAGTTAAAATCTTATTTACTCTCCTTGGCCTTTTCAAACCAGCCTGACATTTGAGTCATGTTTTATTGTGTCTTAAATTTCTTTTTTCATGTTATCTCTTGGTGTTTTAATTTATTTCCATATTGGATATATTAATTTATTTTATAGTTGTACAGCACTTTGGTCAACTTTGTTGGTTTTAAATGTGCTTATAAATGAATTGACTTGACTTCAGTAAAAATGACAAAGAAACAAACCTAAATGAGAGCAGAGAAAAAGTGGATTTTCAACAACATATGCACATTCATACGCAGTGATAAGATGAGAAATGATTTTGAAAGCTAAGTTAATTAAAGGACCATACTGGCGATCGTGCATGTTTGAGCCCGATATATACAACCTGCATATATGTTATGTTACTGACAATCAATTTCCAAAACATAAAACTATTTTAGTTTTCCTTTTTTTTTTTTTTTTTTTNTTTTTTTTTTTTTTTTTTTAAATCCCCTAATCTTCCAGAATCAAATGTTTAGGTGATACACCCACCTTAAAATTCAACATTTTGCCTTCTAACACTTATGCACAATTATAGAAGGCATGTCCATTTTAATTTCTCGGTAAAAGCTATCTTCTGGGACTATATTTCCTGGCAGAATCAGCGGTAATCAGTGCGTCAATTAGTCATCTGTGGTGCAGCCTCTCAGTGGCTTAAAGCATTGGCTTAGCTTCTACAGTGTATGTGGATTGTGCAGTATATATACTGTATATCGGATTCAAACATGCATGGTCGCCCGTATGGTCCTTTAAGACATATAGAGATCAAAGCCCTGTGTTATGTAAAAGTCATTATCATGTGGCTGCTAACGTCATAAGACAAAAGTCTCCATGTCTCCATTAGGGGCCTAATGGGTTGTATTTTGAGCCACAGCTGGTGTCTGATGTGAACATCAGTGAGTTTCTGACCTGATCACATGCTGCGCTGCTGTTTACATGCTGGATTATTACTGTTAAATTACCCTTTTATATTAGCCACAGACTTTATATGAGAGCACTTTACTATGCGTACGTTCTCCTCTCACACTCAAGTACACCACATTTATGAGAAACACCGCTACATCACTACTGTAAACATTCATAACTTCCTACATATCTGGAAGTGTCAGGAAACACCAAGGAATTTCATTGTGCTTGAATTATATGAAAGCCATAATTGTAAATACAGACAATAAAGATGTTAAAGCTTGAATAGTCTTAAGGGAAGAGATTCATAGTACACTGCATGGGCAACTATCTCTTGCATGGAAATGCACATGAAGCTGCAAAAACCATTTATAAGCCTGTGTGCCCTCTCATATTTGGCAGAATGCAGAGTTAATATGTCATCTTCCTCCTGGTGTATTTTATAGTGTGCGTCTCCTTATTTGGACTTGTCCTCAGCTCCATCAATCAGGAAAGCCTTCTGATTTCACTTTGCTTCAAAATGACTTCATCACCATGAGGAAATGAGGGGTGAGGGGAAGAGGAGAGAGGGAGACAATGTAAGAAGAGGAGGAAGGATAGAGGAAAACGGCCTGTAGTATCTGGTTAAGAAAGGATCGGAGGACAATTTAGGATTAGTGTATGACCTCCTCACTCAGACAAATTGGAAATCAAGCACACACATACAAATGTGATTGTCGGTTTATATGCTTTCGAACACACACACATACACACGCGAGGCATCACATATAGACAATTACCCAGATAACACATTCACCTTAACAGTAAAATTGAGTTCATTTGCAGAGACAATAGTATCTGAATGTGAAATGTCTTTCTGTTGATGTGGTTTGAATAATGATGGTATAAGGAGAGGAGAGTGTAGAGAAGCAACGAGATGAGTATAGGTTAGAAGAGAGTTTTATCCATCTATTTAAAGCCTGAGTGAGCAGCATCGGTGGTGAAACCAGGCAATCAATTGTAATGCAGGAGCACTGCAGCAAGATGTTGGCACCTCTTTGTCACTTTCCTCAATTCTAGTTTCTCATCTCCCTTTATTCCTCTCCTCTTTCTGATTTTAACTGTGACTTTATGGCCTCATCATTGAGTGAATGAATCAACATGCATGAGCAATAGAGCTGATATGCCTTCTTGCTTATCCATTCATTCAAAGGTATGAACTACTTTAAGCAGTCCAAATCATACTGTACCAATGCTATTAATTTCTGTGAATGAACCAGGTTGTCTGGAGGGGATTTGTGAATGCATTAATTGAGAAACTGAGAAGGCACACTGCTTTATAATTTGAAGCTGATAAGAGAAGAGAAAACTGAGAAAAATCAAGGATTAGCAAGAAATTGCATATATATAAAAAATGGTTGTGCCAATCTTGGCATATACCACAACTATATATGCAGACANAAAAAAAAAAAAAAAAAGGATTAGCAAGAAAGGGTGAATTATTTATTTATTTATTTTTTAAATTTCTGCAAATAAGAGTTGCAATTATATAGATAGACACCACCAACTACCACCACCAACCATGGTTTTGTCAAACCATTGTCCTTTGCCACATGCAAGGTTGATTGCCACCCCTGGTGCTGTAATAGCAGCCTGTGGAGGGGGTGAGACAGATGAATGAGTTGGCAGAGCTGTGACTGAAGGGATCAGGGACACAAGACAATGGCAGATCACTTACAAACAGACATCAATGTTGAATATTAAAATTCAATTTGTGCAGATTTTTGCTTCTCTGAGTATGAAGCCATGTAGTTTGGTAAGTTGTCATTTTTCAAATTTTTGTTTTGGATGTAAACTTGTGGAGTAAAAACATTCATATCTAATTTATGGCTTGTGAGCTGGAAATATTGGAAAGATGCCAACTGTTTTGAGTCTTTGGACAGGATTGCCTACTTTTTTTTTTTTTCCTGATTGATGTATGTTTCATTGTTTTGTTGTTTGTTTGTTAGTTTTTACTGCTGTGTTGCTTGATGCTCTGAAAGTTCTCTTGTTGGTACAAACCCAGCATCATCTCAGATACCATCTGGTCAGCTCTGCTTTTATATACTGAGAAAAAAATCAATATTTATCTTTGAATGGTAGCTGCTGCTCAGTGTGTACAGCGAGTACATACAGAAACATTTCCCCTGCCAAAATCAGAATTGTACTGCATCTTACGGAAAAATAGCTAAAAAAAGAACATTTGTCTGACAAGGTTGAATGTGTTGATCAAGCATCTTCATTAGGCACCACAAGTGTAGATAAATATATGAATGCTGATGTGTAGCATCTTCAGCCAATGGTAGAAAGGCAAAACTAAAGATTTTAGAAACAGTATTCATGAGGTTAAGGGGTTCTTAGAGTGAAATGAAAGGTTTTTGTGAGGTCAGAAATATGTTGTTGATGTTGAGCTTTGTGTTATGATGCTGCATCAAGAGACCCTAAGAAGGTGGTGAAGAAAGAAGGAGAGAGTGGGCATCCCTATTTGTTCTCCAGTGAAGTGAAAGCTGTGTGAGGTGATCTCATTTGTGGTGAAAGTGGTTTTAGGTAAAGTGTATCATCCTTATTTAGTGACTGAACAACTCTCTAAAGTCAAATTAAAATAGTGTATTGAATGAAAAGGTCCAGTTAACTCTATTGAATGCTTTTGGCATCCACTGAAGTGATTATTATTATTATCAATTGAAGTATTATAAAAAAAGCTTTTGTCTTTCTCTTTGTTTTGTAAATATTTGACATTTTTAATCTTCATCGTATTACTTATACCCCAGTTTTTATTCCAGTTCAGTGCCCTATTGTGCACATTTTGTGTGCATTTCTAGACTGTGGATTAGGTGGGCTTACATATTGACCTTTATCACCTTTCATTCTCCGTTACAGACCATCTCAGGGAGCAAAACCGAAAACAAAGCCAGCCAGAGAGCTGCAAACCTGATGAGTACATGATGATGGTGATACTCTGATGGCATATGAAAATTAAGAGGCACATTTTGATCTTAAAATCAAACATTTTCATGACATTACATAAGTTGTTTTCCATCCAAGCAATTATTTTGTAAGTGCAGATGTTGCCTTTTGCACACTGGATACTGGATTTTAGGTTTAGAATTGTTCTTCAAAATGACAGATAATAGGCTGGGTATATTGGGAAATCTTGCCTGTCTTACATTACTGATAAGTATGTGTCTTTCTTAGCCTCCAGGCTACTGGAGGAGTTTGGCATGAAAACTGAAAGCTTGTATGACAATCTCATTAAAATCTTTGACTAAATTTATAAATAGAGTACATACTCATTACTCCAAGAGCTCATATCTCCACCAAGACTAACAAATTCACCAGTAAGAAACCTTCCCACTCACCACCAAAATAAGCAGATCTTGTTTTGTTATTTAAAAAATTATCCACAAAGCTAAATTTAATTGAAATTGGCTCATTGGTATTGATTTTATAGGGTTCTGGATCCTGGACCCAGAATATGATCCAGATCATCTCCAAAATTTCATAATTTCTTCCTCTTGACATTGTATCTCTGTTCCCCAAATTGAATCCAAATCCATCCATAACTTCTCGAGATATTCTGCTAACAAACAGACAAAAATACTGGTGATCACCTACTTGGCGGAGGAACAAAATCAGTACTTTGAGAAGATTCACTGTTAAGATGAATATCTCCATAGTGGGATGTAATTTTAGCGTACAAGAGTTTGTAATACACAAGTCCACGACTTTGATCCATAACTTCATAGGGAAGATGTAGAATCAGGTTACAGTCATTGAATCGCTGTTAACTGCATTAGCGTGACAGTGGTGCTTTGTAATGCTATTCATTAAGGTAAGCTGCAAACATGGCAGTTTACTGTCTGCAATGTGCCAGAAATTCCTTTTTTAAAAAGTGTCAGTATGATCCAAGCCAGAACACATCCCCATTAATTTAATTGCTGCTACAGTTCAAAATGGTTTTCTGGCAGATTATAAGAGTTTTAAAGTTTAATTATGAGCAAAGTTGATGGTAAATTGCTCTAACACCTTAAACTGGACTCGCCTACTTTTCTATGTCTTTCTTTCTTTCTTTCTTTCTTTCTTTCTTTCTTTCTTTCTTTCTTTCTTTCTTTCTTTCTTTCTGTCTCTACTCCTAATGTGTTTTCAGAGACAGAAAAAAGGAGATTAAAAATGGCGGGCAAGATGAAATACTAGTCCTGTGTCCTCTAATGCTGAACAGAAGCCAGCATAGAGAGCTGTGATTGGATAATAGAGATAGAGTCCAGTAGAAAAGGCCACTTTGCCAACAAGCCCTGTCAGACAGGAGGGTGACCTCCAATTAATTGCTGCTGAGCTGGACGTGGGTCAGTGAGGTGTTTTTATAGTGTGTGAATATGTGTCTGTGTGTGTGTGTGTGTGTGTGTGTGTGTGTGTGTGTATGTGTGTCTGTCTGTGTCTGTTGCTTTACTGACTCCACATGCTCTTTTGCTCATTGCTCTCCATTGTTTGCCATCCCCAGCTATTGTTCCTAACAGCAAATAAATAGGTTTCAAATTAAACAACCCAGAGCCTCAGCAATGATTCTCAAAAGTAACCTTTGGACTGATATGAGAAAAATAAACACCACTTGATACACTAATTAAAAAGGAGTTCCTTCTTTTTATTTAGGGGGAATATATAGAACAATGGGAAATGGAGGGAGCAAGAAGGAAGACAAACAGATCAGATAAATCCTCCCTCTCTCTGCTTTGTGAGCGCTCCTCGGGGTCCGAGTGCTTGGCCTGTGAGAGGCACTGGAGCGAGGGATGATGGTGAGGAATGATAGAGGGATGAAAGCACAGGGAAAGCCTCTGGGAGGATCGAGTGATAGAACTGATTCACCATCCAGAAAATTAATTATTGAAAACACGGACCAATCATATTATTGTGGATGTAACTGAAGAATGGGGAAGATAAATAGGCTATTTCTGTTTGAGTACCAGAGGAGGAACCACGGCGGCTTATGGGAATAAAAAATCCCATTTAGAGAGCCCATTGATTATTGCTTACAAACAGAATATTCATCACTGTTCCACAACCATTATACACGTGTGTGCATGCACACAATGCACGCATTATTGTGAAAGTCTTTAAGAGAGGTTTGTGACGATATCACTGGCAGTGAAGTGTTTTAAAGAAAGCAAAATCAAAGGCCTCAAAGCAAACAGGAGAAGTTGTACTTAGACACAACAGATGGATTCAAATGGAACACTTTAATTTCAGATGGGAATCACCACTTGTTATTGGCTAAACCTTTAAATAAAATGTTCTGCTTGAGGTGCGATTGTTTAGAATTCTAGTCATCATCACAGACAAATGAGAACGCAGATATCAAAGTGGCTTTGTTTGGAATTCATTCACTTGGAAGGAACAGAAAACACTCACACACAAACACACAATGGCTGATGTGAAAACTGGAGCTTCAGCGATATTCACACAGGCAGAGGAATGCTGAAAAGTCTTCATTAATGTGATATAGTTTATATAGAATGACTTTCAATAGAACTGTTTATGATGACACATCTGACAGCCTCAGGTCCCTTAATTTTGTGTGTGTGCGTGTGTGTGCGTGTGTGTGTGTGTGTGTGTGTGTGTGTGTGTGTGTTCTTGAGTTGGTGCAGCTGAGAGATCATCATTGCAACTCTGAACACTGAGCCAGTTAATATAATAGTCAACCTAAAGGACCATACTGGTGATTGTGCATGTTTTATCCCAATAAATACTACACTACATGTTACGTTATTCTATTTTGGAACAAACCAGTTCCCATCTGAATTATTTAAATAATATGTGAAAGGTAGAAGATTTTCAGTAATTTCATGTAATCTCATAGATTTAGTGTAGGTTTTTTTTTTTTTTTTTTTTTTTTTTTTATTGTTTTTCCCTTTGTTGGGTCAGGAACCAGTAATGTGTGTGCCTGTAAATCTCTTTGAAATATTGTATGAGATACTGGACTTTACAAATAAAACAAACTTGACTTCATTTTGTTTGTCCTCTCTCTCTGCTCCCCAGCGCTCTTCAACTGTGCAATAATCAATCACATAATTGCTCTTTAATACCACTGTGTTCATTTTACTCATGTCAACTTATTGGTAACTCAGACTTATCACATTTTGCTGAGTCCTTTAAACCAACGAACAGCCCCGTGCAGTCAAAGAAATTAAGAACTATTGCCTTGTATGTGTTTCTATTCATGCACAAGAAGAAAGAAATCACATTTATATAGACAAATTTCTGTTTATTAAACAATGAAAGTTGAGTTTAGTTGAGCTGTGTCAGCAGTTTTTGGAAAGTTACTGTACAAACTGTGCAAACTGAGACATAGTAGCTCAGTAGTAGCAGATAAAAGTTTAATCAGAACACGATGAAAATGCCAGACCTTTGTCCTTTAACATAACTGTTTTTGGACTGGACTGGCTAGCATCTGTGATTTATCGAGAAAACAAGGCTTCATATTTAGTCTGACTCTGTGTGTGATGCTGTGAAGAAAACAGCAGGACAATATTATTGCTACAACTTTATATATTTGACTGATTTTTATTCAGCGACTCACTCCATGATCAAAACATTTGTAATTGGTTTTTTAATTACCATGTCGTGTCAATTAGCATTTTCATTTACAAATTGGTTCCTCATTTACTTTTCCATTTACTAACTTATACGGCACTCTGAGGCATATTGTGGCAAAACTAATCTGCCATGCAATTTCTCATTGGCTGTCACCTGAACATGGGGATGCACACCCCATGTGTGCACCCAAAACTAATTTCTGTCTTTATTACAGTTACAAGGACACATACAGTGTGAGTCCTTGTTATATCAAATGGCATATTAACAAAGCTTTTCCATAACACGGTCCTGGAGTGCCATGTAAATGGTAATTTGCTGTTGGAATTGAAAATTAAATTGGTAAATATGGAAAACCAGTGAATTAACAGAATATTTTTCTCTCCTTATTCCCCTTTAAAAACTGTGTTGTCAATTTGATTTACATAAATAATACCCCTCAATTTATTTATATATTTTGATTAATAATTTGCCAGTTATATTTGGCCATTTATAAATCACTATTTATTGATTAATCATGGGTCCATTTAAATCTCCTGCATCATAAACAAAATTAGATCACTGTGAAAAATGAAATTAAATTTTTTATGCAGATGATGCTGATTTATATGCCTGATTTATATGAATAAATCAAGTGGTAAACAATGCTCAACTTAGCTTTCTGGAGTATTTGTTACCTCTGATGGATGGAAATTGAGTTAGTAGAAGTTTAAAAGTATCTAGAGTTCTGGATACATAAAGATGCTCTTATACCATCTGCTGTTTTCTGGTGACTATTTCTCTTCACATTTGTGTGTCCTATGTGGACAATTCTGCTGATGATCATTGATTCATTTGCAGTCCTTTCCTTCAGGAAGGAGCCCATTAACTCAGATTCAAGTCAGAATTACAACCTACAAATTCTCACAAAACGTATGCCCTTAAAGTCTCAAAAACTGATAAAGATTTGGGAAGGAGAGCTTTTAACTTCCAAGCTCTACATTCTTGGAATAAAATTCAAGAAGAAGTTAAATATCTGTTTTTGACACATGAATCACTGAATATTGAAAAAATTACTTTTTTTAATACTTTAATTTAATTTTCTATATTTGTGAATTATGATTTATGGTCTCACCTTCATCATTCTTCCTTCCTTCCTCAGTTTTTACTGATTTTGTCTGAATGAGGCAATGTTCAGGAGATGTAGGTGTCAGTAGGTTTTCCAGTGTAGATAAAGGTTGATGTCAGCCTGTGTGTATGTATGTGTGTGTGGGAAGGGCTCCATGTTACAAACATCACCAAGGGCCAATGAATGAGGAGCAGCACTGGAAAATGTTTATATTTATCAGCTGGCACCAAGATTTAGAGTGGACACAGAGAATGAATGTCAAATATATGATACAAACAGATTAAATCCGCCTAAGCTGCATCAACAGATGTCTGGTAAACAAGAAATTACAGCACATTTCTTGCATGTTGATTTAACATCTAATATTTACAAACACATATTTTCATAGCAGCTCAAAGCCTTTAAACCTGCATTAATCAATATTTGAACCAAACGACCCTTTCAATGTGAAAGTATTACATTTGTAGCTCTGCAGAGCTTTTAACCCACTTTTGCCCAATTTTTTGTTTTAATATGCAAAATTACCGGTATGGTCCTTTATAGCTGCATTTTTACTGTTGAGTCTTGTCAACAACATTTCTAACAGTAGAAATCAGTCCAATATTTACAAACTGTGATTGTGATTGTACTCTACCTTCCCAGCATCAAACAGCAGGAGTTGGTGGAGACCAAAAAGTCAGTTAAATAATTAAATAAATGAAATAAACTTTGCTGATCTTGCTGCAGCACAGTAAGATGATACTGATGGCAACCAATGAGCCAGTGTTGTGAGACAATGAGCAAGATTGTGATCAGTAAAACAGAAACATGACAGCAACCACGTTCAGCCATCATTCTCTCCTTGACATCTTTCAGCCAGGACTGTGCAGCGCACTAAGAACAGAACATATGGAAAACCATAAAGGAAACTTTAATCATCCCTAAAATGTCAGGCACTTGGCCAAGAGGAAATTAGCTGGATCATTTTTCCTAACATTGCAAAATTCAAATAAATGCATCATCTGTTTCTACAGAATATACAGAGAATATGCTGATTAAATGCAGTTTATATTACCTTTGATAATATTTAACAGATTTTACAGAGGGTTTTAGCCCAGTACCTACATTAGTTTGTCAGGCTGCTTGTCTACTTACAAATGCCAGAACTGAGATGTTAGTCTTTTTAAAAATCAAATCTAGCATATTATGGCCCTTAGTCAAGTTGGTAAATCCCATACACAGCTTTAATGCTAGTATGTGTTAAGAGACCATGATGTTTGGACTGAAGTGATCCCTGAGCTGAAGCTCCATGTCATTGAAGAGATGAGCTTTGATCCCCCTGTGAGAATCAGTGATGCTTTATCTAGTGTAGATAACAGGCTGTGGGCTTTGTTATCTATCTCCTCCATTCTGATATCTCTCCACACTTCCTGACACAAGACAGTTGTATTTTATCCAGCTATCCTAGGTGGGAAATGCAACTGAGATAAAAGAGCAGAAGAACTTTAGGTGACAGCGATAGAATCCATCACCAGACTGCAAATCTTGATATTATAAGACAGAGGTACATCAGCACTGAAATCGCTGTTGCTCAACACACTGCAGAAAATGGATTAGGAAATGGACAGGAATCAGCAGGCTTTTGGTTAGTGAAAAACTCTCTTCCTTCTGACTGACTGGAAAAATGTAGCTTTCCACCCAGATGAGTTTAATTTTACTTCCCATACTCACCATCCTGCACTGTCTTCTTGGCAGGGCCAGGGTGAGCTTTGGCTCCCGGGTCTCCATATCTGACAGGCTGGGCCTCTCGTTCTGAAAAACGCAGTCAAGAAATAAATAAATAAATAAATAAATAAAAAAGGAAGTATGTGCCAACAACTGAGTTTGGCTAATAAATTAACTCCACATTGGTTATAACCTCAAAGAGCAGACTGTAATCTAATGCTTTATTATATCTTAAGACATTTTGTGATCCAAAGCCAGACTCGGTGGTGCTCTACACATCAACCATCATTTTTCTCACTTGAAAGGAATAATCATTACAGCATCATTACCAAATGACGCATGAAACGCACAAACAAAATCACACAGCTGAGGGAAAACAAAGTAATGCACCTATCCATCTAGATACAAAAACACAAATCCATCGGCTCTCTCTTCTCTCTCTCTCTCTCTCTCTCTCTCTCTCTCTCTCTCTCTCTTTCTGAGCCTTGGGGCACTTTCAGACAACAATAGCACTACAGCCAAACAACGAACAGAACTGTGTTGTTACAGGGTACAGGTAGAGGGTGAAATATAACCCAGGAAGTCTAGTTTGAAGGCTTATTAAACACCAAAACACTGTGTGGTGCTTTATGCTCCTCTGAGGCAGGACTGTACAACAGCTAGACAGTTATCTCAGCAGCAGAATTGATGTCTGTGAGGTAAACAGGAAGTTAGTTCAATGCTACAAGGTAAACGCTGAAAGGTATTGTAACTAGTATGTGCGTTTGCATGTATTCGATTGGCCAACACAGCAGCAACTTTTTTTTTTTTTTTTTTNTTTTTTTTTTTTTTTTTTGATGGAGCCCTCTAAGATGGCACCATCTGCTACACCAGCACAGTGGTCTCATTGAAATGAATGAGGAAGGCTGCACTTGCTGCTGCAGTGCCATTGTCAGTGTGAATTAAAGGGCCCTTGGGGAAGCAGCAGAATGGAGTGGGCCAAACACTGAGAGGTGAAGACAGTTTTTCATGTCTGTGTGTAGGCTGTGACATTAACAACCTGAGATGATTAACTTCCTAATTCATCCAGCACCTTTATTTATTAGTCAGCAAAGCTTTTGAGCAACTGTCAGACTTCTTTTTAGCTTTTCCTGCACTCTTTCCCTGGAGAAGTAGGTAAAAGCACCACTGATTTATATGAGGCTGGTTTAAGGAAAGAAAAGAAAGGAAATTTGCAGATTTTTTTCCTGTATTCATTATTTCCCCCCTACTGGCTTTCTTTCCCTTTCACATTAATGGGGTGTCTATCTTGCCTCTGCTTATCTTTGTACAGTATATCCCTCTGCCTCCTTCCTTCAAGAGTCTCTGACACCTCTCTCACTTCACATGGTGGCATTTAGCCTGAAGGCTGCCATGATCAATAGCAATAACTCAAATCCTCTGAAGTTTATTTATCCAAATTTATGATGATCAACAAATCCCCACTGGCCAGACTGCAAAAGGGTGAGATCCAACAGGCTGTCTGTCCCTCTGGGTGATATAATGTGTACTTTTGCTAAAAAGCCTGTTCAGCATGCTTCACAAACTGCAGTCCATTGATTCATGGCTTCATTTTGTTCTGA
The DNA here is from genome assembly GCA_014773175.1 of Lucifuga dentata. Classification (NCBI taxonomy): domain Eukaryota; kingdom Metazoa; phylum Chordata; class Actinopteri; order Ophidiiformes; family Bythitidae; genus Lucifuga; species Lucifuga dentata. Next base: position 252,964 of record VXCM01000257.1, read on the forward strand.
GTTTGTATTTGTTATTTGCTTTGGCTTAGCCTTTGTAAACTGGAGGTGCAGGATGGTCACAATTCTCCCCATTGCTCGATCTGCCAACATTTACACTCATTTAGTCACCACTGCTCACCTTCCTCAGAGCCTTTTCTACATTTTCCTCCATACCATTAATTATTTTCATCCTTGTTAAATAGGAATTAGATTGCTTTTGCTGACTTGATTGGCTTCAGCTGCTCACTAAATTAACAATTCCCTTTGTGTGGCTGTGTGTGAATTTCCTTTCTCTGTGTCTTAGCAGGCTCCAGGTATTGATTACCGTCTGTAAGTGTGTGGGTTTGTGTGTCTGACTGCTAATTTACTGTGTACACCTGAATCACTGTGGCATATATGTTCGTGTGTGAGCCGATAGTTCCACTTATGTGTTAAGATTCAACACAGCGCTCTCCCCTCTGAAGGACAGAGATAAGAGCAGAGCCGAGGGTCATGGATATTGATATTGACTCACTTTTTATAATGTGGCCAACAAGCCATTAAAATCAAGGCAGTAAACAATGTTTAGAGAACGCCTGGAGAGTTAGAAAGCTACAAACTATCAGCACATTACGCTGAAATGAAATATATGTTCTTGCTCTGGCTCACTCTCCATTTAATACACGGTACAGACCTGAGGTGCTCACTGTTGTTTGTCTCTTTCCTTATAGTTTCTCTCTTTCTATGTAATTCCCTAAGATCCTCGAGACAACGATCAAAGATTGTTATATATGAGAGTGGAGTAAAAACAGGAATGGAGTTAAGGAAATAAGAGTAAACAAAATATTTTTAGAGACATGGAGTCAGTGAGCAAAAGAGACATCTGGCTAAATACATAACAATGGTGAACACTTCCAATCAGCCTGATTGGTAATTTAGAAGCTCCAGATTTTTGTGGCTTTTTTTGTGGCTGTTACTGCTGAACTAAAGAGCATCAGAAATGATTTTCATTCTTTATGCCAAAATAGTTACTATAGTAACCACTGATTCGCTAATGTCACTGGGCAAATGTACAAGAGTAGCAAGCACTAATTACAAAATGAACTCAAACTGTGCAGTATTTTATTGTCATTAACAGTGATAATCTGTATGGTTTCTGTCTTGTCCTCTGTCTTTCTGCTCTGGCTCTCTGTGCCTCCTGTGCTCCTCTGGACTGATCGTAATAATGCTGCTCTTTGTAAAAATCCTCCCTTTGACTTTTTTTTCACGAATACATTGCAGGCCTAAATGCAAGAATCCAGAAGGAAATTGGCAGCATACTGATTTTAACACTGGCCTTGCTGAGAGTGCAGCTATTATCTGCTGTCACTGTTCCTCCCCTTTGTCTTTATCTATCGCTGCTCAAGCTTAAATAACCATACTGGCGATTTTGCATGTTGAAGACCAAAAAATACTACCTGCATACACATTACTGACAACCATTTTCCAAAACAAAAAAAACCTTATTTTAGTTTTCCTGTTACTTTGCAAAATCTCCTAATCTTTCAAAATCGAATGTTCAGATGATATATTAAATTTCTGTATTTTACCTGCTAACATGCAGAATGGACTATTGTTTTTAATTTCTCTGTAAAAGCTGTCTTCACCTGGGACTATATTCTGCAGGATGAAAGTTTAGAAGGTGACTGTTCAGTTAAAAAAAAAAAAAAAAAAAAAGTTTTGAAATGCACACAAATGATGGAATGTTTGAGCCAATCATCTACATTGCTCTGGTCCACAGTGGAACTCAGTTTGTTTGACTGAGTGTGTGAGAGTGTTTGAGAGCAAGCATTTCTGCTTTCCTGTAAATGGGAAAAGGAAAGTAAATGTCAGGACATGGCTGATGTTTTAATGACTACAAGGCTGCACTCTCCCTTTAGATTGCTGCAGTCAGTCACAGGTGGGGAGTACAGTGTGTGTGTGTGTGTGTGTGTGTGTGTGTGTGTGTGTGTTCCTGCCTATTCATGAACACTGCGTATATTGTACAAAAAATAGATATTACATGTGCTCAGTTATATACCTGAGTCAGCATTCATTTTAATGACAGTTACTACTAAATATGGTAAGGACAAATGTCAGAGAACACTGGGTTTTAGACCCACTTAAGGAACTAAATTACCAAGTTTGGGATAAAAATTCAAACCTCAGCTGTATTTTCTTGAAAACATCTTTTCCACAAGCAAAGTAGACCAAGAAAAAGACTGTCTTAAAGACCAAATTTATGTCACCTCACATACACAGGGCCATACACTAGCAGTCCTAAATAAATAAATAAATAAATAAATAAANATGTCACCTCACATACACAGGGCCATACACTAGCAGTCCTAAATAAATAAATAAATAAATAAATAAATAAATAAATAAATAAAAAAAAATTAAGTCACCCAGAAATTTTTGTTTAATTTTATTCACCAAGGTTGCCTCAAATTGATATAAATATATGTAAATATATAGCCAAGACATTAATAATGTAGCCTAGTCTAGTATCCTAATGATAAACGCTTTTAACTCATCCTTAATTAGTCATATTTAAATGCCTTTTAGTTATTAGAGACACTTTGTAATTGTTTTAGCACACCTGAAACCAATTATTTTGTTCAAATAAGAAGTTAATTTGTCTTTGCTTGGTTGCAAGGTATTGGAATTTTTAAAGTTTAAATTCTGGTTTTCAAAATGGCCAAAACAAAACAGCCTTCTCAAGAAACATGGTGGGCTGTCATTTTGCAAAATGAAGGTTATTCCGTGTGTCAGCTTGCAAGAAACTGAAGATTTTATACAAAGGTGTTCATTACTGTCTTGAAAGAAGAAGGCAAACTGGATCAAACAGGAAAAGAAGCGGATGAGCCAGATGCACAACTGCTCAAGTGGATAAATACATGAGATCTGTAGTCTGAGAAATAGACTCCTCAGGTGGTTGCTTCTTTAATATTACACACCAAATAACAGTGTCATCTGCAACAGTGACAAGGAGACTCCGGGATGCTGGCCAGAGGTTAAAATGGACAAAAGAACACAGACGGATGGTGGATGACTTTTCTTTTTATTTGCCAGTTCAGATAGTTTTCTTTGAAACTTTGCATTTACAACAACATCCCATGTAGAGCAACTCTCCATGGCTGGCCAAAACACAGGATGAACATGCCAATGAGGAGTCACCATGGAAACAATTTCCTGTGAAGGAATATTTTAATGGCAATCTGTCCATACACATACTGGAGTCAAGAAGGATTTTGAGAAATCATATGTGAAATTTCTAGAGCTCTCCCGGCAAATGCTTTCAGTTTCAATTTGACCACTGTGTTCCTCATTTTCTAATGTCATACCTTAGCAAAATACATAAGATTTTAGTACAACTTTTAGTGATATTTGCATCTTCTTACAATCTCACATTGAAATTAATGACAATGTAAAAATGACAAGCATCAAAATGCACTTCCCTCAAAATGGAAAATGTGAAAATGGAGCAGGGAGGAACAGTAATTTGCTGAGTCTTTTTATTAAAGCTTTCCTGGAGGGCAAAGAAGCTGATGAAAGAAGAAAGAAGACAGACAAGTGCACAATTAATCAAAAAGAATGTGATAATCACTAAATCTCTTAAAATATGAATCAAGTTCTACTAACTAATTCCCTCAAGCTTTCTTTGTGGGTGCTTACGTCACTGCTGAACGTTGATTTATGGTCATCCAGAGTTCATCATTATGCAGTTTTCATGAGATGAACTCAATATGTCAGAAATCACAGAAAACTCTTGAGAACAAGAGGAAAAAAAAATGTGAAGGGGATGGCTATGAGAGGTGGTAGTTAGGCTGACAGAATTTTTTAGAGAGAAAGTCAGTGATGAGAGAATTTAGAGAGAAATGGATGACGACTGGTTAAAGAAAAGTAAGGAGGAAGAGAGAGAAAAGAGATTGCAATGGGGAGGATAGACATGGAGGAGTTGGTGAATTTGTGTTTGTCTTATTGTGAAATGGTAATTTAAATTGCTCAGTGAACTTCTTTGCCACCTCCACACGATGTTAAGATTCTGACCTATCTTAAAAAAAAAAAAAAAAAAANAAAAAAAAAAAAAAAAAATAGGTCCAAAAAATTTGCATATTGATTTTCTCAATACAAAATATTTGTGTGGATAGTACATGTAAAAACTTAAAGGACCATACCAGCTTTTGTGCATGTTTGAGCCAAATATATTCAGTTTTCATACAAGTTACGTTACTGACAGCCATTTCCCAAAACCATATTTCAGCTTTCCTGATATTTTGATAAATCTCTTAATCTTTCAAAATTAAATGTTCAAGTGGTACACCCACCTTAAAAATCATTGTTTCGCCTGCTAATAGTTATGCAGGCTTATGAAGTCACGGTTGTTTAAATTTTTCGATAAACGCAGGTCTTCTTTTGGGATTATATTCCCTGGTGGTGACATACATTCACTCCTCTCCTCACTTTTTATTATACTTAAATGCTAAAATAATGTAACGTAAAAAAACAAAACAAAACAAAACAAACAAAAAAAAAAAAAAAAAAAAAAAAAAAAAAAAAAAAAAAAAAAAAAAAAAAAAAAAAAAAAAAAAAA
>VXCM01000257.1:257555-298552 GCA_014773175.1 Lucifuga dentata
AAAAAAAAAAAATCACCATTCCAGTAGTATGCTTTGGGAAATGACTGTCAGTAATGTAACATGTATGAAAATTTAATATATTAGGCTCAAACATGCAAAATGGCCAGTATGGTTCTTTAAATGGGTTTATGCCATAAAATTCAGGTTAGAAACAAAATGTTTCCACATACTATTCATATGAAATATTAAATAATGTATTTTTAAAAGAACCACTGAAAATTATGGAAGTTATGGAACATACTGTAAGTAATTATATTGTTCCACAACATTATTGTGGAATATGCAAATAATAGATATACATGTACTATGTGGCCAACAATGAAGAATTTGTTGCAGAAAACATCTGCCTTGACCAGATTCTGTGATGCAGAACAGTTAGAAACCAAAACAACATGGAAATCTCATTGACAGCATACAGTTAGCCTGAAATGCTGAAAATGTCAGTACAACAATGAGATGGACCATATGTTTAAGTCAACTGGCTTTAGAACATTTTTATCACCTCTCTTTTCTCTTAAAATAAATTGGATTAGTTTGACTTATACCTCATCACTGGTGGATTTCATCACTTGCTATTCAGTATCACCAGCAAATCATTTGTGATCCAAAATCCTGCCCAGTTTCATTGATGAGACGTTGGAGAGGCAACATGAATCATCAAGTCATTAATCAAGGGACTGGATTTTCCTCCAGCAACCTTCCTGCCTCTGATTAGTCTTCAAGGACTTCAGCTGATTCATTAGTCAAACAGAGATAGGCAGGTGGTGATCGATGCTTTAATCCTTTAAGCTGCATTAACCCTCAGTCACACGTTATGGTCACACTTGTCATTTCAATGTGTTTTTGTAATGTAACCACACATCAGATTGTATGAGCTCAAATCTCTCTGTATGCACAATTTATTGCAAAATATTTTCCTCAATTTATGTTGCCTGCCATCCACATTCTGCTGTCAAATCTGTAAAGAAGCTCTTCAGATGGAGTAATATTTCTAGGCAAAGGGATTCATGGTCCTCCAGTATCTATGTACGTTAGAAGTCACACAATAACAGATGATAACATCTCATGACAGCACTGGAGTCAAAAGGTGAAATTTACAGTAAGGAGTGTGATCGAGGCTGCATCATCTGGATAAAAATGGAACTAACTCGAAGCAAATCAGGCAAAAGAATCCAGCAGGCACTTCTTAAAATGACCTGACTGAATGATTCCAGTTACTGAGTCCTACAGTCTCCCTGCTGTTTATAATGGAAAACATGAGCCATTTTATATTAACTGTCTAATTGTTTTGCTGCCATTCCTCCCAGGTGTGTTTGTGTGAGAGTAACTGCTACTGCACAGTGAGTTTGAGTTTTCAGCAGCAGGGGAGCAGTCACTCAGCAGCTGAGGCATGTCGCTGCAGGAGAAGTGGGGTTAAAATGTTTCTCCACATATAGAATCACATATAGACTCTGGTATTAAAGCACCAGAAAGCCCTACACTTTTTGAAGTGCATGTCCATTACAAAGCAATGCACACACACACACATGCACATTTTAAAAAATGACTTAGAATTCTCTTCCACAAGATCCAGTAAATATTTATAAGGACTCAAGAGTTGTATCACCAGTTCACTTGTGTGCGGTTCACATTTTTTCAGCTAGAAAAACACTAATGCTCATATCCCATGAGGCAAAAATGTGGAAATGTGAAAATCTCTTGTGGCGTATGTGCTGGGGAGTAAGTTTTATCAGAATGAATGGGGTAAATTGATAAGCACAATGCCAGAACTATACATACACAGAAGCAGACTATGATGAATATTTTTCTTACTGGGAATCAAGTGTTTTGGGCTCAGCCACAGATGCATGGAAGCCTGGTATCTCTTTATCATTTCTGGGTGCATCTTCCTTTAAATAACTAAATTAGACTTCTGTATGTATGCTAATCCTGGACTCTGGCACAGAGGATTATTATGTAACATCTATGTATTTGCTGAATTCTTTGGGCAAACAAGGGACTTTATACTGGTATTTGTGGAGTCCCTGGTTAGAATGAAGCTTTGTTTACATTATATCCGCCATCTCCTCTCAGAAACCTGAGAGAAGTCTAGAATATGAAGTACTGATGTGAGATTGTTCTGATTCGGCAGTATCCATGCGGAGGTGGCCCACATAAACCTGCTCAGCAAGGCTTTCCCTCAAGAGTTACAGTAAGTGTGCCAGATATGCAAAACCTGAGCACAGAGGAACTCACAGACAAAGATGTACGTTTGCTTTTCTCTTCAATGAGCTGCTTCCTATTGTTTGATCATCAATCTAAAGTGAAAGTGAGAGCGAGGGAGTGTTTGGAATAATTAAGTTTAGTCAAGTGTTACTGGAGTTCAAAGAGTGTTACACACATGAGTGTGATTGATAAAGTAGAATTGGCACTGCTGCAATCTTAAGTCCATAAACAGTATAATTCTGAGAAGTAGTGACACACGCACGCACGCACGCATGCACGCACGCACGCACGCACGCACGCACGCACACACACACACACACACACACACACACACCTAGATTTAAATGGATGACTGAAATTTTGTCTCAGCAGTTCAATGAACAGTACAATTTAGTCCAGGTTTGAGTTCTTCTAGTTTATATGCTTCAAATTGCACCAAAACCAGACTGAGAGGTTATGAAGAACATAAAAAAGAAATTTACAAATTCTAATTCTATTCTGTTCTAAACCTTTCACACTAAATATTCATTTTTTTTCACTATTTAAATTACTGTTGCCACCCCTTTTTTGTTTGTTTTCTACATTTTTAAAAATATTTTTTTTAATTATATGCTTCTTTCTCTTTTGGAATGATTTTCCCGAATATTCATATGCAACAATCAAATATCCATTTGCAAAATGTAAAAATGTATGTAGAGACTAATATTGGTCTTCTGATGGAACTTTGCATTTTGTGATTGTCAGCTGCATTTTTATAATGATGAATTTTAGCAAACAAATTAGATGTATGCAGGTATTTTGTTTTATTGGACTTAAACATGCAAAATCACCAGTATGGTCTTTTAAAATAGCATGACAGAGATAGAAAATTAATATAAAATGAAAATAACCTCAATCATGAAGTTAATGGAAATACAAAAACTCAAATAATTTCTGTATAATCTTGCTAAGTCTTGTGCTAAGAATGGCTGCTTACTTGAGTCCCTGTGGGTTTTTTGCAGCTAAAGAAAATGACTCACTTCTCTAAATGGAGGACATGTAGGCTAAAGAAGGCTTAAAACGCCTTGTGGGACCCAATAATGAGCCCTATGGACACAGTTAATATGAATGTAAGTATTTTTAAAGTCACACTTACCTTGGTCTAGAGACTTGGCAGGAGCCCAGCTTTTGAAGTAGTCATCCTGCGTTGAAACACAGAAGAAGAATCTGGGTTATGGTTTAATAATTCCACACAGTGAACATCAGTGAGTCATTTTGTAGACTGACAGTTCAAACTATCCTGCCTTCATTTTCCTCTCCGATTGTTCATCTTTCCTGCTTCATCTCTTTTAAAAGCAAGCGGTTATAGTAGAAAAGGAAAAGATATTGATCGGCAGATACATTTTTGAAATTTCAAAAGTAGGACAGAGCGATAAACAGAAACTAGCAGGAGACACACAGGGGAACAAAGAAAGCTACAGGCTCCAGCTGAACTAGGACAAAAACATTTAATGTCAACGTCAAAACTTCTGCGCTGAAAGAATTCATAAAAGTGGACAGACAGATGGAAGGATTGTTAAAAATGAACGAGTGGAGGACTTTGTTGACACAGATGGTGCAATGTTTTGTTTTAGCTGGAGGGATCTCCCCAAAAACCATGTTTAGCAAAGTAAGCAGAATATATTTTAGATAGATTTCAGAACTTTTTGCATTATTCTTATATTTTTATGTTTAGTTAGTTTATTATTACTAAGTTTATTATAAGTTATAAGTAAGTTTATTATTTTGCTGCAGTAGCTCCACTTAGACTAGCTTCTCTGTCCACTCAGTGATATATTTCATATTGGGTTGAGCAATTATAAACCCCCAAATTGAGAACAGAGCAGAAATGTCAATGCTAAATCATACATAACATTAGTTAATAATCCATAAATCTGCTTTAAAAAAAATCACTGACCTTAGAAAAGCAGGTAGCAAAAACATTTAGTGGAGGACTCTGTTATATGAACAGGTGTGTAGTTGATGCTCTGTGAAACCAGTTGACGATAGCTGTGTGTGACTGACTTTATGATCCTTTATGAGCCTGGTGTGTGTGAGTGTGCGCGTGTGTGTCAGAGAGATAGAGAGGAAGAGAGTGATGTGCTTGTATGAATAGCTTTAGATTGCTCTGAAAGTGGTCCAGTTGTTTTCATTATGAGAAGTGCTATACACACACACACACACACACACACACACACACTAATGGAGCCTAAAACTAAAGTAGCACACACAGAGAGCCATATGTGTGTCAGCAGGGAGTGAGGCTGTGTCACTAACAGTATCTGAATTGAGCAGAATGAACCTGCTGTGCTTCAAAGTAGGAGAGAGAGAGAGAGAGAGAGAGAGAGAGAGAGAGAGAGAGAGAGAGAGAGAGAGAGACTAAATTTGGCAATGTTGTCCACAGTAAGTGGACAGCTGACCCACTCATCTGGTCCCTGTTCTATTAATGACAGCTGCCAACACGAAAGTTTGAAATGAGGAGATGAAACCTAATTAGTTTCTCCCTCAGGTCTGCGCTTCATTAATGTTCTCTTTTTCTTTTTTCCCTCTCATTTCATGTCCATTCCTCTTGCTGTCTCTCTTATAAATGTTTCTTTATTCTTATGAAAATGGGAAAATGTTCTGCTCCCAGAACCTACACTACATCCTCCATATACACTCCATAAGTCTCCGTACTCCCACATAAGACCCAGCCATCTCGATTTAGTCATCGATTCTGTCAAAAAAAAAACTGAGTTAACAAAGGATTTTTCAAAAGTTGCCATGAGTAAATATCAGCACCAAATTAAAATCAGCATCCTAATCCTAATTAACGTCCTAATCAGCGTCCAACCCTTTCTGTGCTTTTAAATCCCCCTCAGCTCTGCAGCGCCATTGTACCGCTGTCAGAGAAACACCACAATGTGTGGGCTTTCCAGGAAGTTACTGCTGTAAATTTCAAAATATCATATTAATAAATTACTTACCTCTGCCTCCTTTAAATGATTTGCAGAGGAGAGAGAGGAGAATGGAGGAAAAGAGAGGAGAACAAGAAAGAAAGGTCAGTGATAATGGTATATGTGTTGTCTATCAGATCTGTTACAATCCCACGCTGCTCATTCTGAATACTGAAGCAAAGATACACACACACACACACACGAATGCAGCCTTATGAGATTGTTTTATTTGATGTGGCATGTAATTTGAACCACATCGAGGGCAAGCTGTACACCCTTCAAGGAGCAGCAAAGCCGACAGAAAAGAGAGAGAGGAGAAAGATTGAGAGGGAGGGAAGTATTGCAAAAGGGCAAGAGGAGAAAAGGCATTTGATTTTTGTGCCTTTTCATTGTGACAGTGTGTTGAGGAGAGAAGAGAAGAGAAGATAAATGGATTGGTTCTAACAATGGTTCTAACGGTTCAAACAAAGATAAAGAGCTTCCCTTTCTTCTATCTTAACACTCTATGTTTCACCTTTTTCTTGCCTGTTTACAAAACCCACAGAAAGGCTGCAGTGATGAATTAGAGCCAAGTCAAGGCTCTTCTTTGAATCGCTGTAGGTGTGTGTGTCTGTGTCTGTGTGTGTGTTTGTACGAGGGATCATACGGGAGGTCATTGTTTTGAGCTAAAGGTTGGAAAATGTTTTTACAGTATGACAAATCCTTTACCGCTCACATCAAAAATGACTATGATGTTCGTTCTTCCATGGTTTCTACTAGTCAGTGTTATTGAAGGAGTAGTCACAGTGGTTTCTGCTCAACTTCTTATTATTGCTAGAGAGTATCATTTCCCCAGGACCCCCATTAATATTTTAGTGTGCTCATCTCAAAAGCATTAAGCGGCTGTTGAGCCTACCTTGACTCTGCCCCAATGTCATTCAAACCCTTCAAAGTGATTATGAGGAGATAAAACCATGACTTTATTATCATATTGTCTTTGTTGGAGGTGTGGCAGGAATTTTTAATAAAATAGCTTCATGATGAAGTTGAAGGTGAAGTTTTACACCTGTCTTAGTGTACATCTGCAGAATTTTAAGCATTCTACAGAAGGTTTTTGGTTAAAAAAAAAAATCTTTGGGTTTAATTAGAAATCTGTTTAAAATTTAATACAAGAGCTGTCACAGAAATTGGGATCTCTTTATTCTAAACAGCCTCTACTGCTATCAAAATTATACAAAGCAGTTTATTTTGCAGTGTCTCTGTCTGACACATTTAAATTAGGTCATTCAAGTTAATGTTATTATCCATGTGGAAAAATGGCGTAAAAAAAAAAAAAAAAAANAAAAAAAAAAAAAAAAGACAAGACAGCAACAGAAACTGAGAACATGGTGTAAATTATAATCTCAGCTGAATATACAATAATGCTAACATTATATTGCTAGAAGTATGTTAGCATTTCTATGTTTCTTAGGGTGTTGTCAGACCTGTAGTCTGTTTGTTCTGGTTGGAATCAGGGACTAAATTCTTCAAGTGTTGCATTTACCACTTGATTTGGTTCAGTTTCACACAGGAAATACATCTATTCCAAAACTAAGTAACCAAAATATAGCAACAAAAGTCATGTGAGATCATTCACTTTCCTCATTAGTCAAAAATGTCTGGGGATGGGAGAAAGAAAATCAAAACAGGAAGAAATTAACTATGCCGGGAAAACTTAATAACATGCAACAAAGATGAATTTGAGATACATTCCTAATCACAGTCATCATTTGGGCCATGCACCAAGAAAATTATGGCAACAGAAGCTGAATTTGACTTCAAGACAACTTCTGGAAAACCATGTTATTTCACATTATGTGAAAAAGATGTGCTGCTCAGACAGCTGAACAGGAGCATGGAGCAACATACTGAGCACATACAACCACATGCTAACCTTTAACATATTCATCACAATATTTTCACAGCATCTATTTCAATTACTATGGCTAATCAAAGATGGAGTTTAACAGATGCATTTAATCATTTTTAAGTAAGGGATATCTGATGAGCATTTAACATAAAACAAACTTTTCTGCAGTTGTAGATAACTACATGCAACCCTCTTTGCTTCTAGATTAATGAATAGATTGATCTGCAGTCATAAGTAGTGAGGATCATGTTAATGCCACAAATGGACCAGTCTGGCTCAGTTTGTTTGTTTTGGTGCAGACCTGAGTTTGATAGTGGTGTCCATATATGCCCATAAGAGCTGAACTTAAGGTGAACTGAACTTAATGTTCAAAGGTCCAAAACAAACACTCAAAACAAAGTAGTTGTGAAAACACCCATTGAAAATATCTGTGTGAAAACACCTCTCGGGTGAAAACACTCTTTCTCAACCTTTCTGGTTCAATAGATCAACAGATTTAATTACAACTGGTTCAGAACTATTTGGGCCAAGCTCACAGCACAAACTGCTCTAGCATTCATCTGGGACCAGATCACGACCACCTACCCTTAAACTTGGGGTTGGTGTGTCTTACTTTATCTGAGTTGGAGTGTGCTTCTGATAAAGTTCTACATCATAGAGAAGACAAACCAGCAGGGAACACTTGCACTGCCAGTACATCCAGAAATCCACTTGTAACCTCACCATTGTGTGATATTATCTTTAAAAAAAGAAAAATAAAAGTCTGTAATGACTGTCAAAATTTCATCCTCTGTGACTATTCTGGTCAATTGACCACTGGGTCAATCTATTTTTTTTTTTTTTTTTTTTNTTTTTTTTTTTTTTTTTTAATCCGTAGCTTCATGTGATGGACCTGAGATCAAATGTGATAGCACATCCCTGAGGAATTCTGTGTGACAGAAAAATGTAGAGTAAGATTAAAAGAATTCAAAGTGGAATCAAAGTGGGAATGGCTTAAGCCTGATTGCCTTCTCTCACCAGAAATAACCTCCTCTGAAGTAATGTGTATGTGTGGGTATTTGTGCACAAATATTCACATTAACATAAAAATAGGTAAAGCCCTGCCTGCAGTGCTGACTGAGGATGTCATAATGTGGGGATGAGGATGTAAATCTGGTCTCTCAGTCGAAACTAAACAGCATTAAAAATTTACTCTGTACTTTATGGATTTTATTCATGGATTTGGAACCTTGCCAAATTCTCCCCCCCTTTTTTTGCTATTCTTCATAGCCTCTAATACATTCCCCTCTACTCCTCTTTCTCTCCCTTTTCCTCTTCCTCTTCCTCCCGGACAGACACATATAGACAGGCACTGGTCTAGAATCATATCAGCATCTTATATGGATGCAATATGAGCTGTGTGAGCAGATAGCAAAGCAGAGCTGAGAGTGGATTTTAGAGATACACCGCCTATTTTACTGAAGGCCTCCTCTAAGGAAGTGAAGAATGCTGAGTAGGACCAATGTAAAATTAAATAGGATTCTTCGAGGCCCATATTGCAGGAACAATTCACACACATGCGTGCGAACACATACTCAGAGGAGAAATAGTGCACGGAGGACATGTTAGTCTCTAAATTTGATTGTGATTCTGCTCCCATAAGAATCATTGTTGTTATTGGTATATGTAGGTGAAAACTTGTTAATTTTCATGAAATTACACAAAATCATCACCAAGTCTTTGGATGGCCTTAACAAAAAATGAACTTTCATGAATTATGACAATTCATTGACTTGATTTGTGCAATATGTGCATTAGCAAAGCTGAAGGTTTTTCCCAGGCTATTTAAAGCCATTATATTCATCAACATAACAGGCTTATTAAGCTTTAAAAAGATTTCCTTTCCATCATAAGCCATAAAAGGTGTCTAATACGGAAACTCATTAAATGTCATTTGAGAAATTATTTGGACGAGTAGGTTTGTAAGTGACTTTGAGAGCTTTACATGCAATAAACATTATGACTAGTACTTAAATCCACAACAATGTGATGTAATGTTTGCTTTGGGTAAAGTGGAGAGTGAAGCAGACAGAAGATGGACTGAGGGAGAGAGGAATGTAGATATAAGGAGGCAGGAGGAGTCATATATGGATATATGGATAGAAGAGAGGATAAGAAGGAAAGAAGACAGAGGAGAGTGACAGATGGAGGATGAGAGAAGGCAGGGGAAGAGGAGGAGAGAAGGAAAGTGGAGTTCTGTTGTTTTCTATCCAAAATTTGCATTGACTGCCTCAGCATTGACAGGAAGCTTATTGTTCGTAGGAGTAGACATGTAACACTAAATAAAATGTGCTGCCTTGAAGATGATGAAACCTCATGTGCACGCATGCACACACACACGCACACACACACACACACACACACACACACACACACACACACACACAATTAGGTTAAAATAAAAAGCGGCACTTTCACAACCCATCACTTAATTCAATCCAAACACAAAGTTACAAGGTTCTGGCTAACCAATGGTAGCATTTGAATTCACAGCCAATCCAGCTTCTCCAGAGACAAATGACTTTTTCTTGAGATCTGTGCTTGCTTCTCTCCTTCTCCCCCTGGCCTTCTATTTTTATAGCTTCCCTCATTCATCAACTCTCTTCCTCTCTCCTTTTCTCTTTTTTCATTGCAGAATACATCCCTCAACTGATCCAGCAACTGACAACTTTGGCTGTGTGCCAAACATCCAAAATATGCTTCCTCTTCATTCTGTCCCTTCCTTTCACATTAATGAGGAGAAAAGCTTTGCTGGGCTACAAACTGAACAGTCTGTTATTTCAAATATCTCACCATTTTCACAGTCTTCAAAGTTCTTTCTTCTCTCCAATATTCTTTCCAATCTGTCTTCCTGTCTCTTTCTCCTCAGATTCAGGATATTGAGGATGGAAATCAATAGATTACTGGGGAGGATGAGCGACAGGAAGAAGAAGAAGAAGACAGAGAAAGTTTCAAAAAGGATAATAAAAAAGCCATGGAAACTTGAAGAAAATGATGTTAGGGAAAAAAAGACCAATAAAAAGATGGGTTACTAATGCAAAAACAGGCTGAGAGAGAGCAATCTTTGCACATGCTCAGTGTGAATGAAAAATTGAATACAGAAGAACCAATGAGTGACAGACAGGTAGAACCTAAATGACAGAAACAATTAAGGTAGAGAGAGTTGGTGTGGAAGAATGACACACTGGACTTATCAAAATGATTGGCTGTCAGGGCATCCGTGGTAAAAATTTTCATCCAAGTGTCAAGTGAGTTTCCTGCAAATGTCTGAAATGACCCGAAGAATAAATTGTGAATCAGTTATATTTCGTGCTGGTATTGGTGCGTTTCCAACATTTTGTTAGCGAATGAATGAATGAGCGATTGTAGCTTTTGGGCTCAATACATGTAGAGATACAGGAAACATGCAAACTGACAAGGAAAATGCAAAGTTTGAAACACTTCTCTTGTTAATCACTATTCATCACATCTATCACTATTCATAACACCTTACAACACTGACAAGTGTGTTGAGGTCAGCCTATAGCCCTTTTCCACTATGAGGCTGAATCGTACCATGCCGGACTGAACTGGCGATCTTCTTCTCCATTACACTTGCATCCACAAGCCGAGCCGAAGCGAACTGAAACCTCCGTTTCTTTTTGGCTGAGATTTGAAGCACACCCAAAGCAAGCTATCCCCACCCATAGAAAGGCTGGGATGAGGTAGCGGTGTGATTGTCACCGCTACCTCATCAGTGTGTCAGCATTGCAGGGACAACAGGATAGAAGAGCGGCATGTTTATGAAAAAATAAAAAACTTCAACAGTTATTCTATGGGCCTCTGCAGCCTACTTCCCCTATACATCATTCACTTGAACCCCGGCTCAGCCCACCCTGTCCCAGGAGGTTCCCTTTTAATGAAAACAACACCTGAGCTGTGTGGAGCATGGATAAGGGCTGATTGGGTAAGGATTTAACAGCAGTGAAGAAAAAAAA
Source organism: Lucifuga dentata (assembly GCA_014773175.1). Classification (NCBI taxonomy): domain Eukaryota; kingdom Metazoa; phylum Chordata; class Actinopteri; order Ophidiiformes; family Bythitidae; genus Lucifuga; species Lucifuga dentata. Next base: position 268,619 of record VXCM01000257.1, read on the forward strand.
ACAAAAAACAGCTCTACAGCTCTGTCTTGGGAAGGCACAGACTGATGGATGTAGATCTATAAATATTAGATAGGATGGCATCTCTGTGGATGCTCATGAAACAGCTGAAGGCCTATTACCAGTGACTGATTTCATCAAAAGTTGGGTGTTTGATTGGCTGAAGACATGAGAATCTTCAGAAGATAATCGGAGAATCTATGCTTTGTCTTTCTGTGTGCTTGACTAAAGGTCTGACAGTAACTCAGACTGGCATATTGTAAGTATATGTCCCTATTTTTCTCTTTATGATGAGGTTGGAGAGTGTGTGTGCAGCCATAAGGTAGATGATGATGAATAAAATCTGCAGTCTCATTTCTCAGTTCTAACTCTCTCACATGGTGCTTTCCTCTGGCTGCCATAATCTTTCTATAACTTCTCCTTGGTGTGAAAAATCAAAGCCGTCCTTTTCTCGTGTCTAACTGTATCTATTCCTGGAAGAAGTTGACAGCTTGCTTTGAACGTTTCAGTTTCATTTTTGCTCACAGATGTTGCTGTACCACCACTGCAAGATATAGAGCTTTACAGTGAAAATCTTAACAGCCCACTTGTTTCTCGTGTGTATGTGCATGTGTTTTGTCCACATTAAATCTAAATATCCCACACCGATCATGGCATATACCAGAACTATATATGTAGACAAATAAAAAAAAAAAAAAAAAAAAAAAATCTAAAATACCCCAACTGAATAAGTTAAATGAGAGCGATGCATAAAGTAATTTTTGGAGGGAATAGCAGAAACCACAGAAAGAAAGGAAAGGCAGCTGCTTTCTAAAAGGTAACTAGTTCATCAGTTTTTAGCATTAGAGAGAACTTGGGCTGATAAAGAAAGACACATTACAAAGTAATTGAATTCATATATTTGCATTGATGAGCTTTGTGAAGGCTATAGAATAGGGATTAAAATAAAAAATCACAGAAGAGAAAAGCTCAAAATGAGGGCAAAGGTTCACAGCAAATTTAATATATTCACATGTCAACTGAGTTTCTTTTTCTCAATGTGTCTCTGCAGGGGAGTTTGTATTCTACACTGGGATCTTTTGAGTGTCAGTGTGAAAAGGTATAAAGAGTGAAGGAAATTATGCAAGAGTGTGATCATAGTAAATGTATAGCCATGTATTTTGGCTCTTCTTCTTCTTTTCTGAATTCACTCAAAGCATTCCAATGCAGCGATTTCAAATCTGTAAGATAACTTCCTGCACAAAGCTATCCTATCTTTTTTTTAATACCAGCCTATCTGACAGAAGCCCTCATCTCCTGTTGCATCCCACAGTGATAATGCAGCTGTGGCAACCGGCCAAGTCTTAAGCCAATCATACACCTGCTCGCTTATCTGTCTGCTCCTCTAGGGAAACAAGGGAAGAGCCCAGGAGGATGGAGAGATAAATGGCCTCTCTTTACTCTGAGTGATTTTCTCTGTACTGTTTAAGCCTTTCCCCCTCTCTTTCTCCAGACGAAAAACTTTTTTGGACCTCAAGAACTTTTCAGGAAGTCAGAAACTTCCATTTTGGTGCCTGAACTATAGTCTTGTGACCAATTTTCTAGTTTCAGCTCCAGGGTAGGTACTTCCCAATGGTTCAGGAATGGCTGGGTGGGGGTCACAGGACCAACAATGCAGTGAAACAGCAAAAGTGAGGTTTTCAGCACTCACAAGCACTGAGTGGTGCTCAGTCAATTCAATTATTGTGTATTGGGAAATGAGCAGTGACTCCAAACCTCGCAGAATGTAACCTTTAGCAATGCACATGCTCAGATTCTCCCCTTGACAAGGCCGCTCAGACTTCGACGACATTCAACTATGACCTTTGCAAAGCCCAACCAAGAGAGAGAAAAGTTGTATGCAATACAACAATGAAGGATAAGCTCATAACCTGCATAAAGCAATTTCCCAATCGTACAATAATCTGGGCAGAAACACGATTAAATGGCAAAATTTCAGCAGTCAGACAGGGCTACCAGGTTTGTAAACTGGCTGTATTGCTGTATTTGAAATGTGAGGTTTGGGTGCTCCTTGATGACGTGTGTTGCTATGTCAGCAGTCCATTCCCTGAGCTGATCAAGCTGCAGGACATTAGGAGTGTCGTCAGTGATGTGAGTGACATGCAGGTCACTCTCCATGGCACAAACACTGTTAACCATGTTAAAGCAACCTACAGCTCTGGCACAGTGCATGTGAGAATGCAAGCAAGGAAGTCATAGCTCCTACTCTGGATAGTTCCTAATTAATTTCAGAGCTATAGGTCCATGAGAGCCTTCGGTTTGAGTTTCCTCCCCCATTAACATGCTAAGGCTATCCTGAAAAACTCAGCAGTCAAGCTGTAGTCAGATCTGTGCTCAACCTTTCCTCACTTCCCTTTTCACCCACTCTTCCTCAAGCTCCTTCATTTTGCTCTGAGACTTTCTGGATTTATTTTTTCTTGTTCTTTTTGTTTGGTCACAGAGTAAATGCTAGTAGAAAGTTGAAAGAAAGCCTGTGAGAAGAAACTCTTATTCCTTTGTATTGATGTATACCTGTCTCTCAGGCTTTGTCAAACTAAATACAGGTCTTAGACAAACTGTCGCTATACTTTTCACGAGGTCTTTTTGCGTCTGTGGTTTGCGCCTGGGAAAAAGTATTTGCCTGTGTTGGTCTTTGTTATGGGGAAAGTCTACTTTTTAGGCGAGTAGGGATTTTCCTGGAGGTCATTCAATCTAGATTTACAGTAAAAGCTGAACTCAGCCAAAGTCCAAAATAGTACAATAAATCTTCCCTCTTAGTGCCTGTGTATAAAGGCAGACATGTATGACAGAACCGTGTACCTCATAATCAGTAAGTTATTTATCAATGCAGATAACAATGCATGAACAAATGATAATGTTTATGTTGATTCTAAAGATACAGACAGAGAGGTAGGGAGACTTTCTACAGATCAATACACACATCTTGTTCGATCATCTGTCTGCTCTCTCTCTCTCTCTCTCTCTCTCTCTCTCTCTCTCTCTCTCTCTTTCTCTCTTTTGCTTTGGGAAACATTGTATAACACATCCTTTGTCCAGACTGTTTGGTACAGATTTAATGTGGATCTTAAACAGAACCGCATTTTAACTGTGCCGCTTACAGGTTTATTGAAAACCTTAGTTCTTTGTCTTTAGTATTAAAAACAGATAATGGACTTTTTACCTTTTGGTGTATTTCTACTGAAGCTTTGAAATCTATGCAGTTTAGGACACCTGCATAACAACTTATCTAATTTACCCAATGGACAGATAAAAATATACTTTTTTTTTCTTTTCTTTTTTTCATTTTTGGTAAAATCATTACTTAGGCTGCTTGGTATTTTGGACTATAGAAATTGCTGACATAATTTGTTTAGATTAAATGTTTTATATCATCAATTGAATTTTATTATGACAGCCCATGACAAGTAGGATAGGGTATGTTCCCAATGTTTTCAATATCCCTTCTACTAGTTTATGCAAGTAATAATTACCAAAGCATATTTTTACTTAAACTTAAATTACTGAAGTGTAATTACCAAAACAATACTTTTTTCATTGCATTGCATAGGTGAAAGTAAGTTTTTTTTTTTTTTTTTTTTTTTGTTTTGGAACAACAGCTTCATTCAGTACAGTAATCCAGTGTTTCTAAGTCCATAAAATTTTCTCTCAAACTTTGTCAAAACAAAATATATTTCTTCTTCTTCTTCTTCTTTTCCTTTCAGCTTTCCCTTCAGGGGTCACCACAGCGAATCATCTGCCTCCATCTAACCCTATCCTCTGCCTCCTCTTCTCTCACACCAACTAACTTCATGTCCTCTTTCACTACATCCATAAATCTCCTCTTTGGTCTTCCTCTAGGCCTCCTGCCTGGCAGTTCCAACCTCAGCATCCTTCTACCGATATGTTCACTATCCCTCCTCTGTACATGTCCAAACCATCTCAGTCTGGCCTCTCTGACTTTATCTCCAAAACATCTAACATGCGCTGTCCCTCTGATGTACTCGTTCCTGATCCTATCCATCCTCGTCACTCCCAAAGAGAACCTCAGCATTTTAGTCTCTGCTACCTCTAGCTCTGCCTCCTGTCTTTTCCTCAGTGCCACTGTCTCTAAGCCATACAACATCGCTGGTCTCACCACCGTTTTGTACACCTTTCCTTTCATTCTTGCCGAGACTCTTTTGTCACACATCACACCTGACACTTTTCTCCACCCATTCCAACCTGCTTGCACACGTTTCTTCACCTCTTTTCCACACTCTCCATTGCTCTGGACTGTGGACCCTAAGTACTTAAAATCCTCCACCTTCTTTATCTCTATTCCCTGTAACCTCACCATTCCACTTGAGTCCCTCTCATTCACAGCCATGTATTCTGTCTTGCTGCGGCTAACCTTCATTCCTCTCCTTTCCAGGGCATATCTCCACCTCTCTAGGTTTTCCTCCACCTGCTCCCTGCTCTCACTACAGATCACAATGTCATCTGCAAACATCATAGTCCAAGGGGATTCTTGTCTAACCTCATCTGTCAGCCTGTCCATCACTACAGCAAACAAGAAGGGGCTCAGAGCTGATCCTTGGTGTAGTCCCACTTCCACCTTGAACTCCTCTGTCACACCTACGGCACACCTCACCACTGTCTTACAGCTCTCATACATGTCCTGCACCACTCTAACATACTTCTCTGCCACTCCAGACTTCCTCATACAACACCACAGTTCCTCTCTCGGCACCCTGTCATATGCTTTCTCTAGATCTACAAAGGCACAATGCAGCTCCCTCTGACCTTCTCTGTACTTCTCTATCAACATCCTCAAAGCAAATACTGCATCTGTAGTACTCTTCCTTGGCATGAAACCATACTGCTGCTCAGAAATGCTGACTTCTGCCCTTAGTCTAGCTTCCACTACTCTTTCCCATAACTTCATTGTGTGGCTCATCAACTTTATTCCTCTGTAGTTGCCACAGCTCTGCACGTCTCCCTTGTTCTTAAAAATCGGCACCAGCACACTTCTCCTCCATTCCTCAGGCATCCTCTCACTCTCTAAGATCTCGTTGAACAACCTAGTCAAAAACTCTACTGCCACCTCTCCTAGACACTTCCATACCTCTACAGGTATATCATCAGGACCAACTGCCTTTCCACTCTTCATCCTCTTCAGTGACCTCCTCACTTCATCCTTACTAATCTTTGCAACTTCCTGGTTCACAACGGTCACCTCTTCTACTCTTCGTTCCCTCTCATTTTCCTCATTCATCAGCTCTTCAAAGTACTCTTTCCATCTTCCCATCACACTTCTGGCACCTGTCAATACATTTCCATCTCTATCCTTAATCACCCTAACCTGCTGCACGTCCTTCCCATCTCTATTTCTCTGCCTCGCCAACCTGTATAAATCAGTCTCTCCCTCCTTACTGTCCTTGTCAAAACAAAATATATTTAAATATTTTCATTTAAGTCAGAAAATATAAAATACTAAATAAACAACATTAATACTGTACATTTACCAAGGGATCAGTACCCATTTCAGGTATATAAGAGTTTACAATACTCAAAGTATTTCAGTTTGATGATCTCTAATGAAAACAGCTTTTTTTTCCCTAAACTCTTTGCTCTTTAACTTAGTATAAATATGCATGCATAAATCAAACACCAAATGAATGTTTGCTGTCTTTTGCTGTTCCTGTGTGTTCTGCATGCTGATGTTCACATTTATACTTTTTAATACCCTATCTGAAGTTTATCAGCATACAAATTTCTTGCACTGCACTAATGAGCCAAAGGGAGTGGAAAGGAATATGCAAACTGAACTATGTTGGAGTTAACAATCCTTGATTCCCATATTTATCACCTATGGGTGCAATCTTGAACAAGGCAACAATACTCAAACACCATCACTCCTCTAAAAGAGATCCCACACAGAGAAATGGAAAAATAATATGGATAGTAAAAACAATATTTACATGGAATTAAAGGGATTTTGAACGAGAGAGAGAGAGAGAGAGAGAGAGAGAGAGAGAGAGAGAGAGAACTACCACCACAGCAGCAAGGAGCTCATTTCACACAGTCTCTGAGGAGTTTAAAAAGCTTACTCAGGAACAGAGTGACTGAGGCAAACAAAGAGAAAGAAAAAGGGGAAAGATGCTGATTTAGGAAAATAAAGAGGATGAATTGAAATGAAGAGCACAGAAGGAGGACAGAGGAAGGCATGGAGGAAAGAAGATGGGGGGTTTAAGATGTTGTAGACATTGAGTATTGCTGTTTAAGGTTACCTACAGAAGAGAGACATCTTTATCCCAGTAAGCACACAACATGAAACTAAAGCCTGGTAGATCCAAAACATTACATTTTTTTAAGCACTACCTCATCATCTCATGTAACATTACTTTTGTTTATGATAGCACATTTTAGGTTTTTTTTATTACACTGGCCTTTTGTCTTGTAATTATAGGAGGATGATTTCATTTGACCTACTTTAATTTAATGAAAGTTTTTGGACTTTATCATATCCATCCATTTGGACTTTATCATATCCATATCCAATGTTGGAACATCAGTTCCAACATTGTCAGTTATGATCATTTAATACAGTGAAAACTATGTGTGTCTCAACAGTTTCCAGTTTTTCCACTCTGTAAATCAACGGTGATATTTTACGGAAAAAGAGTGACATATATTTCAAGCATGAACACCCCTTAACAGCACTACGAAATACGGTGCTCTGCTGAACTATTTCCTAAACTGACCAGGAGCCACAGCGAAGTAGAACCAAATGTCTTATCTTCCTCAAAGATTCAGCGCTTTGTAATTTGCCCATGGCAGCTTTGCTTTTAAAGGGAAGCAAGAAGTGATTTGATTGGTCATGACTGAGACCAGCTTCCACTCTCGCTGCTAACATTTAAATCCTCCTAATCCTGCCTCAACTCCCACTCTACTGCACCTCCACTTTGAGCTTTATGCAACATAATGATTAAAAAAAAAAAAAAAAAAAAANAGAGAGAGAGAGAGAGAGAGAGAGAGAGAGAGAGAGAAAGAGAGAGAGAGAGAGAACTCTCTAGAAGCTGTTGAAGATTGCTATCTTCCCCATCAACTCTTTCCTTGTAATCTATTATCTCAGCTCCAGCCCTCTTTCTCTCTGTTTCTCGGTCTCTTCCTCTCTTAACAAACAAACAACACTGGGTCCCTAACAAGCCGCATGAGGATGGGCCCTTCCACCTGGGTGATCTCTGCCCTAATTGGCTGAAGGATCTGTTTTTACTCTGCAGGGGTGATACAATGATGTCGTACAATTCTAGTTTTCTATAAGAACCTTCAGTTTGAACCCACCTCTTGGTATCACTACAATGTGATGCCATGTTTGAAATGATCTAGAGAAAGGTCTTTCTTCTTCATTCTGAGTTTACAAACACAAAACCAAATTTAATGAGGCCTCCTGGGAATAACCCACTCCCACTGCTCTGGCTGATGGAAGACTTTAGATTCGAGACGAGGATCTGCCACATTTTCTGTTTTTATATGAACCCCATTCTATTGCTCATACTATTATGATTATTTAGATGGCGTTCTACAATAAATCTATTTGTGATCTCATAGACATTTCATATCGAGACCAGGAAAAATGTCTCCAACTCACACGCTGAAAGCCAAAACATGCAGTCTTCAGATGTACCCAATATAAAAATCAATGAAATTTATCATGTTAATGTTAACAAATTTCAAAACTAAAAAATTAAGGATCAATAAAGGTTATTCTCAGTTCTGATCCACAATGTGAGTGTAGACTTCCAGAGGAGCTGTTTCTACATGCATCATCAACTTGAATTTCCCCAGCTGCAGACAGGAATACAACAGACTGCAGATTCTTTTTTCACCATTTTATATCCACTTAGATCAATCAAGTCTGCCTTAATTCTTCTATTAAAATCCTTCCCTCCCTGTGGTATTTACCACAGCAGGAGAATGGCACTGCAAGAGACTGATGCAAAAGATTCAGGCAATATTTTGGTTTGAAACAATCCACTCTAAAAACAACAGTTATTCCTCTGAAGATGACTCAATGGATCTTTACTGTCAGGGGTGCTAAAAAACATTTTACAAAATCCCTGCCGATTCAGATGTTGAGTGCCATGAATAGGGCTCACACACCCCTCACACACTTATCCGTGTCACAAAATAGAATTCACTTATGGACTATATGATTTTAAGCCATTACACATGAAAGTTAACAATCATAAAATTGTGATAAGATCTTTGGCTGCCAACCAATCCAACCAGTGGTTCCAGATGAGAAAGATCCACCAAGCCAGTTTAGGACTTTAATGACCATAAGACATCTGTAATAAAATTACAGACAAATTTAGGACCAAAATGTCACAGTTTAAATGCTGCTGCAACACACTTCTATGAGCTACTGTAACTGAATGATAGGTTGATGATGCATTTTTTCCTGCATAATTTTTTCCTGCTTCTTGTAGCGCTACAATTGATGAAGTTACATTAGACCAACTCAACCAGTACTGTGGTGTATCTTTGTTTTTTCTTTTCTGAAGCTCCAGCTGAGGATGAAAACCCCAAATGCATCCATTCAGTATGTTATCTGTTCTTCCTAACATCCTCCCTCATTTCTCTCTCCAACTTATCCTAACAGCTGTTAAATGAGATCTGAGCTTCTGCATGCAGAGGCAACATTAACAAGATGATGGATTTTTCCGCTTTGTTTCCCTTTATCGTGCTCTGTTTTGCCTGCCTCTTCATCTTATTGTTTTGATTGTAGGTCTTAACCCTGTGCATGCATGTGTGTGTGTATCCCAGATTCAATTCATCACTAAATCTGTCTCCATTTCTGATTATTGTAATGACTAATAATAATGATAATGAAATATGTGCACTTTTAAGATTGGAATCTGCAGGGGGTGCACACACACACACACACACACACACACACACACACACACACAAAACATCTAATATAATTTTGTATTGTTCAGGATGCCAAATATTAGAAAAAAAATGAACTTTCATTGCAGCCAAATGACAGTAACAAAGTTTCTAGGCAGAATAGAAAAAAAAAAAAAAAAATNAAAAAAAAAAAAAAAAATCTTCCTTTTATCATTTCTGTCCTGCTGTGGCTCAGCAGGCACCAGTGTCACATCTAGTATTTTACTTTGATCAGTGTTAAATAAACCAGGCCAGTCACTTGTGTTCTGATTAGAGAGATGCTGTGATGACTCTGCAGTGTGAATGTGTTGTATAATACAAATTATGCATTACCTGGGAGTTTTTGCTGCTCTTGCAACTCTTTCACACAACTACATTCATCACAAAATCCTATTTTGTGCCTAATTTTAACACCACATACTGTATGTCCACCAGCTCAATCTATGTCTGGAACATAAGGAATCTTCATTTATTTATTTAATACACTGATAAATTACAAATAAAAATATGATCTGTGTACCTGAACTCCACACGAGAGTTAATTTTGATTGTTACATACCAGGTATACGTCTCTAAGGTAAACTGTACTTTAATTAACAGTGATCATAAAACACAAAATATAAAGTGAATTGTATGGGGTTTAAAACTTAGTTTAAAAAAAACTTTGTTTTATATTTATTAACTTTTTATGATTTTTTGCATGGTTAAATACATGGAATCAAGAAGTAAAACTAACCATAGAATAATGAATACTCAATTAAATGATAATGTGTTGCTCATTTAAATAAATTTAATTTACTATGTCATAGTTACTTTTTTAATTGATAACCTTTTTTTTTTTATTGAACAGAATTCTCAGCTAAAAAAAGTCTATAATTATTCTGGTGGCACTCTCCACACTAACTGGAAACGGGTTTGGACCTGTTAACACTCATTCTTGTTTCCTCACAGGATGAGCTGCATACAGCGTGAGCGGGATGAAAGATTGCCTCAGTGACATGGCCACAGTCAATAAGCAGAGTAATCACAAACACAATCATCACCATCATCACAACAGTTATGATCGCCATAATCGGCATCATAATCATAAAGCTGACAGGAAAGCTAATCAAAATGCTGATAGCAGATTACAGAAGTAATTGAAATGGATGTGAAGGTATTTATCTCCATTTTAAAGCTGGAGGCTTTTTTTTTTTTTTTTTTTTTTTTACTTCAAGACATTCAGGGGAAGGAGCCTATTTTACATTTCTTTGCCTGGAAGACTGCATGATCCCATGTTTGAACTTGTGCATCTAAGCTTGTGTGTGTGTGTGTGTGTGTGTGTGTGTGTGTGTGTGTGTGTGTGTGTGTGTCTTTGTGGATGTGCAGGTCAGAATATGTGTGTGAGTGCAGCAGGGAAAGATAGTTTGTCAATATTGAGAGAGGATGTTCTAACCAAAGACCCCATTGTACTTCAAAAGACAATATGAAATAAAGAAAAACAACAGGCCAGGGAACACCATGTGCAGCACACACCTTAAAGGACCATACCAGTGAAGAGATTTGAAGATATTAGGGATCAGCTCCATTCCATTATATTTGTTTCTGTATTGACCATTTGAATCTGAGGGGTATAGCACCACTTAATGATGACAAATTGAGGTGCATCTCCTGACCCACACACTGTGTAAGGTAAGGTGCTGGTCAACATTTTTTTTCTCTTATGCTCCTAATACAATTATGCTTATGCTCCTAATAAACTCTATATGCGGTCTCTGTATTTGGCAGCACTTAGAGGTTAGAAGATGAGGTGCATTTCCTGACCTACACATTATGAAATTATTGAACACACCTGTCAGTAATTGAAGAGAGTGTAATGCCTTTTACCTAAGACTATTTATTGCTCAGCATGTGATTGTGGTGAAGTGAACCTGATGAAGCTTGTGGAGAAACACATGGTTTGCACTGTTTGCTCTCGAAATGGAATGAAAAAATGAAAAGTTGAAGAAGAAATGAGGCCTCCTGGTGACTAACTTTTGAAATGGACCATACCAGTGAATTTGCATGTTTAAGCCCAATGAATACAACCTGCATACACGTTACATTAGTGCCAAACATTTTCCAAAGCATTCAACTAGAGCATTAAATTTTAGAATAATTTTTCCTACCTTCCAGACTGCTACTGGTTTCACTTCATACAGTATGCTGCAAAAACAACCTGTAGAGACTTGAATTTTGTTTGGTCAAATTTACTTAATTTAACAAATCCAAAAAAGAAGTGTGCAGAAGAAAAGATATGCCTTTGCCAGGTAATAATGTCCAAAGAGAAGATGACTTTTACAGAGAAATTAAAATGACCATGCCTTCTACAGCTATGCATAAGTGCTAGCAGGCAAAATATTGAATTTTAAGGTGGGTGCATCACTTGAACATTTGATTTTGAAAGGTTAGGGATTTGACAAAATAACACAAAAACTAAAATACAATTTTGGAAACAGGTTGACAGTTATGTAACATGGGCTCAAACATGCAAACATACCACTGGATTTCTTTTAATGCCACTCCATGCTGGTAGGAGGCATAAACTGGTCATGAGTCATTACCAGAGGCAGGGATGAAAGGCTCACAACTGAGAGAGAATTTGGCAGTTGCACAGTTTATTTAGTAATGAAAAAAAAAAGGCAAAGGAGACAGAGAAAGAGATGGTACATTCATCCTCTAAATCAGAGTATGGAGGAAGATGGAGAATTTTCTCTGTTTATTCAAGAAATGTGGAGTTTGGATGTGTTAATCCAACAGCAGGTAAAGTTTTGTCGAGCTCTGCCTGCTGGCCCCTCGCCACTGATGCACTCCATTTGGTATTTGTAACAATTACAGCCAGAGGGAGGTATCAGAAGTAGAAAAGAAAGAGACAAAAGTTCTCCTGAAGGCCCCAGTATGCTGTCTAAAAAGTTGAACTTTCAAGACAAAAAAAGATGTCCTGCAAGGCTGAAGACTCTTTTGGTGTTTTTTTTTTGCAGGGGGGCCCCTGAAGTGAGCTTCTTCAGGAATGTAATATTTTGACCAATTAAAGCCAGGAGGATGTATCAGAAGTACAGTAGAAAACACCAAAAACAGTTCTAAAGGACGATACTGCACATCATGTTCTAGAAAGCATTCACCAGCTTGTTCTTTCATGATTCATCTTATGTCTTTTGAAGTGTATGGGGGCCTCTAGGGTCACAAAGAACATAGGAAAAGCCTGAATCATTTATTTGTCCTGGAAATTCTATTTTTCATGAAGTATACTGGGGCCCTAAAAAGTTCCAGTAGAGAAAAAATATATATAAAGGGAGAAGTAATATACTGTATTTTGAGTTAAGAGAGTTCTAAATAGAGGGGAAGAATTTAGTGACAGGGTGCATAATTATAGCTTTTTATGCTAATTAGAGATACAAGAGAATTAGCGTCATGGGTTTTCTGTTGGGGTAAACAAGTATCATAGATAAGCTATGACAAGTAGAATTCATGAATGTGATCTCAAGATGATGTCAAAAATATCACACTACAAGTTTCATATTAGGTTTTACAAATCAGAAGCAGATCATCTATGCTGACGACACTCTGACACATGAAGTGAAATCTCTTCCTGCCTCGGTGACATTTTGAGCAGAGCTGGATGGCTTCCCACCACCTGAAGCTCAGCCTTGACTGCCAAGACTGAGCGGTTCCTTTTCTAGTTTGAATCCGATCTTCTTCCAGACCTTTCAGTCACCACTGACAGCATGACATTGAGGTCTGACCAGACTGCCAAGAGCCTTGGTGTGATATTGCATAACCAACAGCTGACATATCTGAGCTCTTATCGTCTCTTGTCTGGTTTACTGTAATTCTGCTCTAGCTGGGCTGCCAGAAATCTCTCTTTAAATACAATGACTGAATGTTATTACAGCCACTCACCAAATCTGCCACCCTGTGAGTCACTATGGAGCACAATAGAATGCACAATCAAAATGCACAAAAACAACAAGACTTTTCCAAGAACAATAAGACAGCAGCCAGTTTGCTTGATGAATTGGAGGTACTGAAATGAAATTATGTAATAATACTGAGATGAGATGAAAAAAAAAGTGATATATCAACTGAAAATGTTAGAAAAACCCAAGCGTGTAATATTGAGGGAGAAAGGAGATGAAAAGAAGCTTACAATTTCTCCATAGCACTTGTCAAAAGTATAAATCAGTCAGAACCTTGTTTTTAGAATATAGCACATAAAGCTCCATAAGGCACCAGCCTGAAGACAACATGGTGGCCTTTCTCATTTGGAGGCCTGGTTTAAAACCCAGTTGACCATTTTCTTAGCCAAATGGTGATTGGCTAATGACAAAATGTCACATGACAAAATGTGAGTAGCCAGGCTACCAGAATTTGAAATGTTACATTAGCTACATCCAAAGCTAAAGGCGCTGGTGCTAATCTTTGTTTGGCATTAGTCTGACTTGAATTCATGAACAGATATTTCCCTTTACTCCCAATTTCATTAATAAGATGTAAAGTTCCATCAGGTAATGCAGTTCAGGCTTTTGATTACTTGCAATGCTACCTTATGGCAAGTTATTATTTTAGATTTGGCTTCTGCATCAACTAAAGTTGTTAATGTTGGTTATATGATTTAAATATTCTCAAGGCCACTAAGATGAATGTGTTGCATTACTGTAATTTGCCTTGTGAATTGCACAATACACTAGCAGCACACATTAAAGTGACAAAGTGTCAGATGGGGTCAGAGATCAGGGAGAAGTTAAAAAAATGTGAAATAGTTTAGAGAGAATGGAATCTCCTTATAATAATTTCAAAGTTCTGTAGGATTTACTATGTTGGGAGTTTTTCATTTTTCCATTTATTCCACCTGTCCATTTCCATTTCTTTTTCAGTCAAGGCCTGTTTCAGTTGAAAAGAGTGGAGCAAAGGTTACCTATGCACACTCACACACACACAATCCTCTGTGAAAAGAGCAACATCAACTCAACTTTTCATTTCCTTAACACCATAACAGCACGGGGTCGAGTGTCTGAATTTCACCTTTACAAATGTACATAATTTTGATCTTTAAGCCAGCTCGATCTGGAGCACACTATCAACTTCAATCAAAGCAGACATTATTAGCTGAAAAACAACAGTCATAAGCATTCATAAAATGTAATTCCTGTACATTTAGTTTTCATAGTGTAGTTATGATAGTGTTGTATCAGCCTGATGCTGCATGGATTCCCCTTCTGGCTCATTAGAAAACTGTCTGCTGCTTTTAAAGGGGATGAGAGGAGCTGATGTGATTGATTATCCATTACTGAAGCTTGTCCCAACTCCACCGCTGATGTTGTATTCCTCTTGATAATAATGTATTAATCCTGCTCCGATCTCTTTTCCACTTTGAAAATAAGTTGTGCCCAGCAGGGAAGCATGCCTGATAGTCACACATATGGTTCATTAATACAGCTTTAGCCAAAATGACGGCAGAGGGAACCACGTGATGGAAACCATCCCACGTCCCGCTGGCTCTGAGACGATAACTGTGGATGTGGTTTCTGACCAGAGACAGAAAATCAGCAGTGACATTCAGGCTGCAGGCCAAACGGCTAATAGGCTCTGCCCTGCTTATCAGTATACTGCACTGTCTGCCATCCCAGAGGACACACACACACACACACACACACACAAAATCAGCAGTGTTTCTGCCTCTGACCTGCTGTCCTCAACGGCTCATTCATCTTCTCCTTTTAGCTGAGAGCTTTATCTAAGCCAGTTAAGTATCGAGTTGTTGTTCAGAAGATGAGAAAGAATTTGAGGGTCGGGGAGGAAAGATCTGTGTTGTCTATTAGGAAAAGCTGATTTCAAGCTCATTGGTTACCGATAAAATGATGGAGAGAGTACTGAAGGATCCCACCACTTGCATCAAGTTCTTACTGGTGTAGATATAGTACATCCACAACACAGTCACACATCACTATAATAACATTTTAAGATTCACATACCAGTGTTCCACAAAATTATTAATCAGCAGAATACTCCTTTAAATGTGTGTATGTTGCTGTATATCTGTATCTCAGCGCTGGGCCAAGCTGACGTGAGTGTAGAAGTCTGGAAGTTCAATAATACAATTTCACATCAGTAGCAAACTGAGAAATGTGTCTATGGGAATTTGTGTGTGTGTGTGTGTGTGTATGTGTGTGTGTGTGTGTGTGTGTGTGTGTGTGTGTGAGTGTNTGTGTGTGTGTGTGTGTGTATGTGTGTGTGTGTGTGTGTGTGTGTGTGTGTGTGTGAGTGTGCATGATTCTAAACACTAGCCAGCAGGTTTGCTTCAAGGACAAATCTAATATAGACTCTGTACCACACAGAAGAACTGAACAAAACAAAACTGCGGTTCTGTGCATGAGCATGTGTGTATATATTCACAACAGGCTAATGTCACACACACACACACACACACACACACACACACACACAAACAACAAAAATCGATCTTCCAATTTTAACATCTTCATATCTTGATGCTAAACTAATGATATTCATTATCCAGGCGCAAATGTTGTTGTATAAATTTTGTCCGTACCATATTTTATAAATAGCCAGGGATGAAGTGAATGAGCATTTTAATAAATCAGGTTTTAGATGATCTTACAGTAACATCGCTAGAAAACCAAGGCAAAGTCAAGACTTGTTTGACCTTGGTGGAGGTATACACTTGAAATAATTTATTCACAGTACACCCTTTGTCTTAGCCTTTATTACTTTTCATGTTGCAATGAGTCCAATCAGCTTTTGAGGATCAATAAAGTTTCATCGTGACCTCTCTCATCGTATATAGTCAAACCAACCTAAAGCTGATGTCCAATATACTGCCAGGAGCATTTAGCATGTAGCTAGCCTTGTTTACATGCATGGAGGCACACACACTGCCTTCAGAACCCTAATGACAACAGCAAATCTGTTATTGAGCCTCAAAGACATTATCCATCTCCCCTTCAGTAAAGACAAAGAGACAGATATGACAGAGAAAGAGAGGGAAGTGGGTAAGAAATGGATCAGGCGATAATAGAGGAATTGGATATAGTCAAACCAGGAAATGAGTATGAGAGAAAGATACGAGAGAAACAGGACAGAAAGCATGAAGAAGGGAAAGAGAAAGACAGAGGGGGAAACAGGTTTTTTTCTTTATGAAATGTAATTAACTGCCTACAACTCTCTCTCTCTCTCTCTGCTTTTTACAGTTTAATTATGATCCATCACAAACACCACACTAGGCCATTGATTGACATTCTGCTTGAGGCCTGAGATCAGCTCTGTTTGTCTGTGTGCTGTAGTACTCATTTCTAACACTAATGACTTGTTGGATCTTAATGAATGAGAAATAATGGAGCTGTCACCTTCTAAACTCAAAGAAGGTATTTCACCACTTCCTACCCTTCCTTCCCATTCCTCTATATCTCTCATCTCATTTTTCATTACCCTTTTGTTCTCTTCTTATAGATCAATTTCCATTCATCACATCCACCACATACTCTAACTCCTCTCAGCTTTTATTTGACCGTCGCAATCTCTCTTCCCTCATCCTCTTCCCCACGTCCTCCCTCTCTTCTTCATCCTGACCTCTCAGCTCATCTTCCATTCATCCTATTTATGTCAGTCTGTTAAACTGTTTGAGAATGAAGATTAGCACAGTGTTTGTTTGTCTCTGAGCGCTAGGTTTCATTTCTCACACTAATGACCACGATTTTTATTAACAGATGATAGCAGTAATGGAGCTGTCACTTTCAAAACTCATACCCTTGTGTTGCATTCATGTTTCCACTGTCTCCCTCACTGCCATTGCTTCATCGCCACTCCAAACTGTATGTGTATGGTCATATTAACATTTCTCAGAGAAAATAACCTTAGTTTCTCTTAGTTTTGATCCATCCATCCATCCTAAGCAGCCACATTGGGACCAACTCAAGTGGGCAATGGGAAATGCATGGTTTTGATGACAGGGAGAAACCATAGAGATACCCACATAAACACAGGGAGAACAGGGCTTCGAACCCGAAACCTTCTTGGTGTGAGACAGCATGCTAACCACTGCATCACCTTGCAGTCTTCCTGTTAAGCTGTACATTCTCTCATAAAGGCAGGAGGATGTGTATGTAAGAGGAGAGTGGTACAGGTTGAGGATGAAGATCAACATGATGCAAAGTGGAGTGACCTTCCTCCTTCAGGAGGAAGGTCTATTATTTATCCTTGAATCTTTTTTGTTTTTAAAGAAGTTTATGTTCTTTCACCACCGGCGATGTTCCATGAAGCACAAGTAATGTATTATTGCTATGGTTACCCGCAGTTAAAAAAAAAACCTTACATAGTGATGAATGATTGCTATATTTGAACTGGAGGTATCTCCCACTAACCAATCAGAAATGAGTATTTTACATTAAATAATACAGCAACAGTAAAAATCTCTCCTGTAATCTATCAGACCAAAGACCCATTATTGTGATTCAACGTCTGTGCTGTAAAATTTCAACTATGGCTTCACAATAAAAACCATCTATATCTGTTTCAGGGTTAATCAGGACCATCATACCTTTGTAAATGTACATTAGCTTTAAAAGGGTTCTATTAGAATTTCATTGTCAGTAGTGAAATAAACTGAGTAGTACACCATGAGTGGAGCAGCAGAGTCACAAATCTCAGCTGTCACACTGAAGCCTGGAGGCCAGGAGAAGCCACAGCTAGTCTGTATCTGCCTAGACACATACAAACACTCCGACATGCACAAAGGTGGCCACACATCTCACCAGCAACACAGATGTGTGTGTGAGTCCACACCTTTATCCCTGTGTATTTCTGTGTAACCAAGGCTAAAGGGACAAATTCCTACAGTCCCCTTTACAAGCAAACCAGAATACTTATTAGCACACACACAGACTATTCAAATGCAAAGCATGTGCTTTATTCAGCCACATTTTTCTATTTACTGGCTGACAGATATTTTTTTTTAAATAATTCCATAATTACAATGCAACAAATGTGAGTCATTTTGTTACTCCACACTAAAGCATCAACAAGAAATAAATGTGACAATAAAATATATACTTACCTGTAACACCACCAAGAGAGGGGTCGGGTAAGACATGAAAGGAAGACAACAAAATAATATGTTATTCTGTGTGACACTTTACAGACACAGACACACACACACATATGCACACACAAATCACTACATAGCTACAAAAAAGTGCTAAAATTCACTTCACTTTCCATCAAAGCCTCACTAACTATAAAACTTCTAATTATTTTCATGCTGTGATCTTCCGAGATCAAAGACAAGGACTGAACACACATGCACTAATGTCTGATGAGTTATGTTTGTGCCATGGAAAATAATGTCAAACTCAAGAAGCTGAGTTCAATCAGCCTATTCTGCACAATTTGACCAGAAGATCCGTTGCCTCTGTGCAAAAGTGCTGGCAGAAAAGCATCTCCATATAACCTTACAGAATGTTGTCATTTACTTTGACCTTCACTGCAGAATTCTGAAACTGGTGATCCTTAAAATCGGAGTCAGGAATGTCACAGTCTGGTGATTGTAACCCTTTCTCATTCACTGAGAGACATTGTTGAACCAGAACGGGGCAAGAAACATACAAAACTGCTGGAAGTTAAGCTAATGACCTATGAAATTTTACAGGAGAAGTATTTAAATCCCTCAGTTGGAATAAAGTCACCCTACAAGTTTCATTTTTAGGAGGTGAAATATAAGTCTTTGTGTAATTCATCAGGAGCTTTAGCCTGACTTCTCTGAGTAAAAGACTGACTGCAACGGATTACCGTGACACACAGATGTTCATATAACATACATGAAATACAGGACAGCTAATCAATGCCTTAAGATGAAGAATCTCAGAAGTCTGAGATCCACAATGGAGACCTGAATAAATCAGAAAATAAAAGGACAAATTAAAGGCGCATACCAGTGATTTTGTATGTTTGGGTCTAATATATACAACCTGCATAATCATGATATTACTGCCAACCATACTACTTGTGTGTTAAATTTTATACATTTTTCCTACCTTCCAGACAGCCATTGGTTTTGGTTCATTCCAATGAATTATGCTATATAAAAATCAACTTGTAGAAACTTGTAACATGCTACAGATAAGTAAGCCATCACACAACATCCATTCAGTTTTTTGTAAAAGTAACCTTAATTTAACCAATCCAACACAGGGGTAGACAGAAGAAAATGTATGTCTCTGCCAGAGAACATTGTTCCGACTGAAGCCAAAAACAATAAAATGATCATGCCTTCTGCAATCACGTGTAAGTGTTAGCAGGCAAAACATTGAATTTTATGGTGAATGTATCACCTGAACATTTGATTTCCAAAGATTACTGATTTAGCCACATAACAGGAAAACTGGAATATGGTTTTATATTTCAGAAATTGGTTGGCAGGACCATAATGTGGTTGTATATATTGGGCTCAAACATGCAAAACCACCATTATGGTCCTTTCCACTCAAACCAATAATTGTCAATACCCTTTGCATTAAGGTAGGTATTGACAGTTGCTGGTGCTGCCATGTGACAGGTAAGTGAATTTATTTGCACTAAATAATAAAGGGAGAGAATCCTGGTCCTAACTTAGCACATAATATATTTCAGATGCTGTAGACATGTAAGCAGCTTTAACTCCATTTTGGTTCTGGATAAGGCAACAATCAGACTCCAACCATCCTGTTTTTTTTAGAAAATCAACCAGTCACTTGGCCAGACAGCAGGAGTTCTAGGATAAATCACTGTGATCCAGCGAAATCACAGGCCCACCTTTTAGAGCTGAAAGCTTTGATAAACTCGACACCCCAGAGATCCTGCAGCCATCATGGAAATTTTTTTTGTGAGTTTAAGTTATCATGGGAAGTGAAAAAAACTAAAGCTCCACTGACAAAATTACAGCTCTGGCAAACAACACGCTGGGTACCATATGGACACATGCACACTCACAAACACACATAATGACAAAAAGTACGTTAGCTGGAAGTGAGCCATGGAAACTCTCACCCACTCTTTCTCTGAGACACCAGAGAAATGAACTCAGAGTGGTTTGATTAGTTATTTTCATCTAAATGTCAGAGCTTTCACCATGTACCATTGCAGCAATAAAAGCAAAAACAAATGAAAGTTAAAAATTAAGAAGTTTTTTGTTTGAGTCTGTATGAGTGTGTGTGTGTGTGTGTGTGTGTGTGTGTGTGTGTGTGTATTAACATTACTGAAAATACAATGGTTTATATTGCTGCTGATAGTGAAGGACTTCTTTAGACAGATCCTTTAAAGGAGCATTTTGCATGTTTGAGCCCAATAAATACAAGCTGCATACATTTTACATAAATGCCAACCATTTTCTACTGGAAGGGTCAAGTTTAGATTTGTTTTTCCTACCTTCAAGATTTCCACTGACTTCAGTTCATTCCAGTATGCTTTTAAAATAAACTTGGGAAGACCTGAAACATGTTTGAGATCTGTAATCCATCATAGCAAACCAAACGTCATTCTTATTATTATTATTTTTTTTTTAAAGTCACGTAATGTAGCCGGTTCAACACAAAGCTGCATGGAAGAAAATGTACATTTCTGCCAGGGAATAGAGTCCCAGAAGAAGACTGCTTTTACTGAGACATCCAAATGATTGCGCAAAATCACAACTATGGTCCTTTAATTATGCAGAAGCCTGAATAAAAAATTAATGTTAGGCTGCACATTTTAGAGAAAGGATTTGGCTAAATGTAGCACAAATTACGTCACCAGACTCAAACCATTTGGATCACTGGTAACATGAAGGAGGGAGTTAAGGAAAAGAAAATCAAAGCTGTATCAGCATTAGATAAAAGCAGCTCCCAGTATCGATCAGCAGCATCCCAGGTCACCTCATTATCCAACTCAAAATCCATTAAAAAGTCACTGAGAACATGCTAGAGGCTGGTGTTTATGAGAGTAGATCCGCACACAGATAGAGAGAAGATGTCTTTAAACAGCCTAGAAGATCTAGGCTGTTTAAAGAGATAGAAGGACCTTATTCCATGTGGGGCTGCTGGCTGTGCAGCCTCATTAAAATTTAAACTCGGCTGAGTCAGCCCCTCCTGCAGAGGAGGGGCTGACTCAGCCGAGTTTAATTAAAGATGTCAAACAACTTCTGTGTCACCCTTAAACATGCATATGCATAAATGTATTCATTTTTACATCCTCACCCTCCTCTCTCTTTCTCTCATCAATTGAAGTATGACATTCACATTATCAGTCTCCCTTTATTCATCCTGAAGGCCTGACCAGCCATTTATTCTTTCCCACCCACTGATCTGCAGGGCTGTAGCTTCCACACACTGCGGTCCAGATCTCAGAAATTTTTCCA
This sequence comes from Lucifuga dentata, assembly GCA_014773175.1. NCBI lineage: Eukaryota > Metazoa > Chordata > Actinopteri > Ophidiiformes > Bythitidae > Lucifuga > Lucifuga dentata. The sequence continues at coordinate 289,968 of VXCM01000257.1, forward strand.
AGAAAAATTGACCTGAATAGCTGGTGTGTGCATGTGTGTATAACTAGACTTATGCTAGCTGTGTTGCTTTGGAGCCCTGAGTCCTGGGAGTCTGGGTTTGATCAAATCAACAAATACAAATAGTGAAGGGGCAATTACAGCATCTCACCCCTAAGCAGCAAAGTTTTAAGTGGAATTAGTTAGGATTAGTTGTAGAATGTAGCTGTAATTCTCTCCATCATCAGCTGTGCGTGTGTGTGTGGGTGTGTGCAGCAACCATGTACTGTATGATCAAACATAGAAAGATGATGGGGCAATCATGGGATGATATGATGGGGAGATCATGAAAATTAGGATCAGTCATGGCCATAATAACTTGTTGTAGAACTTTGTTACATAAATATAAGTGAGTTTCAGCAAAACAGTGGTCAGCTATAACTATTAATATTTAATTGTTATATCTAATTTTGCCATTTTGGTGGACTCTGGTGGAAGCTGAACCAGAAAAGGGAAACATAAAAATAGATTTTGTGGCTTTAGAATCTTAATTAAGTTAAATATTTGTTTTATTTCTCATAGTGACTAAAAACAAACAGATAAAACTATGCTTATTAATAGCCTTAGTAAGTTTCATACATTACTCTACCCTTAGAACCTCAGTCAATGTTTATTTCTGGGAATTGCCCTGATAGACTGATTCCACTTAATGTGCGCCTAAATTGTTGTCTACACCCAGAAGGTTCCATGTGAGCAAAGAGCATTATACTTTGATATACACTTTGATGAGTATATTTATCTTTTCAGCTGTGTAAATATAATTTAAATAGATGTGTACAAAGTTGTTTTTACTCTTTTTTATACTTTATACTTATGCACTAAGGGAGAAGCACCTGTAATTTCATTATATGTTACGTATAATGACAATAAAGCTATTCTATTCTATTCTATAGGTGTGCCTTTGCTTTAATGCATTTATTAAAAATCATGCCTGTAATGTTGACTATGTGTTTCATTAAGGCCTTACCTATAATACTGTTAATTCAGTTTTGTTCTGGGTGAAAGCACAGAGACTGAATTGGGCCACTGGGTCATTAATTGAATAAAAACAAAATATTACAAGTACAGTATTCAGCATTTTTGCAAGTCAGAAAATACTTAACAATTTCAATGGTAAACACTTTCTACTGAATTCACAGCTGCAGCACACAAGAAAAAAATGGTAGAATTTTTCTATTCCCATAACATCAGCAAGCATTATTTAAAGTCAGCACATTTAAATGACTTCTTGGCTTCCTGGTAGCGTAGTATATCCCATGATGATACATTAAAACCTCAAGCATATACATTGCATCTTGACTGTGTAGATGTGGTACGTCATTTATTTGCTTTATACACAATTCAATCAGCAGCACTGCACAGGGTAATTACTTTCCTTTAAGTCTCTGTAACTTAAATACCATATATTATTGCTGTTTATTAGTATGTAACTTGGTTGCTTTACATCAGGAGATTTACACAGACATGCAAACACTGACACAGTATTTACAATAGTGAGGTTGTGATAAAATATATTTTTCTATACTTCAAATCACCTTTTAACCATGTACGTGCAACCTTATCCTTAGTCCTATTCATGAATGTTTGTCATTTAAGCAAAATACTATTATCTTCTGGTGTGTATGCATCTCATTTCGCTTGATTGGCTCTGAATTTAAGAAAAATGCAACAAAATCCATTAGATTCCATATCACCTTGTTGTGATTGTCTGTGTTTGTTTGTCATTTTGTTTGTTAGTAAGATATCTTGAAAGGTTAAGGACAGATAATGTCACAAGAAAGAAATGATTAAATTTTGGAGGTGTTCCAGATCGTACTCTGGATCCAAAACAAGTTTTTAGTCTATTGTTGTCTGTGCATGTGCATGAGCAAAAGAGAGTGAGAGTGAAAGAGATGTGTGTGGCAGTGTGCGGAGTGGGTTTATAGCTTAGCATAACTCCTGTATCTGTATGTAACTCCTATGTAACTCCTGTATAATAACAGTGAATGCACAGTATGTCAAAATAAAAACCATGGATTCTGAAGTAAAAGAGTCCCCAAGTTTTCTTGGGGACTCTTGTGTTTTCTTGTGCCAGCAGCTGAACGTAGTAATGGGGGTTAACCCTGAAGTTGGTAATAACTTTGGTCCTGGAGGAATAAAGAGTCCTTCCCAACCATGGTAGAGGCTGAAGCAGAAAAGGTTAACACTATAAAATCAATGCTAATTGGCCAATTTCAATACAATTTTGCATGGTGGCTCATTTTTTCTTGACAAGATTTTTTGATTGGGAATTTTGTTGGATGCACTGTCAGAGTGCCTGGCTGTCTTTGTATAGGTTGCAGATTGCGCTGTGAAAGAATTTGCATCTGAAAGGTGAAACAGAGAAGCGGCGAACACAGATGCTGATGTAGCTGATGCTGCTAGCTGACTGTTCATGTATTCATGCGTTAAGTACGGACGAGGTCAGCGGTCTAAGATGCATAGCATGTTACTGGGAAATACCATTAAACCTATACAATTATAATTTAAACTAAGCAGAAGTGACCTTCAAATGTAGTTTCTCCTTCGTACCTGTATATGTGTGTCATCAAAAACTTTAAATAGGATCCTGGGATGAAAAGACCATCTGGCTGAAATCTGGTTACTCACATCTCTCTGGGTTTGAAAGTTAGCCTGAAACAGGACATCCAACTAGCTGTTACCCTGATATCACTGACATCTGACTGGGGAGGGTTTGTTTATTGCCAGTGTAACATGGGTGTAAAGTTGGTAGTGAGGGGCTGGAAATGGTTCACCTACTGCTACCAGCACCCTGATCAGCAGCAGTAAAGCACTGTGTCTAATATTGTTTTTATCCACTGGAACTTTTTTTTATTGTTGACCCTCAACATATTGCAGAGATTACTCACTCATCACATTCTGACAGCAGAAACACAAAAACAAATTTAACAAAAATAATCCTTCTCTGCTGAGCTGACCGTGGTGCTGAAATGTAATGTCTGGATTACAGTGGGGAAAACTTTCCCAGAAATCCAACTTGTATTTAGCACCATTTTAATGTGCAATAAAGGCAAAGTGCAAATATGATTTTCTATATGAGGCAATGCATTAAATGATAATTTATTGTAAGGCTAATCTAAACAGTTTTTCATCGAGAGAGAAGAAGCAGAGTACTCCAGGCTGCTTCACTTTCTTAGTTTAGAAAACTAATGGTGTCTGACTACATTACCCAGAGGGCTGTTGTTGTACTGTCCATCACTGCCCATGACTGCACATGCAGTATTCATTAAACCCACAGGGCGCCTCTATGCATTGCCATTATCTAAAATTCCCACCAGTTCTCCTGTCTTAAACAAGTCTGTTATGGTTACTGTACATAGCTGCAGAAAACTACAAAGGAATACACTAAAAGATACAAGGAACATCTTTGTGTCAATCTCCAATCTCCCTTCCCTCACCCTTTATGACACACATATACTCCCTCTCTCTTTTTCTCTCTCTCTTTCTCCCCCATACCCTGGAGCAAACACAGCAGCCGCAGTAGCAGAAACCTTCTGAATTATTGAAACAGACAAGATATCCTTCAAACACACACATACATACACACACTGAGCAACTGTATCCGTGCCCACAAGGGAAAAATCAGATAATGACCAATCCAATCTGACATGGTTTTAGAGACTATAAATATGAGAGAGAGAGAGAGAGAGAGAGAGAGAGAGAGAGAGAGAGAGAGAGAGAGATAAGGCTGCTTCCAAATGCAATTCAAACAAGACAATCTTCTTGTAGATACCCTGTAATTTGCAATTTTTGAAATTGTCCAAAATGCAACATGTAGCCAAAACATTCATTCCTAAGTATGATCTCTCATGTAATACAGATGATATGATCATCTGACTCAGCCATCATGATGGGCCTTATAATCATAATCACTGTATGATGCTGCTTTATAAATTAAAAGATATAACCATAAGGAAACATGGTAAAGAGGGTACTTATGCTTTGGTATGGCAACAACAGATTGCAGGACACAATAGGGAAAGGAATCATTATAGTTACTGAACATTACTAATCAATATCTATGCAATGTTTTATCTGTGTTTTTAGTCATTTGTTATTCTTTTACTGTCAATGGTGGCTGTCCATTGTATCACACAAGATTACAGGATTAGTTTTGGGTTTATGTGCTTGTTTTCATCTCTTTTAAAAACAAAATTAGAGAGACACTTCCAGCCCCTTTAGACCTTAATTCTCTGGTGGGCCCTTATGTGTGTTTCACCAACAGCTGAGCCAGCAGAGCAACACGGAGTCTCAATGTAAACAACCTCGCTTTGGTAACAGCTGATGAGAAGTGGTACTGAAGAAGTTATCTGGTGTAATAGTACTACAACACTCAGCATCTAAAATGCTGATCTTGACATTTTCTGCTAATTCTTTGAAGTGTTCAAATTACCACAGCTAACAGCAATGTAGATGGGTGACATTTGTGTGAGAGTTCATTCATGAAGATACAGCATGATTCAAAATTTGTCCCCAAGAAAAGGAAATACTGCAAATACTGCAACTCCCAAGCTAACGATTGCTATTTGTCACAGTCTGTGTCTCATCCATGTCTGTCACTGGCTGTCATCCTGCGTCACTGTCACACAAGTGATAAACGAGTGAGAGTTATTGATTGATGCAAACACAGGTTACAACTAGATGGGCACTTATTACAGAGTATACCTCCATAAAGACCAAGCAAACTTGGACACAATTTATCTAAAGAGAAGGAAACAACTACACTACAGGCCAGAAGCTTGAGGTCATTCCCAGATTTAAAAAAAAAACAAAAAAACAAAAAAACAAAAAACAAAACAAAACAAAAAAACAATACACTGTTTTACAATTTATTGCACAGGAAATGACAAAAATACATAAAATAAATGTAACTAATTAGTTTTCAAGAATAAATTTGTCAATAAGAGCACATTATGTAGCTACTATGGCTTAAGAAATGATTTTTAATGAAGGCATGTCCAGTCTGTATTAGTACATTGGCACTCCAGTTGTTTTCCAACTCTCTTGCCCAAACTCTCTTACTGATGTGTTTTAACATTCTACTCAATAGCCTTCTGTCTGCCTTCTCCCAGATCATTTTGGGATTAACTTGCTATACAGTCTGGTCATGCTATTGCAGCACTACTAAACCACCCCCATGTAAAACATGGGGGTGGTTTAGTAATGCTGTGGGGGTGATTTGGGTGAGAGAGATCTGGAGGCTTGGTCCAAGTTAAAGGAATTATGAACAAAGAGAATTACCATTCCATCCTTCAAAGACACGCAAATACATCCGGTTTACGAATTATTGGTCAAAATTTCATTCTACAAAAGGACAATGACCCACAACATTCATCAAAATTATGTCAAAATTGTCTCCATTCAAAACAGAAGCAAAAGGTTTTGAGAATTATGACTTGGCCAGAGGGAGTTACTTTAATGAATTTTATATATATATATATATATATATATATATATATATATATATATATAGGCATTTCCTGTGCAATAAATTGTAAAACAAATAGTGTATTGATGATTTATTTATTTATTTTTTTAATCTGGGGGTGGCCTCAAACTGTTGGCCTGTAGTGTATAACAGGACTAATTAGCTTTATCATGATACAGTACATAGATCTGAACCAAAATGGCATCTATTGATGGTCCTATGTGGGATAAATATGCTAATGTGTGCTTTGAGATTGGAGTATTACTGTTAAAGAATTTGACAAAAAATAAATAAAATAAAATAAAATATCATATTTTGCAATGGGAATACTGTAAATAATTTGAAAACTTCTTGGATCCACACTTTAATCCACATCCACACCAAAATGTAATGATTTATTCTCCAGTTTCATCAAAATTGGCACAGAAGTTTTTGAGTAGTCCTGCTTAAAAACCAACCAAACAAACAGACACAGGGGGAAAACATAACTTCTTTGGCAGAGCTAATAAAATGTTTGATTGACAATATGCAAATAACACTTAATCTACAATACACACCAATGGATACCCAGAGCCTACAGAAGAAGACATGTTGCCCTGTAAAATACATCTCTACTGCTGAAGCAAAAAAAAAAAAAAAAAAAAAAAAAAAAAAGCCTTTACAGTTACTTTTGGATTAATCCCAATTGCATCATTTGTTGGGTCATATTCCAATACATAAGACATAATGTATTGCACTGTAATATCTTGCAAAAAGAGAGAAACCCCAGACTCAAGACCTCATACTCCTGAAGTAACAATGCTACCATGCACCAACAGGGATTTCCTATTTGGCAGAGCAACTAGCGGGTGAATAAGACCACTATGGCTCATCTCCACTCTCAAATTCAACTTATAAAACAGATTACAAGACAAATCAAACACTGGCATATGGAGTGATGCAGTGGGAGCCAAACCCTGAGGGAGGAACATCTGATCACACACTAGAACTGAAGCAGCTTACTGTGGGTGACAGCTTCATTACCAGCACTGGCTATGCACAAACACGCACACAAAACTGTTCTGGCATGGATGCAGTGCATTTATATTTTTAGACTGGCATGCAGACATGATGATCAAAACATGCAGACAAAAATGTAGTCTTGCTTCCTTCCATCAAAACCAGCTGTTATACATGTGAGTGAAAATTGTATATAATGTGGACATATGTTGATGGATGTCTCTCATAATCATAATGTGGATTTTGCAGTAATGACAGCAGTCAATATGAACTTAAAATGCATTAGAAATAGAGTGAGGACAGCTTGAAACTATATGGTATACTTACTATACAGTACAGTAACTATACAGCATAGTTACATATTAACATTGGAAACTGCATTAAGAATGAATATGGTGTATGAGGTGTATGCTCATTCATCATCAAATTTGATGAGGGAAATAAAGTGGGCAGTAAAATCTGAACAACATTGCCAATAATGGTCATCAAATTGAACGTGGTTTTGCAGAATATAGAGTTGGGATTTATTCATGAAGTGTTTTATAATAGAATAGTTTGTAGTATAATACATCCAAATACAGAACAGGCCACTATAACTGCAGTGGGGTAAAGTGTATATGGTGATTTCCAATGGTTATTCTGTTTGCAAATTTTTTGAAAAGCAGAAAATCAGAGTGTCTCTTCTAAAGAATCAACAGCTTAGTAGGAAACTTCAATATCAGCTCCAAATAGATACAAGCAGAAATCCAGTCCTCACAGAGAGGAAAGAAAGCTAAAACAGCTGCCATGACAAAGCTGACTGAAACATGCACAAACACAGAAATTGTATTGATGGGGCTTTTCACATTGCTTCTATCTTTCCTCTCATCCTTCACCAATCAATCTATCCAACCCGCTGTGTTAATGGCTTCACTTTAAAGCTCCTCCTTTTCCTCTCTTCTCCCTCCATTCCCTCCATCTCCTGTTTCTTCTTCCCTCTTTTATTGCACAAGCCAAAATGAGACTGGCAATCCTTTAGTTAGCTCTCCTGCTTTGTCTTTTTCTATTCTAACCACAAAAACACACAGACACGTACACACTCACACACATCTCTCTCTCTCTCTCTCGTGCAACCTATCTATCCTGGTCATCGGGCATGGTGACTTTTGTCTGGCCTCTGACCGATTTGTCCTCTGATGTGAGTGTGTGTATGTTTTTGTGTGCTCCTGCCTTTTCACATTCCTATTGATTATATCAAGGCTCCAATCAGGGTTACCAAGCCCTGTAAATTTACTTATCGATCTCTGAGAGCCTCGGGGTGGATGGCAGGCTGGCTGTGTCTCTCTCTCTCTCTCTCTCTCTGTGTGTGTGTGTGTGTGTGTGTGTGTGTTTGTATGTGTGTGTGTGTGTGTGTGCATTTGTTCACATATACATGGACATGGAGAGATAACGGCTACTGAGAGGTAAAATTTTTCCACAAGTCCATTCAGAGATACTATTGTATATATCATGCAAATATATGCTTGGAACTGGAACTATCCAATACTTTTCCCTCTTCAGACACACACACATACATACACAAAACCTAAGTCCTCTAGAGCAAGATTAGAATCAGCATTTTCTCAATTGAGATCAATAGCTTAGAGAGAGAGAAACTGACACAAAGCAAAAGCATGGGAGAAGAAAACGATTCACTGAGAGTGAGAGAGAGAAAACGAGTTTAGACTGAAGGGCACTGTTTCATCAACAATTAGTGGAGCATAAAATGAGCAAAGGACAAGCCAGAAGAAAGTGGACACCAGAAAAAGTGAAAAGAGAAGGTGCAGCTGCAGTTTAACAAGAGAAAGAGGAGTAGAGGAGACAGCAGGGGAGAGATAAAAAGAATGACAGGTGTTCAACCAAGTCTTTCCTCGATTGATGGAAATATTGGCCACTGGGAGCAGTCACTCAGATAATGTGTGTGTGTGTATGTGTGTTTGTGTGTGTTGTAATTGCCTAGTTGTACAGCTGAAAGTAGGAGGGGCTGGACAAGCCAGAACAGCTTCGACAAGATGAAGCCCAGAGTCACCTTCACTCTCTCTCTCTCTCTCTCTCTCTCTCTCTC
>VXCM01000257.1:298573-355357 GCA_014773175.1 Lucifuga dentata
CTCACACACACACACACACACACACACACACACACACACACACATAAAGACAAAACTCCAACACCAAGTCACATTCACAGCAACCATATACAGACATTCACACACACACATACAATTTGAATATAGTGGGAAGCTCTGAGGTGTGAATATGTTGAGGCAGAGTGGTGCTGAAAAGGATCATGCCTGCTCAGCAAATCTTTTTCTATCATAAATACAAAGGGGAAAATCATGGAATACAAGCTTTCAGACCTCCCAGCCTTGAACTTTATGCTTCAACAAATAATAGTGTCACTGCAGATGCTTCCTTTACTGAAAACACAACATCACTCAAAAATTACTGTGTACACACATGCCTACTTGTGCAGAGAGAAACACAAATCCTCCTGTTTTGATAAAGACAGACAGTGGAGTCTTTGACCGGCAGCCCCAGAGAGACTGTCATCTCAGAAAAGACAATACTCTGATAAAAGGTGGCAATACGTAATAATTCCCTCCATGGGAATAAGCTGAAATGGGCCTGTTGCTCTAACACATCTTGTAGAGACAAACAATTCATGCTGCAGTCTTTAAGTTACAATCATGTGCATCACATAATGAACAGACAGCCTGTAGACAATATGCAATAACACAAATATATCAGATTGTATCCATATCCTGTGTGTCTGACAATAAGGTTTGGATCATCATTTCTGTATATCTGGCAGCAGAAAAGTAGCAGAGGTGGGATAAAAGAGGAAAGCAAAAAACAAGTAACAAACAAATGACTCAGAAGAAGGAAAACAAATTCTTTAAGGACAATACCAGTGATTTTACATGTTTGAGCCCAATAAATGCTACCCATGTACACATTATGTTACTAACACCCATTTTTCAAAACATAAAACTGTATTTTATTTTTCCTGTTATTTTGCCAAATCCTCTAATCTTTCAAAATCATATGTTCAAGGGATACACCAACCTTAAAATTAAATCTTTCGCCCGCTAACACTTATACAGGATTGTAGAGGGTAGGGTCATTTTGATTTATTGGTAGTACAGTCTTCTCGTGGGACTATATTCCCTGGCAGAGAAATGCATTTTCTTCTGGTTGTTCTGTGTTGAATCCATTAAAATTTCATTTCTTTGACAACAAAATTTATAACCGTTTTGTTTACCGTGCTAGATTACTTATCTCAACCATGTTTTAAGTCATTACAAGTTGATTTTTATAGCATACTGCAATGAATTGAAACCAGTGGCAGGGAAAACAATTCTAAAACCACTCTAGTAGTATGTTTTGGAAAATGTGTATTATTTATTGTGTATACAAAATCACCAGTCTGGTCCTTTAAAGATCAAAGTGGTGCTTTCTGAATGGGGATGATGGGTCTTCTGTCACTATTTCCACACAGAGATGCTGCCAAGAGAGAGGAGAGGAGAGGAGAGGAGAGGAGAGGAGAGGTATTACAAATGTTGAACAATATAGCATTACTGGCTCTGAATTTAATATTATGGCTTTCAAAGAACTCTCCAATTTTTAAAACAAATCAGTTCAAAATAATCTTACTTTATTAATTGCATGGACCACCTAAGATCAAGGCTAGATTGAGGTGAAGTAATTATCCTTAGAAATTATTAATAGTCAGGGACCGTAATTATCAGCTATAATTATACCTATCAAGAACAATTCAGGAACACTTCCTCCTCCTCCTCCTCCTTTTCCTCCTCCTCCTCCTCCTCCTAACCTTCAGTGTAATCAATGAAGATTTACATTTATGGAGTAAGGCTCCAACAATACTGTACATGTTGCTGATACCTTTTAGATATTAAAATAGAGTATAATTACTACTGCATCAAGTACTAGAATATTACTTGTAGCCTCCAACATGAGGAAGCTGCATGCTTACAAAAAAGTTGAGCCAGTCTTGAACAGAAATACAACTAAATACAATGCTGCATGCATATTTCTACAGTATTTGTGTGTGCAATTGTTTTTTCTTTTTTTTTTTTTCCTTGTTTGCATAAAGGCTGTGGAAAATTACAGTGCAAACTGTATCCTGAAAGCTGGAAATACCGGTGGTGTAAACAACATTAGCAAAGGCAAATTTGAGGCAAATTTAACAAACTATAGCAATGATTACAAGATTGATTGTATCTTCTGCATACACCTATCAAAGAAAGTCTGTTGTATTAAAGCTCTCTGACTCTCTTTTCCATTTATCTTCCAACAGATTATGGTCAAGTTATGTGGAATATGATTAGGTGAATATTTCAAATCTAATGCTTTTAAGATAAGGCACCTGCGAAAATTAAACTGTTGTGCCAGCTCCCCTGCCAACAAAAAGACGCTCATGCATTATGCAGGAGGGTAGAAGTGGTTCATCAACAAGGATGCAGAGTGAAACATGGCAGGCAGAGGAGAATAGCAGAAAGGAGGAGACATGAGTTAGAGAGAGGAAGGAAAAAAGAGATAGAGATGGCTATGGTTGAGGAAGCACAGGGTCACTGACTGCTCCAGAGACACAGGAAGGAAATGAGAGTGAGGAGGGAGCATGGAAGAAATATGTGGAGATCCTAAAGGGACTGGATGAGAACTGAATGAAAGAGTGGGGTGAGAGAATGAGTGACAGAGACAAGAAGGAATTTTATAAAGAGTTACAGTACATTTTCAGCTTGTAGATAGCGGAAGATGAAGGATAGAAAGTAATATCTATCATCTATCCACTTCATAGCAGAAAGAGAGCCTTCAAATATATAGTGTAACTGCTGCTACTTAATAGCAAGAACACAAAGAGCCACAGATGAGATTTTATGACTATAAATTTGATGATTGAAAAAAGTAATAAGCAAGTTTCTTTTATCTTAAAGCCAATTCATGCAGAATCCATTTTTAATGTAGCTCAGGAAGGGTGGAATGACTAAGGAAGAATGGTGAGAGGGGAAAAAAGGCAACAGTGGGACAAAAGACAACAGGAGAAAAATTACGACCAGCAGGTTTCTCTATCGCACACAGACAAAAACACACCACAGCAGTCCCAGCATTTGGTAAGGAGAACGACATGAAATATTAAACATAAATGTCACAGCTTTTCCCCTATCCATCTCTCCTCCTTCCCCCCTACTTTCCTTCTCTCCTCCTCCTCTCTCCTGTCCTCCACTCTCCACAGACAGCTTCCTGATAATGAGTTTCATTTGCACAAGAGACCACAGAGAGAAATAAGAGTGTGCGTGCATGTGCACCCACACAGAGACACAGACGTGTGCACGCACGTGCACACACACACACACACACACACACACACACNCCCACACAGAGACACAGACGTGTGCACGCACGTGCACACACACACACACACACACACACACACACACAGTACTCACACACTGCAGGTAATAGAGCCCTTGCTGGTATACAGAATAATGAATAATACTTTCTCTCACATCACAGTTCCAGGACTGTAAGGAAGGCCAGCTTTAATAAGGCAAATGTTAGCCTACTGCCCATTGATTTCTCTGGAGAGAATATTAGCAAGCAACAAAGGACATCATCGGGTTAAGCGTATGGTATAAAATGAAAGGCCAGAGCCCCAGTCTTCAGATGATCATAATAAGGTAAGAAGAAGGACAGAATTTAGTCCCAATATTACCACTGCCTGAGTGAATCTGGGTTATAATGCTGCACCTTCTTTAGGATGCTCTAATGGTTCTGCACCAGTGTAGCTTTTCTGATCTGACCTTACATCAAGTCAGCTGGCCCACTATCAAGTTGTAGTAGCCACAAACCATAACATGGTCACATCTGTCAAAAACCTCTTATAAGTCTAAAAAATGAATGCGAAGAGTGAAAGACCAATATATAGAGGGAAAAAAAAGAAGCCTGTAACATCCATCATGAATGATGTCTGAGAAATCAAAATCAGAAGAATTATTTAAAAAAATATCCTAAATGTCAGGTAAATGGGAACAACAGCAATTTATGGAATCAATTGAACTTGTAAAGGTTGCCTATAAGCCACAGACCTCTGATAATCTGATATCTTCTGATTCTGATTGAAAGAATTGACCAGAACACTTACAATGGGCATTTTAATTTGTCATAGCAGGAACAGCATAGACGTAACAAGTAACATGAATGATGGTTATGTTCCATTTAGTTGTGCCTTTAAGCCAGCATGCACAATACCAGAACCCTGCTGGTAAATGGAACACAGCCAATATTGATGTTATCAGTTGCACTTGTGCTTGACAAGTCAAAATTTCTGCCATATTGTCTTAGGATGGATGAAGCTGAATTGAAATAATGGTGTATTTAACACCAAAATGAGTATTTGTTATGAATGCCATTCCACTGGGACAATCACATATACATATAAACACAAGCAATATAGAAATGGTCCTTTATGTGGGGTAACAGAATGTTCTCCATGACTCAGTCTCTCTGTCAGCTGGCGTCTAAACCTGCTGAATTACTACAAGGTGGATTATAACTACTGGCAAGTACTCAAGTGCTCACAGAGTGCACCAAGGGCATAGTGCACACACGCAAACACAAACACACACGCACGCACACATACACTAAGTTAATTATGATGCCCCTTCTTGTCTCTAACTGTAACTCACGTCTCTGAATCTGTTCCAGGTTCTGTCCTTGTCGTACTGAGCCACTGTGCTCAGCCATTTGTCGTTACTGGTACCGGAGACCGCCGTTTCTCTGCTCAGCAAGAGAGCCACGACAGGTAGCAGAAGGAAGAACATCTTCTGGAAGAAAAGACTGAAACGAAGGAGGAATGAGAGTAGAACTGAGCCATTTCGGATGAGAAAAGTGATAAATAGGAGAAGGTGATGGTGTAAAGTGCAGGAAAAACACTAATACACTAATATACAGAATACACAACTCAAACTGTGACGCATTATGGGTCAATATGTTACAATAAAAGCAACAACATGGACCGCTGTTTATGCGCGCACTGGATGGAGAGTGCTCATTTTATCATAGTGCTGATGCTTCTTCTAAGCGGATTCCAAACATTAGAGAGTTGTCGCCGAGGTGGATCGGGCACCGTGAAACCATTAGCTTGCACCAATTTAAAAAGCAATTAACGGAATCAACACACTTGCCGCCCCCACTCAGCTTTTATCTGTTTTCTCCTCATCCAGCACCAACCACGTAAGTCGAATGAAGAGGCGACTATTGTCTCTCCTTCCTAATAAATGTAATTATTTCAACGACCAACTTCGGCACTGTGCCTATACCTGAAATAGTTCGGTGGTGTTCGATTCCAATTCCCCGTGCACAATAAGTCCAAGGTCCCGGGCACTCCGGTAGCACCCGATTGTTCTGAAGGACTGACGGCAAAACGGAGCAGCGAGCGAAGACGAGCGGACCGTGAGCTTTCTCCTCCTCGCCTCCTCTCCCCCTCGGTCACCAGACNCTCTCTCTCTCTCTCTCTCTCTCTCTCTCTCTCTCTCTCTCTCTCTAAGTCTCTCCAGTTTGCAGTTAGTGTGTCATTGATTTTCAGCACAGGGATTTTTTGTGTGTGTGTGTTCGCACTGGAGCGCAGACGGCCGTGTCAAAGTGTTCCGGGTGTACAAACTCCATTTTTATGTTGCTCACGCGCTTCAGCTATAGACTTAAATCTAAACATCCACTGAGTAAATATGAAGTTACAAAAAGCATCAGATCAATGTATTGGTGCCTGATATGACCTGTCCAGCTCACAGGGGGATGATGGGTTTCTGCACTGAGCGCAGAGAGTATTTCAGCACCACGGACAGAGACAGATCATATACACTTTATGAAAACATTGTTTCAAAATGGGCACAAAAATTGGCCATATATTTTTGGAGAATGTGACGACTTTATTTTTAAATATGCAATTTATGACTGTTTTGACTCTCTTTAAGTTTTTGGTTAGCGGTGGTGACATTCTCTCTGTTTATTCTCTCTTTATTTCTTTGCCTTTCTGAATTCATGTGTTTGACATTTCAGTGACCGCCATCAAATCCACGGGATGGTCCACTGTTCACTAATTATCGTGTGCTTGCAGGATTCAAGGCACACATACTGATATCCTCAAGACTTTTTTTTTTTTTTTTTTTTTTAATTACTGTATAGGTCAAAATTTCGGAGCTTAACGAGTCCTGCACGATTAGTCCGAGTCCCATGTCAAAACATGCGGGCTGATCCCATTCGGTGCGCTATGACTTTTCTTACCAATATGACAAGCAGTTTTTGTGAAAATTATTCAGTTTCACGCAATCATTTCTAACTTAATTTTCAGAATAGTTTTTACACATTTTACCTGCCTTGGCTATTACACTTTTCATGTCAGAGGAAAGTACTACCATGAATTTTCCTGGTGGGTTTGACAATTGGGATGATACAACACAAAACAGCAAATTACAGAAATACAAATAAATAAATAAATAAATAAATAAGTATTCCAAAGGCCCATAAAGCTATCATAAAATCCATTTCTGTATTTATTTTAGCACTACAGCAACACAATGCTGCTTAGCATAAACACATTTTAGCTGTGATTATTTTATTCACAGCATCTGTTTTAGATTGTTGTTAAATGAATTCACTGTCAATACAAATTCAATACATCCTGCTGACTTTTCACAATAAAAGTCACCCAGTTTTTGACATTTTATTGCGAAATAAGTACAGGAAGTGTTTAGATAGATCAACTATAGCTTATTTAGGACATACAGGGGAACGTCCAACTTAAGTTGGAGATAAACCTTGATTTATTTATTTTCTTTAGTTTTTACAACCTGTTCATGGTAAATCAATCTGCAATCAATTAGTTGTGTTTGTGACACTGAGAATCTGAATCCCCAATCATTCAATCACTTTTTTTTTATGAGTATTTACTGAGTATTTCCAATTACATGTAAAAGCTTCCCTTTTTCAGATTGCTTCATAATCTACTGGGGGTTTTGGTTTTATAAAACAAGAATCAGCAACTCCAATGACCTTTATGTAGGTTCCTCACAGTCTTACATTCCCAGACACCGCCCTTCCTCAGGGCTGGACTTTGTCATGTGACTATGTGGCCTAAACCAACAGAGAGAGGGTGCTCATATATAAATACACAAATAAACTTGATCAAATATATGTACATAAACAATTTATACAGCTCCGAAAAGATATGTAAACGATCAACTATTAAATTAGCCATATAAAAATGTAAAGTTTTAGGAAAAATGTTTTCTTTAAAAATAGATACATGCCCCACCCTTCCTCAAATCAATCATGGTTAAGACCATATAAATACAGTTTAAGCGCTTACCTTGTCTCGTCAATCCCTCAATCACCGGAACAGGTAGGAACAACACTTTACTTCGTTGCTGCTGCTTTCTTGTTAGCATTAGGCTAGTTGCTGCTCCTTGCGGTTGACACCAACATCATCTGTTTGTTTAACTCTGAAATTGTTGCTTTCAGTTCTGGGTTTGGTTGATACATGGTTGTTTTGGTTGTGTTTGTGTTGCTGGTTTGTCATGCTGGTTTTTTTGAAGAGTGCTTTAAAAATGCAAAATAGTATGCACACACACACACACATTACTGTCTCGATGCTACGCTACACTGTGCTATGCTGCTGCTGGGTAAATACTAAAATGCACACGCTTTCCTCTCTTGTGTGTCTGTTGTGGTGTTATGCTGCTTTCTGCTGAATTTTGTTGCTAAACTGGCGTATTGCCGCTAAAATGCACGCACATGCACAAACATGACAGCTGGAAATCAACAGCACAAGGCTTATAAGAAGACAAAAAGATTAGAATTTCCCTTTTTTGTTAAACTTAAGCTGCATGTGTTGTGTGTCTTTGTGTTACATACGCTTAAATGCTGCACTTGAATTGCGTTAATGGTTGTCTGACACATTTGAGTTGCTGTGTTCGTGTGTGAAAAGGATCAGATTTTGTCACGTGGTTTGTTAGCATACATGCTAACCTGCTAGCAAACTTAGTGCTCCGTGGCTGTTGGTACTTGCAGGTATTCTAGCAGGATGAATGCAACAAATGCTACACCAAACACTGTAATGTTCCCTGTGTTGTTGCTTGTCTTGTCTGGGTCTAACTTACGGTATGCTGATTTTGTAAAGTGGTTTAAATATGCAAACAGTTTGTCTCCATGCTAGTTACACCATGCTATGCTATGCTGCTGCTGGGTAAATGTTAAAATCTGCTGTGTCACACGCTTTCATGTGTAGCTGCTCTATTTTAGTGTTTAATCTGCTGAATTGTTTTTCTTCTTTTTTTTTTTTTNTTTTTTTTTTTTTTCTGTCTGCATATATAGTTGTGGTATATGCCAAGACTGGCACAACCCTTTTTTATATATATGCAATTTAATGTAGCAACAGACAGATAATACTGTATATAGTGCATAGGTGAATGTGTGTGACCTGCACTGGCCCTCCTTGACCAACCTATTATGCTTTATTTAAAACTAACAAACAATTTCTATCAAGGAGGGCTAAACACCTGAACAACAACACAAAGACAAAAACACACAAACGAGTAGTAACAGTAATAACCAGTGTAGTGGTTTAATCTGTGAAACACCAAAAAGGCTAAAACCCACGATACAACAGACCAGGACAAAAAAACAACACATAAGCAAACAGTGACAGCAATAAAAGTCTACTTATTTAGATTGTGAAGTTCCATGCACCAAATCCAGATCCCCAGAATCCTGATCCCCCTGAGAACACCCAGCACTAAGTGGTGGTGACGGCCTCAAACACTGCTCCAGCAACCTCAGAGACCCAGATCACAGCTTAAGATCGGATCGCAATTGTAGCTGGTGTGTCGGGCCGGGACCTAAATACAGAACCTTTACATAGTACAGGGACCTCTCTGAGCCCGACAGAAGCCCGGTGGGACACCCCAGACAGAAAGACACCCCAGGACACAGAGCCCCAGGGGGATCTGCTGAATTGTTTTTCAACTGTTAAGCATTGCCGCTAATATCCCCCCACCCACACACACACACAACCACTGCTGGAAATCATCAGCACAAGGCCTATAAGACAAATATAATTTTTATTTATTTTATTTTTTTAGGCTGCATGTGTAACTTTTGTATTACACATGCTTAGATGGTGCAAATGTTTTGTGCTTATGTTTGTTATGTTTGAGTTGGTGCAAGAAGGTTCAGATTTTGGTTCATATTATCTTATAAACATGCATGCTAACCTGTTAGCAAATATGGCAGTAGTTGCTGCTTTATGGCTGTTAGCAGGTAGTTGAGCCAGCTGAATGTAATTGCTCGCGTTGTTGCTGGTCTGTGTGGGTGTTATGCTGAAAGGCTGATGATGGTTTTTAGACTGTTAAGTGTTGCTGCCAAAACACACATTCACTAGTTCTCCTGATGGAACCAACAACTACAGGCTGAAATTACTCCTACACAACCAAAAAGAAGACAACAAAGATAAGAAAAATTTCTTTTTATTTTTTTTTATTTTTTATTTTTACTAGAACTGTACTTGCTGTGTTGCCGCCGCTGTGCATTTTGTTGTGTTTGTTTGTGCTAAATGCTATGCTACACAGACTTGAATGTTGCAAAGACTTGTGTTGCTGTTGCTGTGTGGCTTTTTATTGCACTGAAGCAGATGCTTTTAATTCAGTCTCTTGTCAGTTAATTGCTGAATTGCAATGATGGCTAGCAATTGCTAGCCTTGCAGCTAACTTGCTTTAAATGTACTTGTCTAAAGTTGAAGACTGGTTATTTTAAGTATCATCCAGAAGTCACTTGTTATCTTAAAGTAATGTTTTTCCTTAAGTTGACAAATAGTGGTGGGAATTCATCCCAAAACAATAACTTGCAGAGTATCTTTAATGTGAAATTCTAGCATTAGCTTTAGCATTAACTCTCTTTGGACTGAAAGTCTACTTTACATTTTCACTTGTTTCAGTTCTTGTTCTGTGTAGGATCCTGTAAAGAAAAGGACCCCAAACTCCTGTAATGTATCATGGTAACACATCCATCCTGTCAGGTGGAAGTACCAGGTTCAAGTCCTGGCAGGAGTTTGTNTCATGGTAACACATCCATCCTGTCAGGTGGAAGTACCAGGTTCAAGTCCTGGCAGGAGTTTGTCTGTATTTATTTGCCTGTCTTTAACAACTCAGGATATTCACTCCGTGACCCAAAATACACTTACATTTGAATCCCTAAAATATGATCATCTTGTGATTTATTCTAAAGAAATGTGGTTTGGAATTGCTGGCTCTTGCCCATTCTATGTAAAGAACAAATCCCCCAAACATAGCTAAAAGAACCAAGTTTCAGATGTTATCATTAAAATATGGTATTTTCCAGTCATTAAACTGCAGAAATTGACCTTCCTTTGGATTTACAATTTCACTTCATTATATCAAAAGGTACTCAGGAGCATTTCAGAGGTTTCCAAAATAATTTATCACATGGTGATACAAAGACACGGAAAGTTTTTCAAATCGGGTTAATTTCTTCTTCAAGAAGAAATTGAAAAGACAAGTTCAGATCCATTTCAACACAAGCTGCACTTTATTAGCAATCCACTTTAAAATATTTCCCATGTTCCTACACGATCATTAGTTTGAAGATGAACACACCAGGTCATGGTGAGTTGATGATGTTACCAAAGCAGGTAAAGATTAATTTTGTATTTGACAGCTGATGGAGTTTCAAATTAATTGTGAAGCCATAAGAAATAAGATAAAACACACTTTTTGATTTATGTGTAAAAAATGTTCAGAATCTCAAGCAAGTTTCTTTCTTTCTTTCTTTCTTTTTTATTTTTTTAATAGCGTGCTGGAATGAACTGAAATCAATTGCAGTCTAGAAGGTAGGAAAAACAAATATTTGATATATATCAAATATTTACCACTCCAGTAGGATGTTTTAAACAATTGGCAGTAATGTAACGTATGCAAGTTGTATATATTGGGCTCAAACATGCAAAATCACCAGTGCTGTCCTTTAAAGTTGCTTGAATTTTAACAAAATCTTAATTTTTCAGTTTAACTCTGGACAATGCTAAGTGCTGCAAAGCACATAATATAATCTTGGAATAATTATCATGCATTATTGCATGCATGATATACAGGACACATACTGTCATACTGTAGTCTTAATATTATTATAGACAAAAAATTCTTCTGGATAGATTTTCGGCACATAACTAGTCCTGCAGCTTTTGTCACACACACGTAAAACACATCAAAACATGCGGTCCAATGGGGATCAATGTGTTATGACTTTTGTTACTGATACGAGCAGATTTCATTAAAATCACGAAAAACAAGCTTTTTCCCATAGAAAATGAATGGGAGAGCCATTTCAATTCGTAACTACTCTCATACGATTGGGCCCAGCCCCACGTATCGTACATTATAATGTGTGGCCCGATACACAGAGGTGTGTGTCTATGATGCTGGTTTTTTNTTTTTTTTTTTTTTTTTTTTTTTTTTGTAACAATATGGACATTTAGTGGTATGTTTAGCCAGTAGTGAATGATTGCCAAAAAAAAGTATCATCATCTACTTTTCAGTGTGTTTTTGTATTGGGAAGTACTGTGTCTGGCGAATTGTAAGTCCACATAATGAGACATTTGATTTTGACCTTTACAAGCTGTTGGAAGACATTTCTATGCAGTATATCTTAATTTAGTTATGTATTTGAAATGGTTTCTGGCACTTATTCTAGGTAAAGTACTGCTATTGAGACACTCTTCCAAATCTAAAAAAAAAAAAAAANAAAAAAAAAAAAAAGCAATCCAGTGTTTGTCCTTCAGTTACTGTCAGATGGCTGTTTTTTAAAATTGCATTTAGTTTTTAGTGTTTTAGCTCTTGTGCACAAACTGTGCAATATGTGCAACACAGATTATATTTCAACAGGATCATAAACCATACAAGGAACCAATAAGAAATCAGTGAGGGTAACGGCAATGTTCCTGTGAAAAAAAATTCCTACTGACAAGGAAAAAGCAGAGCAAAAGGAGAACAGCATTAGCTTTTTGTTTTTGTTTCTAATTAAAAAATAAATAAATAAATAAACAGATGGAACAAGATATCCTTCAAAAGCTATAAAGGCGTTGTACTATTTGTAGATTTTAGTAGCATATTCAGTGAAAAGTCTTAAAATTTCTAAATTACAACTAATAATTAAAATGAACCTTAAATATTGTTGAAATGGATCTGTAATTGTCTTTTCAATCTCAGTTCTCTGTGAAGAAGCAATTAACCTGATTGAAAATACTGTTTGTGAAAAATACAACTAAATCAATGCTTGACAAAATAAATAAATAAATAAATAAAAAAAGGCTAAATGGCTAAATATTATGATACAAAACCAGTGATGGCAATAGCATGGCATTTTTGGACACTTCATACTGTAACATACATTTTATTTATAGCTTGTTACACAGAAGCTATTTCAGGGTTATTTCACTGGATAGGTTGACAGTGAAGCTGGGTAGGAAGAATTCTTGCTTATGTGCTTTGATGAGTTCACATAAAATGTGTTACTTGGGCAGAGGTTCACCATTCTCTGAGTTCAGAGGATCAAAACCAGGCCCAGATATTTTCCTGGTCCTCTTTCTCTAAATCTCTGCATGCATGATGGGTCCCTGGCAGATAAGAGCAGCTGCAGAAGAATCAGTTTAGAACATCCATCATTCCATTCTCTATACTCGCTTATCCTGTGCTGTGTCTTGGAGAGTTGGAGTCCATCCCAGAGGTCATTAAACTAGAGGCAGGGTACACACTGGACAGGTTGCCAGGCCATCACAGGGCTAAGACACAGACAGATAAACTCACATTCACACTTACAGGCAATTTAGATTTTTTTTTTTTTAATTCACCTNACAGACAGATAAACTCACATTCACACTTACAGGCAATTTAGATTTTTTTTTTTTTAATTCACCTTATCTGTATGTCTTTGAAAGTGGAAGGAAACCAGAGCACCCAAAGAAACCAAATGGAGACATGAGAGCATGCAAATTCCACACGGAAAAGCCCCATTGCATTCAAACCTTTGACTATCTTGCTGTTTTTTTAGCGACCAAGCCACCATGCTCCAAACCCAAGACTTTGTTGCTGTGAAGCAGCACAGCTAACCACTGCTTGATTGTACTGCCTTCAATTTGGAATAATAAAGAATGTTTAGTTTCATTTACAAATATCAAAATATACAAAAACAAAGCAAAAAAAAAAACAAAAGCCTGTTGCCCCATCGCCACATTGCTGGTGCAGCTAGACAGAAAAGAAGAATGATGAAATTAGTGTATGTGCGTGATATATGTAGGCCTGTTCTAGAAAAAGACAGGAAGTGGAGTTGTGAGTAACGTTCGAAAAGTGATCAGCGGGGTGCAACAGAACGTTTGTTCATGAGCTTTGTCTGTAACTTAATGAGAACTTTAGTTCCACTTGAGTGACTCCAGAGGAAAGCATCATCACACTGCCTGAGAATGGATCGTAATCATGAAACACATCAACCTCCATGATGATATCTGCCTGGGTCGACCCAGTGTGCAAAGTGCAAAATGTAGCACTTCCATCATACAACTTGTTATATTTCTGCTCACTGCTCTTGGGGGCATTCACAAATCCAATCATCCATCTGACGTTTCACATAAGATGAAAAGAGACCATGAAACTCACCATCAAATGGGATAAAGACTGTAAAGGTCTCAGTATCTCGACAGATGCTGGATACAGTTTATCTTAATCAGTTTCTTGATCAAAAATGTGTGACTGCAGTATTTTGTTGGCATGCATTAATCATAATGAGATGGTGTTCAGCATGTAAACATGTTAGATAACTGAGGACATCTTAATCTTTTAGAAACAACCTCCATGCCTGCTTTGATGTTTTGCTCTGATGTTTTGGACACCACTGTGTTATGTGTCTTCTTTTTCAAAGCAAAGAGTTGAAGCACATTTTTTTTCTTTTTTGTGATTTTTCTTAATATCTGTATAAAAAGATGGTTCATCTGGGTTTGGAAAACTTCAAAATGATTATATCATTTTTTTTTTAGTTTCATGTTTAGTTTCAAACAAGAGTGAGTCAAAATATTAAAAAAAAAAATGAACATGATATGAGCAAAAACATAAAGAACAAAGTTGTGCTTAAAGGATATGTAAGCACAGAAGAATATGTCAGGATAAATGTGACACTGATAGAGTGTGACAGGCAATTATAGATAAGAACACAATTTAACAAATAAATCGCAACTGTTTTTACAAGGGAGCATTTTTATTCCAAATAACTGAGCACAGTAGTTTGTTTGGCCTCATAAATTAGGAGCATCTTCTTTTTGTGTCAATCAGCAGCATCACCATCTGCAACTGTGGAGGAAAATCTGAGTTAAATACTGCAGAGTTATCAGATATATAATTATTTTCCTCTTTATATTAGAAGACGGAGTGGAAACCATGGATAGCCTCAAATAAAAGAAAAACAAATTATTTTAGGGTTTATGCTTTCTGCTTTTTAATCAATGATCATGAAGTAAATAATGAACAGAAAGTATAAATCATCAGTTAAAGATGTTGATCTGGAGGACAGAGACGTGACTGAGGAGGAACATTTGGGTCAGGAATAGGGATTTCTGACCAAGACAAACTGTGGAGTGGATAGCAGTTGCTGTGATTTTTAGTTTGTGATACATATCAGGGATTTTCCTGGCTCAAAGTGAGGCGGAGGTTGTACCATCCTGACAGGGTCGGATTGGGATCCTAATTTTTACTGGGAATTTAAGGTGTCAGGGTGTGTGTGTGTGTAAGGATATGAATGTTCATAAGTGTCCACTCTTTCTCCACGCCACCCTTTTTCCATTCATTCATTTATTTTTCATCTAAGCAACAACTTGTAAAATATACATTTTAAAAAAAAACTTGTTTGCTTTATCTAAGTTAATTTTAATTAATATTATATTGTGCTGGGCAAAGGCCATTGCCCAGCCCACCAAGAAAAGTCCCGCCTCTCCTGATGGCCAATCCGATCCTGCCTTCTGATCATGTGCACACAAATGCGCGTGTACCATGCCTTCAACTGTCTCAAGCAAACACTTTTTGTAAGCAACATATTTTAGGAGTTGTAATAATTATATGATTGAAGAAAATGACAATTTCACTGAGTGCAATGCTTGTTAGAAAATAATGTTTTCCATGAAGACACCAATCAGAGTTTTGTCGAGAGGCGGAGGCATCATGGAATTTGATGGAGACGGCCGCTTTGCACTTCTCTATGCAGGAAAAACCCTGCATACCGAATAAAACTCAGGACGTATTTGCCTCACTTGCTTTATTATTCAGTCACTGCAGCAGCTAAAAACAATGGAACAATGGATATGTTTTGCTTCATCAGGTTTATTCACTGAAAGCTCGCAGGGACTGCATTTCCTGTAAAAAAAAAAAAAAAAAAAAAAAAAAAAAAAAAAAAAAAAAAAAAAAAATCTCCAAGAAGCCAAAGCTGCGCAGTTATCATTTTAATTTATTTTATATTACTGAAGGATTCTGTTGGCTGATGACAAAGTGGACAAAGTGAAACAACTTGTTATAGATGTCACTGTACTGATGCTTTTCAATTGAGACGGATCAGACACAAATGGTAAGACAAAGTGATTAAGATGGACAGATGTGAAATAGATTGTTATGTTAAAGAGGTTTGTCTTAATGGGATACTGTATTGATGGTATTATGTTCAAGATCTAAACTACCCTTTGAAAGAAGTTTCCAAGTGTTTGGGGGTATATTCCAGAAGAGCAGCAAACACAAAGGAAGAGCAATGACACAGAGAGGTTATCTTCCTCCAGCAGCCCACTGTTAGGCAAAGAAGAGAGATGCCCACTGCAGTGCAGCACAGCACCAAAAACTGCCAGGCATTCCTCCAGGACAACAGCGAAGAGGCACATTCAAGGTCACTGAGGTCTCTTGGCAAAGGTGAGGAGAGACATCTTCAGGTGGATTTTGTCAGAGAAACAGCAGCACCCCAGGGAGGGATGTCTGATGCCATGTCAGTGACATTAGCTGCAGTGAAGCAGAGCAGCTTCACTCTTCACACATATACACTTTGAAATCCATTCTCTCCCCTCAGGAAGTTTAGCTTGTTAACATGTGTTGGTGCTGTACTTTATTAGGCATGCTATGCTCATTCTGCTGGGTTTTTATACCATAACCTTAGCCGAGAACTTCACAGACAGTAAAATATAAAAGGGAAAGACAAATGCATGACAGGAAGGAAGAAATTGGAGCTACTTCCCAGGTTAGATGAGGAACGTGCACATATTTAGCTTGTTTGGTTTAAACAAGACTGGTCTCAACATTAAAAGACTCGTTAAAAGCTCAGTTTTGATTTTGACTTGAGGTATTTGTGTACAAGTAGAACTATGAAATATGGACTGCATTAATTCAAAAAGGAACGCCATATTTGTCTATTGTAGCATAAATATATATTATGCATAACAGTAATATATGCATATTAATTAAGATAAAGCAATGGTATGCAAAGTTGCAATATTAAGATCATAATTTCAATAAAGAAATATTAATCTTATTTAAACTGGACACCATTCACGTTATGTGGAAAATTAAGTCGTTTAAACTTAATATTTTGATTATTTAATTAATATTCAGTCTCAGATCTTAACTTAATATTCGGGCTCAAACCTGAAAAGTAATGGTTTTTGACTCATCCAGTGATTTCTTCTCCGAACTGAAACAGGCAAACAAAGTACTATTGCACAGGTTAACATTTATTTACAGATGAGAAATATAAAAATATACAAATGAGGTAGATATTATGTGAGAAATGAAAACCAGGTTTGACAACGGAAAACTGGTGGATTTTCAAAATAAAATCCTAACCTATTCTAACGTTGACTGAGTCTAGCTTTATTTTACGGAGTTAGTACGGCAATTATGAAAATAGAAAACGGTTGGTAAGAAAGATATGGAAATGGGAAAATAACGTAGTTAGGCTGCATCACTTTAACATCAGCAAAGACAAGATCTTACGTTGGGCTTAGTCACTCCAATGATGTGGGAAAGTCGGATCGCCAGTCTTGACTCAGGCGCTCAACAGCTTGGTCACGTCGTATGAAGGAAGCGTGGTGCAGGCAGTCCTCAGGATTCAGGATGTTCGGACTCGCGGCCGTCGTCACGGATCCGAACAAATGGGTCTTCCTTTGGAACCAGATCAGCACACTTCTTGACGAACAGCTGGAGCTGGGAGCTGGACTTCAGGTCGAACCGGATTGCAGTGCTGGAGTTTACCCAACGTGGTCAGCGGAGCCGATGGCACGTAGCAGAGCAGCTAACTTAGAGAACTAACCGTAGCTAGAACTGAATAGCTTGAATGAAACCACGTGGAGGTCGTGATAACATCTATCGCTGATTCAGGCAAAATCTTCTTAGAACAGCTAATAAAATTACTTGAGATTACTTTAAAATAAAGAACCGCTAGCCGTTGTTTTAGCAACGCGGTGAAGAAAGGAGACAAGAAGAGAAGAGAAGCCGCCACGCGGTGTAGAGAGGGCAGCAACAAAAGGAAAAAGGAAAGAAAGCCAAGAGAGATAACAACAAAAAGCCTCAAACAATGGGCTGCGTGGAGTTTTAAAGAGAAAAGCCCTTCGCGCGTTGTGAAGAACACGCCCATGCTTTGTTCTCATAGGAGCTTTTCCCGATGATGTCATGAAGGCAGGCAGCAGCCTGGAGCAGCTTAATTTCTGTGATATTACAGAAACATAACCTATACTTATACTAAGTCCACTCATTTCCCATTGTCAAAGCATGATACATAGAAATTTCACGTAGTAAATTCACAGTATGACATGCTAGCACAAATAAAACCATGTTACACAAATAAATCATCTCTTTTGTTGTCTAATAGGAATTTATCACAAAATCTAAACATCTAAAACACTATTATGAAATTTGATGATCTTTGATTAACTAAATCTATTTCTGCATCAATGCAAGTATTCTAAACATTACAAAGATAAAACAAAAGCTTAGATTGTTGTAGATTGTCAAAATAGATTTTGTGTGAACTTAAAGGATCATAAAATAACAATGTGATGTTCTGTGATTTAAGAAGTATGTTGGAGAAATGTAACACATAAAACTAAATCCTTTAACTAAATAAACACAAATACAAGTACAACAAAAGCATGTAGTATTGAAAATGAATTTCAATATCTGAACATAGTTTTAAGGTACTCGAGAGAGAGAGAGAGAGAGAGAGAGAGAGAGATGGCAACTCATTTATTTAATGACTCTAAATAAATTCAGACATCTTCTTGTTTCCTGAATAGATTCTGAATTAAGAGTCTTATTTGGTGTAGTGAGATCAGTTCTTTAACTCTGTGAAGTCCTTGGCTTGTAGACAATCTGGAGCCATTGAAGTGACCATTTGGGGAAGGGAGCTTGTGAGACACTCAAATGCAGATAAGAGTGACTGTATGTTCTTTTCTTTCATTGCAGAGAAGCTTTAAAGATCAAAGTGTTACCAAGTCTCTCTAAGGTGATAACCTCTGGTTACCATGGTGTTTGGGAGGTCAGAGAAATTTAGAAGTTCTGTTTCGTTGTCTTTACAGTATCTGCTCTGCAAGTTTTACAACTAAACGAGGGGACGAGAACAGCAGGGGATCTTGAGGAGTGAAGGGGGACAGTTAGGTGTCTGTAAAGGGGGAAGGTGATGTATGCGTGGCTTCAGCAGGCCTCCACGCAGATGCAGTCTGAAAACTGATTATTTCATCCCAGAAAAACATAATCATATATTTATCAAACTGCAGTTGTTCCAGTAATGCTACACTATTAACGTTCATCTCAGTCATCCAGGTGGTCAGACGTAAAGAAAGTTGAAGTTGAGTCACGGGGAGTGGGATGAGACAATGGAAATTCCTTCCATGACCTAGGCCAAAAATGTGCCAGTCCTTTCCTGGGATTTGATGTCAGTCTCCCCTCCTTGCATCTATGGGGGGGGGAGGAGAAAGGACACACACACACACAGGTGTAATGAAGGGGGCAGCAGGTGGTTTGAGGAACGTCACCACATTGATGTTAGGGCAGAATTGTAAATGCCGGTCAAATCTCAATCATCCTCTGTTCAGGGAGGGTTTCTCCACTTTGACATTCATGGTTTCTTTAACAGCCCTCTCACATTTCCCTGATCTGTCTGTACATTACATGTTACGCTAATTATGTTTTTTTTAGCAGCCCGTTTGTTAATAATCACAGATGTGCTGCTCAGACTAGACAAAGGCCTTTAGTGCAGTGAGATGCAGCATGATTTATTTTCAGTTCAAAGATTAAACTTTATTTTGATTAATTTCTTATGGTCCATGCAGTACTAATGATGCAGTAGGGTCACCAATATGTTTATGACTTAACGTACTGTATAATTCTTGGTTCATCATAACATGGCAATGTAAATATAAATTCTAAATAAAGTAGAACAAAAATGCAAAAAACTATGAGAACTGAGTCACAGGCAAGAGCAAACCTTTAGTCATTACTGCTTGTGACCATGATAAAATCCATAGATCATCTTCCATGTAGTCTGTAACTGTAACTGCCCACAGCAGTGGGCTCACTGTGGCCTCAGAGTAGGAAGAAATAGATTAGCCTTATCAAGGTTTTCTCAAAAGGAAAATGCTGCTGTGAAAGCTAATTATAATCCATATCTGCAGAGAACACCTACAAAAGTCACTGATCTCTTATATGTTATTATCTCTGCACTTTGCTGGCAACTATGTGTGCAAAATTACTTTCTTGCAGTTTTTAGCATGTGTGTGTGTGTTGCTACCTGTAAATCCTACAATAGGTGTGTGATGCAGGGAAATCTTTGTGCATTCAGTGATCTCAGTCAAAACTGACAGTGATCACTGATCAAATCAGAGAGAGAAGACTGGAAGGAAGGATGGAAGGAAGAGGGAAGGACAGTATGAGGGGATAAACCAAAGCTCATCTACACAAATTTGAAGACAGAAAATTATGAGAACATGAATTGGTAAAAATGCAATGTTATCAAATGAATGTCCACAATAAAAATGATGTTGGGGCAGTAAAGAATGATTGAAATAGAAAATAAGTACAAAAAAAAAAAAAAAAAAAAGGTTTGTCACTTGTTCCTTCAAACATGACTTTGACAGGTTTTACTGACAAAATGCTTGTTCTCCCTCTATCAGTCTCATATGTTCTTTCACTTTATTTTGTCAGGTGAAAGTAATTTATTATTTACTGTATATGTATGCATATAAATATAACATTACATATTTGAAATGTTTGCTTTTTGAACTGTAAAAAGCAACAACTGTCAGTTATCCATTGACAATTGTACATATAAAATACTCACATATTTGAATAACTAAATTTCCTCAAGGAAGCTGATGGCAGAAGGGAAACTGGAACTTTTGTGTAGCTTTTCTTTGTCTTTTTTTTTTTTTTTNTTTTTTTTTTTTTTCTTTTCTTGTATTTTTCAGAACAAACAGCCAGAGATGAGAAAGTCCATTTCTGGATGGAGGTGATGTTTAGAGACTGTTAACAGAGCCCCTCCTCCAACCTTCTTTCTCTCCTCTCTTTTAATTTTATTCATCTTTCACTCTTCTTCTGACTCTCTCAGAACTTCTGTTTCTCTTGCTCCCACAATGCTAAATTTTTCTAAATGAAAACTTCCTTGCTCATCTCTCTCTCTCCACTTCCTCTGCTACAGTTTTAAAATGAAGTGCATCTCTGTTTCATTCCCTCATGCATCCACTTTTTCATTTTCTGACTCTCTATTACCTTTACTCCACCCTCTCTCTCCCCTTTCCTCTTAACTCTCTGTGGACTTTGCAATGTGGCTTAAGATGGGTCTCGACCCAAATTGTTTTGGACGGGAAGGACATGCTGTCTGGATCAAAGTTCTTTTATTGGGCAATGAGTCAGAAAGCTGTGGCTGAAAACAGCAAACACACTGAGAACCACACAGATAGAAGGAAAGAAAACAGAGACAGCCTGTTAACCATCTCTCTGTCTTTCAGCATGACAGAAAGATCAGGGAAGCTTATAGACATCCAACACCAAAGCCTTTCCAAGGGCAGGAAGAGGTTATATGGCCTGTATACATATAGGAGAACTGGATTTCATGTGAAACCTAACAAATCATGCTGCTGCTGTCAGAAGAAAACTTCTCTGAGCAGTCAAAGTTTCATTCATGTTCTGATTTTTTTCAGTTAGCACACAACCGGGATTCATTGATTCAGCTTTTTTTTTTTTTTTTTTTTTTTTTTTAAAAAAGGAAAATAATGGATAAAAACCTCCTGATTCAATTTTGAAGGAGCATAATGGTGATTTTGCACCTGTATATGCTTTACACTGCTGCCAACCATTTTCCAAAACATACTACCGGAACATTTCAGATTTGTTTTTCCTTCCTTCCAAGCAGTCATTAGTTTAAGTTCTTTCCAGTACACTATTAAAATCACCCTGTCAAAACTTGAACGTGCTTGAGATTGGTAATCCGTCACAACAAACCAAATATCGTTCTTATTTTTCATCGAAGTTATTTAATTTATCCAGTCCAACACGGAGCTGCATGGAAGAAAATGAGTCCCATGGAGAAGATGGCTTTTACCGAGAAATTAAAAATGACCATACCTTGTACATCTGGAGATGTGTGTTAGCAAGCAAAAGACTGAATTTTAAGGTGGGTGTATCACCTGAATATCTGAAAGATTTGGGGACTTGGCAAAATAACACAAACACTAAAGTGTGGTTTTATGTTTTAGAAAATAGTAATGTAACATGTATCCGGGTAGTATTTATTTTATTTATAACATGCAAAATTACTGGTATGTTCCTTTATGATGAAGAAGAAGCACGATGTGAAGAAGCAGAGAGAATTCACACAGGATCTGTTATGCAGTATGAATCCCCTGTGCGATAGTCACATTTAAATGCATAGATAAATATGGCTCTGATTTGCATCTTCAATATTCTGTGATCACACATTGAAAAATAACTTTGCACACACATACAAACACACACGGTGTGAAATCAAATCTCCAACTTCTCTTGCCACAGCAGCCACCTGTGAAGACACCTTCCTCCTTGCCCTCATCCCTTGCTAGAGAAAACAAACGAATCACTGGTGAAAGAAGATGAGAGGAAAAAGAAAAAAAAAAAGGAAAACAAATGAAACACAGGCAGGAATATCATGTTTGGCAANAGGAAAAAGAAAAAAAAAAAGGAAAACAAATGAAACACAGGCAGGAATATCATGTTTGGCAACTTATCAGCATCTAATAACTTCAAAACAACTCAAGGGTGGAAAAAGATATGAGCTATTATTGGAGAAGAGATTAAAGCATTTTTTATTGCAACACTGATGATAGGATAAACAGGTGAGACTGTCCAACTAAATAACAGCTATACTTCATGCTAGGTCTTAAGTACCAAATTATTGCCCCTTTAATGCTAATGCAAAGCAGGTTATCACTAAATCTATAAACCAATATACATATAATTATTCATGGAACATACAGTGACCACAGCTCCAGTAAAAGGTGGTTTTATTACTATTTCAGAGTAAATTACCACAGAATAAATACACTGATCAAACTGCAATGAAAGAGCTTATAACCAAGGATAACTGCAATATCTACAGTTCAAAGAAGAGCCATATTACAGCATCGCTCTAGGAGGTGGAAGGCTGGAGGATCGAGAGGTGATTTTATAACTGGAAGGTCACAAGTTACAATCATCATATAATGATTTTTGAAAGGAGCTATTACAAACTACAGTGAAGGTGTAACTGAAATGAAAGAATACTTCAGAATATAAAGATGTTGGCTCTGGCCTTATAAGAGCAGGTACTCAAGAGAAGGTAGCACAAAGGACAAAGAAATCACCCTTTTGATATGGAGACTGATGGTTTAAAAGTTCTAAAAGTAAAGAACATTTTGTTCAAATTCACTTATTTGTGAAACTTGATGGTGAATAATTGTATCTAATTGATAAATATTGATAAATGTTGTTTATCAGCCTTAGTTTTATGCAAAGTCATTTACATAATACATATTTATGAAAAGTTATTATGGGACTGTTGGGGTAGATTGTATTACAATGAATATGTAAGTCTATTTTTCTGCTCATTGAGTGCACGTTAGTTACTTATCACAATGGGTATTAAACATTTGGGCAGAGAAGTAAATGTTCTGAAATTATTTATACTTACGTATCAATGGCAGACAGTTTATACACAGTAACTTGGCAGTATATTTTGACCTTTTTATTTCAATGTCATGCAAGCAAGATACTTTATTCGGCTGTTGGATGATCGTTTACATTCACAAAGCTTGCTTCCACAGGTGCTGCCATCTTGAGTGACGCCATACTCGTGAAATCAGGGTACATAAATTTAGTCTGAGTTTCCCAGTCAGAGCTCTGACTTCAAGTGCCATTCCAACACATTTTTTCAAGTAGGATATCAGAAAATTCCGAGTTCTGAGGTAACTGGAATGCAACATAAGTGCCAGTCATGCTTATTTATGTTGTTGTTTTTGTTGTTGTTTGTGTTGTTTGGCCACCATGCCATCCGTGGGCTTTACTGTGTGTGTGTTTTGCCTTCCTACTAAACCCACGTCAGACATGATGTTCTGTTATTATTGTGTTTTGACTAAATGTTTGTGTCTGACTATGAGATTCATAATTTCAGAGATTACACAATCATCTTTGTTTGTTTGTTACTCAGCAGGATGAGTCAAAAAGTTACAGGCGGATTTGGCTAAAATTTAGAGGACAGAAAGACAATCTTGAGAGGAAGAAGTGATTACATTTTGGAGGTGTATTCTGGATCCAGGATCCAGAACAATTTTTTAGCCTGTTAAATCTAGCTAAGGGGCAAATCAATGCTAAGTAAATTTAATTTAGTATGGTGGCTCATTTTTTTAATCGCAAGTTTTTTTTTAATTGAGGATTTTGTTGGCCTTGGTGGAGGTATGTGCTCTGGGAGTGACTTCTTGTTGAGATTTATATCAGGTGTTTGGTAGCTTTAGATTTGTTCATTTTCTAACAACAAGGTGTTTAAGGTTTGTAATATGACTTGCCTTAAATAAACATGAAAAAGTGTGTGTCAGTCTTCCTTTGAGAGGCCTGTGTGCTGTGATCAGAGCTTGTTAACCTGTCAAGATGTATGAAGAGTAAATTTGTCGACCCTGCAGCTCTGCAGATCTGCAGACCCATTCTACCTTTGCTCTGTTCTTTACGCAGCATCTTTTTTTTTCATTCCATCCCTGCTGGCCCCCAGTTTGCTCTTTCCAATGCATCAGTATCTCCGTGAAGTGTGTGTGTGTGTATGTGTGTAAGAGAATAACACACATTTCATCAGCATTGTCCCCGTGATGAAGGTTAAAGAACTAGATGACAGGAGAGGAGAAACTACATATTGTAGTTCAATAGAAAACGATTGAATAGCGAGTCTCTCTCTCTCTCTCTCTCTCTCTCTCTCTCTCTCTCTCTGATCATTGCCACAAAACATGAAAAACATTATTAAACACAAAAAAATCTAATTGCATATTTAAAAAAAAAAAAAAAAGAAAATACCATTATTACTTACCCTTGAACTTACTTTTGAGAAGAATACGTATGTTGGGATGTCATAATAATTAATTTTGCAGACTAGGATAGCTGTAATTTTAATGGTTATTTTGCAGCCTTTGGAGTTCTGATCATTCTCCACTATATTACAGAATACTGTAATGTGCTGTAATTTAATACTGTGTACTGTAAGAAACTGTTGTGATATTCTGTATTATTGCTGTTGCACAGTGATTGTTGTACACTTTCCGCTGTTAGCAATGTGTAGCATATGTAAGTAATTTATAGGAATATAGGAATATATTGCACGTCACAATATGTCCGCCAAAGTTTCCTGTGCTCTTGACCAGTCTGAGGAAGGAAAACAGAGAAAATATGAAACATGGTAAGCAAACAGAAAGAAAGATAGCTGGAGTGAAGGATGATGGGTATGAAAGTGTTGACAGCACATAAATGGGTGAGAATGGATCAAGATAAGTTAGTGTGAAAGAAAAGATGGGGAGGTTTGACTGACTAACACCCTCACACACACACACACACACACACACACACACACACACACACACACAGGTGTTGGCAGCAAGTATTTGGCAGAAATAATCTACACTATATTTGACAGAATCAACTCTGCTTCCAGAGACTGCATCCCTGTGCATTATGAAAAGTAGATTTGTGTGTGTGTGTGTTTGTGAGTGAGAGAGAGAGCTTTGCAGATGATGTTGTTCATTTTCACCTTGTTGAATCAAATATGATTGTAAGGAATCATATAATGGAAAGCAAAATTACAGAGATGGACATTAAAAATGAAAAGAGAATCAGATTAACATACAGCCATGTGAGAGATACAGAGAGAGATGGAGAGAAAATATTCTTCGGTGAAAAATCTTGCTTGGCATAAACAAAACAGGACAAAGAAAAAGCAGAAATTCAAACAGAGGAAAGTAAAGTCATGGTGTTGAAACGGTCCCAAAAATTTCTCTTCACACACATTTAGCCGCTTCGCTCTGCAAACTACATAATTACAGTTTGTGCTGAACAAAGATGGAGAAGAATTAATTAGGTTGCAGGGAAGTTGGTAGACTTCTCCATTACAGCATCCATTTCTGTTCCCTCCATCATTCAGCCACAAACTAATGGAGGAGAGAATAAGATAAAGAGAGAGCCGTCATTAATTAGCAGACACTTTCCTTTTGTATTAAGTTTAGGCTGAAGTTCAGGATCCATATTAATGCTTTCTAATCAGAGAGTGATTAGAAAGGACCCATGAGGTGTGTGTGTGTATGTGTGGGAAGTTTAATTTTTGTCTTAAAATGCAGACCACCCTATTAAAATAATATCCATATTCATGAGCCCGTGATATAAAAATAATAAAGATGAAATTATATGAATCCAGATAAAATACGATAAATTGTTTATGATCCTCAAGGGGAAACTGAGCTCATTGTCTCTGCATCACTCAACAGAGAGAGCAGCATTAATAAGGTGCTCTCTCTCTCTCTCTTTCTCTCTCTCTCTCTCTCTCTCTCACTGTCTGTCTCTCTGTCTCTTGCACAACATGATCATACAGTCAGTTATGTATCTACCAAACAAGATAATCCTTCTATAACAATATGTAGATAGTAATGTAAAAGATATATGTGTGTGTGTTTTGATTGCAAATACCAGATTCAGGGTTTTGTGATGTGTCCTTTCTTTTGTAATCAATGCAGGAATGACTTCCCATTCTCTCCTCCCACACAAGTCAGATGTCAAGCATACACAATTCAAATTGTGTTATGATACACACTCGCACACATGCACACACATGCAGACAATGATGTCTTGTATTCTCTGGGCGAGAGGAAGAGATAACTACAACAATCCATTCTTTCTTTGGTGCTTTCTTTTAGATTGCATTTCTCTTGCAGAATCTTTCCATCTGCTGAAATCCTATTTTCATGACAAACAAGGTGCACACACACGCACATACACACACACACACACTCCATCACGCTCGCTGCCAGAGAGAAAAAACAGGGAAGGAAGGCGGGGAGGACAANCACACACACACTCCATCACGCTCGCTGCCAGAGAGAAAAAACAGGGAAGGAAGGCGGGGAGGACAAAATATGAGGGGCAGTAGGTGACAAAAGTGATAAGGAATTATTTGGATCACAGGGAACTTGAGGGATTACCTGTGTGTGTGTGTGTGTGTGTGTGTGTGTGTGTGGTGCATTAGTGTAAAGCTGTTACATCAGACTAGCACGTACACATGATTTATATTCAGTGTCAACTTTCAGTACAAAACAGAAAGTTCTGTATTCTTCATACAGTACAGTGAAAATCAAGTGTGTGAAGACCAACTGTGGATGAATATGTAACCTTAAAGGACCATACCAGTGGTTTTGCATGATTGAGCCCATTAAATACTACCTGCATACATGTTAAGATGCTGCCAACTATTTTCCAAAAACATGTGTTTCTCCACCAAATACAGTTTCTTCTGGGCATATAGTTCTAGGAGAAAATTGCTTTTTACAGATAAATTAAAATGGCTGCACCTTCTACATTGTGCAGAGGTGTTAGTAGGCAAAACATTACATTTTAAGGTGGGTGTGTCACCTAAATGATTTTGGAAAATCCTTTTGGACAAAGAGCAGTAACATAACATGTATGGGGATAGTATTTATTAGGCTCAAACATGCAAAACCACCAATATGGTCCTTTAAGGAAAGGAAGGCTAAGAGGCTTTTTTGACTCCAAATATTTTACTATCAGTACTGCAAATTTGCAAATGACACCCAGCTTCAGCTATCTGAGAAGGTAATTTAATAGTACTTCTCTCAGATGTGTAACTGCTCAGAAATTCTGAAGGGGAATAAATCAATTACAAAGTCCTTCAAAGAGAAATAATGAAATTTAAATGGATATTGTAAATTCTGCCTGTTAAGTGGCTTGGGACAAACGTGGCAAGTATGAGATTGTGCACATGCAGACATACACACACATACACATGCACAGACACACAAATTATTTTGATTTTCCAACCCTTTCATTTCCTAATTGTAATCTGAATCCATCATTTCCTCCCGATCATCTCTTTGATAGTGCTGCTAATGTTGCTTAATAAAATGTGTTGACAAAGAAACGGGGCGCCGTCCTGTTCTCCGCAACTTAAATGAGGTGTCTGCAAAGAGAGAACGTCCAGCAGATAGATGACCACCTCCATTTACTGTCAGCACTCTGAGAGCCCCTGAGAGTCTCCTCAGGTCTGTGTGTGTGTGTGTGTGTGTGTGTGTGNGAGAGAGAGAGAGAGAGAGAGAGGAGAAGGAAGGCTGGCAAAAGAAAAGAGAGACAGAGAGAGAGAGACAAGTGGACAAGATAGATAGAGGGCCTAATGAGAGGCAGAGTCAGAATGAAATATGAGGGAAAAAAGTGAGATAAGAAGCAAGAGAAGAGAATGAGAATGAGGCATAGAGAGAGAGAAAGAGAGAGAGAGAGAGAGAGAGAGGAAATGGTTTGGAAAAACAGCCATGACATGGGAAAAAGTGAATTGTTCAGGAAAAAAGAGGAGAGGAAAGGCATTTGATTTAACCCAGTGATCTGCAAACTCCACTGAGATGGGAGTACTGTCATATTAATAGGATCTTGAGAATGAAGGGTCAAGGTCATGTGTGTATGTAATAAAAGATGATGAAATACATTTAGCCCGTCCTTGCCAACTTCCTACAGAACAGCTAGTTAGTGATGCAGCTAGGCAAAGAAAGCCTCTCTGACCCCTTCCACTCACTTCCACTGTGGGTGCATCCCACGGGAATAGTACGACTCCACTTTCATCCTCTTTCCACTCTTCACGTTTAAACATCATTTCCACCTTCTTCCTCTCATAATGGATTAGATCATGTTAAGATGTGAATTTGAACAGATATCCAAGTCACAGAGAGGCATTTTTGCCCTAGCCTGAGATTTCTTTGTCACTTTTTCATCATAAAACAAATTCTAGAATGGGAAAAAAAAAGTCTTGATTAGATTTTAAATTTAATTTAAAAGTATGAAAAGTCATTACATGAGGCTGTGTTGAATAATTGATAGGATAACTTTGAAAACATTTGATCACTGTTCTGAATTAAAGGCTTTACAACATTTTAAGTAGTGATATTCAAGCTCAAATAAGCACGAAAATGAAAAGATGAAGCATTTCTTTCTAATTTCATTACAAATCACTCAGACTTACACATTTGCACAATGCAAAACAATAATTTGCAAAGGGACTGTTGCTAAAATAGTTGGATGGGGTGCAAAGTCAAATATCATTCACTTTGATTTGAAAATATGACAAACATTAGAATTATCTAAAGCAAATTAAAAAATATATTGATTAATCTATACATATCTAATGACTTAATTGCTGCAGTTTCTTTGAAACTGAACTTTAATNAAAAAAAAAAAAAAAAAGCTCTATTGTATTAAAGATTAAATTCCCCTGAATGTGACATATTAATAATAAAGAAAAACACCTTATGATGTAAATGTTTGACTTTATATTAAGAGGGGAATGGGACAAAGAAGAGAGAGAGCTTTTCTTCTTTGTCGAATGTGTATCCTTGATTTTGAGATGAAGATAACTCTCCATTTCCTGAATTTAGTTCTTCTGTTGAAATATAAAACAGAAAGAAGTGGACAGAAACAAAAAAATGTCAGAAAAAAAGCAACAGCTTTAGAATGGAGCAGAAAAGAAACAAAAGATTAAAAGCCAATGTCAAGTTATTTAAAGCATGAAGAACTTAATAAGGACTATGCTTCCTGTGGCATCATTGGCTGGTGTTCAAGGCAACAGAGTTCAGAGCAGCTCATTGACTGTAAGAATTGAGTCATTTCACATCAAGCTAACAGCACAAACACACATGCAGGTGACAGAAGAAAAGGAACCTGACAGTGAAGGAGGTGGTGGTTGAGGTGCCTAAGCCAATTTTCTCCTTGGTGATCAAAAAAGTTGACATTGACCTTAAGAAAGAAAGTGGCAGTAAAATAAAGAAAAATGAGATTTTAGTAGAGATAAATGAAGGATGAGAATGTGGTCACAGTGAACTAGAAAACAACAAAAAAGAGACAAACTGATAACACAAGCTCAAAGATTTTAATTATACAGCATCTTAATAGCATGTTCAAGAATAACTTCAAAGTTAATCATGACTTTTAAGTATATCAAAGCCTTGTGCTAAATCATTAGTATGTAGCTGATAATGTGTCCTAACCTGAATTATGAACTTAATTGTGTGTAATTGAATAACAGCTGGTGTCTGCTGTTCTCAGACCTGATCACATTCCACAGCAGTGTTACCATAATCAGGTAACACTGCGAAATGACACAGGTGCCTTATCTTTTTTGCTGATGACATCCTGAATTAACACTGCAGATTTTTAAAATATTGGCGTGACAGCACAGATCAGCCTTCCTGTCAGGAATGTTGCCACACGGGGCAAAGTTGGAAGTTTACACATTAAAGGGGATCATAAGTGCCTTTCGCATTGCAGCAACTCAGCATCTTTCTTTCATTTTGCACCCAGGACCAGTTTTGGTGCTTGACCTATAGCTTCTGAACATTTGTCTCCCTCCTACTCCTGCGTGGGTAGTCTCCGGTGGGTGAAGAACTGCTGGGTGTAGCTTGCAAGACAGAAAATTGCTGATTGGACAAACAAAAAGCTTTTACTGTCTTTCAGCCCTTCTCGTTTTTATATTAGCAAGTGTGCTTTTGTAGTTTGCTGTGTTCTCCTCTAGATCTCTTTGCTAATTCTCCATTATTAGGATATTCACGAAACTGCACAACAGAACAAAGACAACGATCTTCTCTATTCCCTCCACTGCTTCTGTTTTTATATGTTGCTGATGTTTTGGCATGTTACTTGCTGTAATTTCCATAATCTTCAAAGTATTTTAAGCACAGTGGGAATGCAAGCCTGGAACTCGCCGATAGAACAGCGTCGTTCCTACTCAGATACTTCTAGAGGTTCCTAATTAAGCTCTGAACTTTAGGTCTGAGCACTTGCTCTGAGATCATTTGGGGCCCTAATGGCCGAACTCCTTGACCTCATTTTAATCTGAGTCTTTTGGTCCTTTGTGACCATAAAGGAACAAAGACTGATTTTAGCACCTAAAAATATTTTTAGTTATGTCCTGAAGAGTTCTTATTGAACATAACTACAAACAAATGCTTAACAGTAAAAAGTTTTAGCATTTTCAATGCAAATGTGTTTTAAAGTGACATTGTGAAAAGATAACATAGAAGAAGTTATATGGATCCAGGCGTGTAAACATTTGATAACATTTTTGGGTTTACTCCTTTAACTACTTCTAACAACATAAGAGAGATGGACTGGATATGTGAATCTTGTTGATATAAGTGGCAGTCATTGGTAAAAATTGCTTTGTTTTCATTCTTGCTCACCACAAAACCATCACAGTCACATATTTGAAAGATTTTGTCAGGCTGTGGCTGATGTGGCGTTATAGTCAGATTAGTGTGGTCATAGACTGCTGTCGCAGAAAAGAGTGAGAGACATAAAAGAGCTTCATCATTTTCTCTGCATCTCTTTCACACTTGTACCACACTCTCAAACTCCAGCTATCTAATGCAGAGAAAACACTTCCTCTTAGAAAGATAGGAAGAACTGAAGGAAAGAGACAGGAAGACATTGTAAGAAGAGGGGGAGATATGATGGTATCTGGTTAACAAAGAGCTGGAAGACAATAGATATTAACTCCATCATCAGACAGTTGAGAGACTGTACACGTACAAATGCAGCAGATGAAACGGAAAGGCGGAATATGTAAAGAAATGTTGCATGAAAATGCAAAAATGCAAAAACTGTAGCTCTGTAAGGTCAAACTGAGCTATATAGTCTTTTATATAGTTTTTGTGGGAGTTCAGCAAGCAGCATTGATTGTTTAACCAGCCAATCAATTGTGAAGCCAATTCATCTATCATTTAGAATAGCATGGTCAATCACATTAAAGGCTGCAATGAGGTCAAGCAACCAACCATTACAGAGAAAGGGAAGATCATTAGTATCCATAACAACATATTCTTAGTATTGTGATATGTAAAAGAAATTGTGAAAAAGCGGAAAAAAATAATGCTGTTAGTGTTAGTACTTGAGTGATGAGAAAAATACTTATATGCTATGCTATATGGTTTATAGTTCTTACAACATATTTGACTAATTTTATGGCAATAATATCTCTGGGATCAGATTATGATGCTGTATCACCAACCAGTACTGACCAACAATTATTTAGTTCAGTTAAAAAAATTCAACCACAAGACTGTGCAATTTTGGGATGTCGCAAAATAAAGTCAACAATTATGAGAGAAATTGGCCACCACTGCTGGCCAATTTTTTGTTCTTATGACCTGCAGAAACCTGTGACAAAATTGTCAGAAATCGAAGACCAAAAATCTCACATCTGACTGCTGCTACAACCAACCTCTTTAAATCAGAGCAGATGGATGACAAGTTGATCACACGTTTTTGCCTGCATATTTTTTTTTTTTGCTACAGATTATCATAGCACTGCGATTCACCAGGAATTCATTGCACAATCTGATATGCAGCAAACTTGATACTGTACAGTTTAACCGTAACATGCAGTTAACTTAAAAAAAAAAAATCACTATTTGCACAATTTGTAGGATGCAATACTTACAATAAAATACTTTTAATCTCATCGACTGTAATGCTGTTGTGAAAGAACAGGAGCTTCAACTCGGAAAATTCTGTGTGCATGGAGTTAAAACTGGGACTTCTGAAATCAGTCACATGGTAATTTATTTATCAACAATAGACTAAATTCCATTTAAAGCCCAAACTCAAGGCTTTTCCCATAATAATGACCAGAGCCAGATCCTTCTATCTACTGTAGTTCATTATGACAGTGCATGCTGTGGACTGTCATGGTACAGATGCAATGACCACAGGAAAATCAGTGTCAGACGGTGACTGAAGGACATTTTCAGCAGTAATCTTTCTACAGACACAGGCGGGCTGCACAAGGATCGACTCTGATCTACTCTGACAGGATGCTATCTGTGGTTCATACCGATACATTGAGGGGGAAAGTATAGGCAGGGCAGAAAGTCACACTTTTCCAGAAATGTCAGAAGGTGCACAACAGTGATTAATCGGAGAGCCACACGCTGAGCTCAGCCACCACTCATCCTGTCAGGCTAAAGCTGAGGAAATGTGTGTATATATTTCTCATAGTCAAAGCATTCAGGGGGGGTCAAACGCTGGCCAGCAGCAGTGACAACCAGCACCACCCATCATCTCCACACAGTGCAATACATTTGACACCATTTCTTCTTAAAGACTGTGGGAGGTTTGAAATCAATTCACATGTCTCTTATGCCTGTCAGAAGTCTTTATGGGTTCCTATATGTCTGACTGAACCCAAGTTCA
The DNA here is from genome assembly GCA_014773175.1 of Lucifuga dentata. Classification (NCBI taxonomy): domain Eukaryota; kingdom Metazoa; phylum Chordata; class Actinopteri; order Ophidiiformes; family Bythitidae; genus Lucifuga; species Lucifuga dentata. The sequence goes on from VXCM01000257.1 coordinate 331,559, forward strand.
AATTATATTACGTTAACCGGGTTTGGTCCGGTTGCACGGGATGGGGGTTGTCTGTGGTTCAAAATGTTTCATATCTGAATGGATCTAAGCAGACCACCTATCAGCTTTGAACACATGGTGCATCATAATTGCAACAGGAGTAAACATGGAGAGCTTGAGCTGAAGTTCACAGAAAAGTTGAGACTTTTTCTGGTGATATGAGGAGGAAGTTGAAGGAAAAGCTTGCTCGTGAATTTGTGGTGCATCATGCTCTGTTAGTGTTGGTGTTCTCTGTTAGAGTCTGTTTGGGTTGACAACATTTTGGATCAGATCTAATTATCCTCGGGACTATTTTAGATTGTGTCCTCTGATTCCTTTTGAATTGGGTCTTTTTGAAAATTTATTTAATATTGCATTTAGGTAAGATTTCCACGTTTTCGGCTTGTGAAGACTTCTAATACCTATTGCAATCCCTTTCTTTATATGTGAGCTTTCTATTTCCACCGGATCATTTTTATATACCTTTCTGTGTTCAAAGGTGATGAAAACAGGTTTGCAGAGGAATAGCTTTTGAAATAAAAATTGTTAAAGATGTACAAAACCTTGTAAAAGGTAACCATAATTGTATGACTGAAAAGCAACAATAATTTAAGATGCAAGCTAAGCAAAACACACAGCAGTCCTCTGTTCTTTAGTTGTCCCTCATGTCAGAGTACATAGATGCCATATGAATCACATGGCTTTTCTGTTCCTTTGCTGAACTGAAATAATGACTTACATTATGATTATTTCACAGCAGTTTTGCAGCTTCTTCTGTTCTCTGTGGTGGTTGCCTTGACAACGCTATCAGTGGATTTAAATGAAGTAAGATCTTCTGTTGTTGATAAATGAGAGAAATGGTTACCAAATAAATGTGTGTGTGTGTGTGTGTGTGTGTGTGTGTGTGTGTAAGTAATAAATATGATTCTTCATCAGAAGCTATGAAGACACTGTTCACAAAGGCTTAGCTGATAAGAAAAGAACAGAGAAGAGTCAGTTATGTGTGCTCAAAGTGTGTGTAGTTGTGTATGTGTGCTAATCACACCATGATGGCATGAGTGAGTGATTTGTTTGGCTTCTGTTCCTTTACCAGGTTGATAAGATGGTATGTCTTCCCCACTGTCTCTGCTAATGTGTGTGTCTGTCCCATTGTCTCTGCTGATATGCATGTTCCTCCCATTGTGGAACAATGTGGATGTGTTTCTTCTGAAGTGGGTTTGTCCATTGTCTTCCAATGTGGACACATTCTGGGTCTGTCCTGGAATTCAAACTCTGACCCAGGTGTTAAATGGGCTACTTCACACCTATAACACACTGCTGAATGTTTAGCCAGATGTTTCCACTTTTAAATGTAAAGAAAAAAACTAATCATACTCAATATGATTTGTTGGGTTGACTTAATTTTACCAGATGTTAGCATGGTACGAAAAGCTCGACACAAATTATTGGGTGGATTTTCGTTGTTGAGGATACACATTATTATTTCTTTTTTAGTGCAGCAGCAGAGTCACAAAATCCAAGCAAGAATGGATCAAATCCCTTATTTCCCTAATACAGGACACAGAGCAAACACGGCCTATTTATCTGCTCACAAAAAACATGGTTGGCTGTTATTTGTGCCATTAAGAACAATCGATAGTTTAACATCCTAATTTATATCCACACTTATGCGTTAACTAGCAAGCCTTCTTATCAAGCACCCATTTATCCAAGTAATCTTAAAACATACCATATATACTCAAGTATAAGCCGATCTCATGTATAAGCTGACCCCCCGATTTTGGCCTGCAAATTTAGATTTTTAAAGAAACCCGTATATAAGCCGACCCCCTGATGTATCAGTTTATTTGTTTAGTAAATTATCTGTTTTTCTGGGTATTCTGGGTATTCTATTCATTAGCTGACATTAACTTTTCTGGACTCCTCTTCCTTGTCTGAATCGCCAAACAGTTCATTCCAGTNGCTGACATTAACTTTTCTGGACTCCTCTTCCTTGTCTGAATCGCCAAACAGTTCATTCCAGTCCTGTTCTGTGTAACGTGTCTTGAAACCAGCCTCATACGATACTCTTTTCCTCTTCTGAGTCCGTGTAGTTTCCATTCTGTGCTGTATCTTATCTGAAGCTTCTTGCTAATAAAGCACAAAACATGTTGAGGAGACTACCAAATAACATTACCATACCGGTATATGAAACAGCACTTTTATAAGGTCGTCTCTGATTGGCCCATTCTTTTGTCTTTGACCAATCACAACAGCACTTACTGGGCGCTGCAAATGGCCGCTGCAAAATGTGCTGGATAAGATGTTTTGTCAGGAAATATCTCATTTTAAGGTATGATTTAAACTATTTTCCATGGGAAGTGATAAATGGTAATATTTTCACCCTTGAAAATTTCATTCTCTGGGATCAAATTTGAATTTCTCGTGTATAAGCTGACCCTCCAATTTGCTTTATGAAATTTGGTAATAAAAACTTGGCTTATACTCGAATATATACGGTAGTCAATTCTTATATTTTAAGAGTCATTCCTCTCTGTTTATTAATTTTGTTACATAGCAATCCTCTCCATAAGGTTTTTTTTTTCCTCCTGTATGTGGTTCTTTCTCTCTCTCTCTCTCTCTCTCTCTCTCTCTCTCTNCACACACACACACACACACACGCAAACACCATACACACACTCACACACCATGTATCTGACATAGGGTGTGTGTTGCATTTACCTCTGCTAAGTGCCGGTTCAGCAGCAGAGCTCTGGCTGTATCGATTCACAACTTCATTTTGATCTGAGCTCGAGTTTGTTGTTGACTTTGATTCAGTCTTGTAAAGTGATAGTGCAGTAAAAATCAATTCCGGCTTAAAAATAATTTAACCTGCAGTAGCTTTTGCTCCACACACACACACATGCACGCACATGCACACACACACACCTCCCAATTTACCATACATCTCAGCTTTGAATTCTTTATGACATCATTTTATTCCTTTGCCAGTAAAAAAAAAAAATAGATTAATAATATTACAATGTATATGCTAAATCTCCAATACCTTTCTTTTGTGTGTACATGCTTGTTTCCACTGTGTGTGCATGAGTGGGTCCATGCATGTGTTGCTAAGTTTATACATCAGGGGAAAAAGCTGAGCTAGCAGTCAGTGGTGTCGATATTGATTCACTCTTTGTGATGTCGCCAACAATCCATTAATGTCAAAACAGGAAACAATGAACACCTAAAGTTACAAGCCCTTTGCACATCACAATAATACAAGATGTGTTCTTGTTGCGAAAAATGAATTAATATAGACTAAGATTTTTATGTTCCTTTCACATTCTCCCTTCCTTTCTATTAGCTTACAAAGTGCAGCTCAACGACTGTAACATTAAAAAGCTTTGAGAGGGGAGGAGATAACGTTGAAGATGTAAAGATAGGAGACGTGGAGGAATGGAAACGTGAATAATTTAGTGATCTCTGGTGGCATCCTTACACACTTCTTCTGCCTAAAATTGTTATGACTGCTCCCCATGGGCTGTATGATGGTGCTTCATTTTGTGTCATAACAGTGGAGTAGTCTACATGATATCTACATATATTCGATATGCTTACCAGGATTTTCCTTTGCAGCAAAGTGAACTTTTTGATGATAGCGTATACATTTACATTACAAATACTTTGCTTTACCTTGCTTCCAGCGTGTTCGGAAAGGAAGAAAATGACAGATATTATGAACAATAACTGACAGAAGGTTTTGGTTCCTTGTAACATGTGACTTGTGACCACCTCTCCACCCCCACCTCCAGCCCCCCAAGCATCGGGTGACAAGAAAATAATTCTTTCGTCTTGTGTCTTTTGAAGTATGCTGGCACCTTCAAACCCCAAGTATGAGCACAAGATAGAACATGCTTTAATCTCCTCAGGGAAGCAATGTTTTGCTCCAGCAGAGAACAACAGGAAAACAAAACAAACAAAAAAAAAAAAAAAGGAACAATCCAATCTAGATTTCACTCCGCTGAGAGCTCTTTTTCTCTGTCCCATATACTGGATGCTGCACTGAAGCACAGACTGCATGACCTGCCAGAATTGCAGCAGAAAAAAGCAATCTTCATATCGAGGGAATGTAGCACACCAAGCCAAAAAACACAAGGCAAATTAAACAAATACAACAGTTTATGCTGCGCTCTTTTCCCCATAGTTGGAAAAGAAACAGCTTTAAGTTAAAACTTACAGTATACGGACTTAACGAAATTCTCTTCTTTCTCTCTGACTGTTTGGATGCTGCAATGCTGCATTGTCAAGGTGTGTGTGTGTGTGTGTGTGTGTGTGAGAGAGAGAGAGAGAGAGAGAGAGAGAGANGTGTGTGTGTGTGTGTGTGTGTGTGTGAGAGAGAGAGAGAGAGAGAGAGAGAGAGAGCGAACGAGCTATGGCTACTTGCAGTTTACAACACCATGTGCACTGGTTTTGCATTGTGGTTCAACCATTAAAAGTAACAATTTCTTACATATTTCCATACTGTTTGAACTGACTGCTGAGTGGTAGTAATGTTGTCTGGCTTTGTGAAGTTGGATCCTAATACTGGATTCACAGATTGATAATTTGCATTAGACTGAAAACTGGATTTCCTGTTCTTTTCAGTGAGAGGAGAACAGAAAATTCTGCCACTGCCGGCTGTGAGAACCACACACACACACACCACGCACCCAAATGGAACATACTGCAAAAGTTACAATTTTCTACCTTTTTCCACTTGCCCCAGCTGCAATGTTGAACTGGATGTTGATTGATTCTTGGGTCAAAGATGGATAGTATTGTGCAAAACGCTAAAACGCTATTGTATCCTCTAACACTGAGTTATATCCTGCCAAATTACCATGGCGACATTTCCGCATCGGCCGTTGTTGTCTGCCATCTGCTGCTTCAGTTGACAGTGATTCTGCTGTAATGACTGGTTGGGCCGTTTTTCCACGTCAACATAAATCCAGCACAAAATACACACACACACAGAATCACACACACACAGAATCACATACATTCTCTCTATAACAAGCTCTCGATCCTCCCATCATAAACAACACAGAGTTGTGATCTGAGTCATTGATGCAGTGAGGGGTTGCATTGTCTTAACAGTAATCAGCTCAGCTTATCAGATCCACCAGTTCAACAGGAGTTTTGAGACAGACTACAGCGATGTTTGGCTGATTATCTCCCCACCCTACACCACCAATCAGTCCCACAGAGACAAATCACAGAGAATTAGTTCCAATTACACTCTGTAAGCAGGCTAGTCTGTTAATACACTACCTATCTACTCACCAAGTGCCATCCTCAATTAGCTGTGCAAATATTACGTTAAATACTTTTTAAATGGTTGTGCTCTGAACAGGACTCCCACTCTAATGCTCACCCACTCTCACTCCCTGTCCTCCTTTCTGCTTTTCATAGCTGTGTTTTTTCCTGAGGACATGACTGTGTGATATTACACTAAAATTGTAGCTTAATGAAAGAGCAACAGAAGCTGTTCTTTTGCACCAAATTAGAAATTTTGCAGAGTTTTGTGGTCTGTATATAATTACACTAACAGATTGCAATGATGGAGCGACTCACGCACCAGTGCATTTTCTCTTTTCACAGCATAGCATAAAGAAGAGAGTTGGACTGCTTGTTCAAGGCAGCAATTACTTGAACAACAACTTACTGTTTATATAAACAACAACTTATGGCATTTTCAAATTTGGCCAACTAATTGACTCAAGAATCATTCCACGTTGTAGTTCAATGGCACAACAAGCAGTCATGGCAACACTGTCATCTTATCAATTGACTACAGAAGTGTACAACACAGTTTTACTGTAAATAATTAGCGACAATGACAAGTATAATTTAAAAGGGCCAAAGATTAATTATTTTCTTTAAAGGACAAATTATTCAGAATAAGCTAAAACCATTAAATTTTGCGAATTTTGCAAATTTTGCGATCTATTACAAAGCAAGTTTTATTTTATCACATGTTAGATTCACTTTGCTAAACCACACTTATTACTGGTTGTATGAAACCTGTGTTTTACCTGCATGTTGTAGATGGCTACTGGTCAGTTCATGCGTGTGCAAAAGACAATGATCTATAGCTGTCCTCACAGCCGTCACTTTTTAAAATCTCCATTGATTGCTGCAGCTGCTGCTCAATAAAGCATTTCATAAGGCACATTCACCTTAAATGTTTGAAACACTGGAAAAGTTTGCTTAAAATTTGCTTGACAGTTTAGTAGAAGTATAATTTTTGACTCTCATTAGTGCTTCTGTCTTTCCCTCTCTCTCTAGCCTTGCCTGTTGTTAGTATCTCTCCATCTCTCTCTGTTTTACTTTTCCTACCCCTTTCACCTATAATTATTCTCTTTCTCTGCATTCTCTGCATGATGTTACTCTATAGCAAACTACTCTTTAGTCCTAACAAACAGAAAGAGGTGTCAAGACCCCGCGAAGGAAACCAGCCATCACTCTCTCTTCTGGCTTGTCTTTGTGTCAAAGAGAACATATTCAATGGAATATGCACCTACCAAGAGGAAGTAAAGAAACTTACATTTGTCTGCGGCTGGACAGAGAGATGGATATATCTTACAGAAAACAGACAAAACAAAAATAAACAGATTCGATAGAAAATGGAAGCAAACTGAGGATGCATAACAGGCAAATGCAGCTTGGATATAAGCTGCTGTTAAGAAAACCTGAATAGATAAATGCAGGAAGGAAAATGTGATGCATTTGCAAATATGAAAAAGGACAATAAAATGAGCAGACACAGAATTAGCTTGAAGTATGCTTGACAGTGGTGGAGGTTTTATTTTGTAGATTATAGATTTTGCCATAAGTTTTAGTTTTTGTGATCTGGCTCTTCCTACCTGAATGATTTGACTCTTTCAGTCTGCATGGAAATAAGTATTTGCAAGAAAAATTAGATTTAAAAACAAAACAAAACAAAAAAAAAACAACAACAACAATATTTGATATAAATTAATTGCAAAGGAGAGAAGTTGTTTCATCTTTTTTATTGGGAAACATCCAAAGTTACAAGGTAAAAAAAAAAAAAAAAAAAAAAAAAGTTGTCTAGACTACCACCAGCAGCACTGACAGAAAGATACTGTATGTGTGTCAGCAGGGAGTGTGGCTGTGTCAGTGACAGTATCTAAACCAGGTGGAATAAACCTGTTGTGCTTGAAAGCAGCATCTCTACCTCCTCCATTATTGATCTGCAGTGAAAGCAAGACAATAGTAATTTTGTCAAGTAGAGGAAAGAGTGAGGATTTATGAAGAGGAGCAGTAGAGAAAAAATGTCTAGCTGTGAAAAAAAAAAAAAAAAAAANAAAAAAAAAAAAGTGCTGCCCTTTGATTTTTCTGCTGAGTATGTCCTATGCTCTAAAGCCAATTTAAGATCTACTGAATGGACCTGGTATGAAAACAAAATTGGGTGACATTAAAATAGCCCTAGTTGTTGAACAGCCTACAAGCTGTGAACAATATCAGATACGTGGCATTTTATTTGGAAGATAAATCTTTTCTGGACTTCATAGTGACCTTTTAAAAGTCACTTTCTTATCTACAAGCATGACTTTTATTCTTGTATGTTGTAATGCATCAGATCATTAATGAGATCCTTCTACGTGATCAATAAATAGGCTCTGATGGCTCTCAGTACATAATGGGCTTGTGAAATGCTGCAGTAGGTGCTTTGTTTTGAAAGAGGACATAACACAGTTTTCTGGTCCGTGCTGATAATTGGTGTTTAAATCTGCTGGTGTACAGAAATCCACACATACAGCGCTATGCAAAATTATTTCCTTATTACTTGGGTTTAGTAATAATAAAAAATAAACGGATCACAGATAAAACTCATCAAGTACATTGTACCTGGGATTATTTGAAATGCTATGTTTTACACAGAATTCAACAACTGTAGTTACATTAGAGTCCAGAACACAATGATAGATCAGCTGCCTCACATTATGTGTTCTTAACATGTCCTTCTAAACATACTACCTGGCAAGTGTGACATTTTTCCTGTAAGTGCTGTTAACATGCTTCTCCAGACTGTTCAGAAGGACTGAAAGTCCCTTTATAATGTGTGATGGTGGCTATGGTCTGTGTATGCCAATATTTCTTTTCTTCTGAAACTGACAATTCAACAGTTGCCCTGCTTTCCGCAATAATTGGTCAGGTGCACATAGGTGTGAAAATTGAAGAGAGCTCTGAGCTCTCCACAGTTGTCTTTTCCTCTTCACAGGTCATATCTTACTTTCAAGACTGTTTGTGGAGGTGGTCCATTTTTAAAGAGGAGATGTGTGTATAAAAGTCTCTTTCAAGATCTGAACAACCCTCCAGGGGCAGACATGCCAATAGACAGTTTGCCCACAACTTCACCCATTGTGCAGCACATGAGCACAGCTGCTATAGATTAATCATCAGGGAAACTGTGTGCAAAATCCAATTTTTTTTTCTGTAGTTTGTTTATTGATCTCTTGTTTTATGACCAACATCCTCTTGTAATTCCACAATGATGAGCAGCTGCTTATCATTGGGGAGCATTGAGAGCATTGCATATACTAAGAAAACGTCTCTAAAAATCTGACATGGTGGATGATACACCATCCAAACTTTTGATCAAGTACATTTTTGCCTGAAGAGTTTCACTTTGGTTCTATACTACATCTCAAGGCCAAAACCACTTTTTTTTTTTTTTTTTTTTTTTTAAAGAAAATCATTCTAGTTTAGTGATGAGATTGCATTGCACTGTAGAGTGCTCTCACTGCATGACTCCTGATATGCTGTCAGCCAAGCTAGTGATCACAGCAGACAGCAGAAGCAATCTGGCCTGTTGTGGCTCTGGAGTTGAACTGACCTCACAAGCTTTCAACACCGGAGCTGAGAGCAGCAGAGCAGTGTTCTGAAATGGGGTGATGAAACAACAAAAACGTTTCAGGTTACATTTCTGCAGCTTGTCATTCACCTGTCTGCATAGTTCCATTACAGTAAGGTTGACAGGGTTTTAATTTTGAGATAAGACTACTTTTATAAAACTTTGTATCTTGTGTTTCTGTATCCATTGATTTTTTTTCCTTATCAGGGCTTCATGGAAGCATCATGCCAAGCAATGTAACCCAGATGTCCCTCTCTTCCTCTAGCTCTTCCTGGGGATTCCAAAATGTCCCCATATATAATGGGATATATAATCTCTCTATCATATTCTGGGTCTGGCCCATCGTCTCCTCATACACCGGAATACCTCCCCAGGGAGGCTACTAGGAGGCATACTGATTCGATGCCTGACCACCTCAGGTTGCTCCTTTCAATGCAAAGGAGCAGCAGTTCTACTCTGAGCTTCCATCGGATGTCTACCCTCCCCCAATAATCTGAATCATCAACTTTGAGTACATGACATAATATGACACTAGCTCTATCTAAACTTAAAAGAGATCATAAACAATAAGTAGGATGCATGGATGGATGGATGAATGAATGGACACTTTAATATGATGGATGAGAGATTCTGAGTCAGAGCTGCCAGATTCAGCGTTTATCAGTAAAAGAGTCAGAATGGGATGGATTCTCACTGTCACAAAGGCAGGAAAATCTTTAATTTGAAGGACATTCTCAGAGGAACTGAATGATAAGAACCTATTTCATAATTCAAAGGTCTGTCTGTCTGTCTGTCTGTCTGTCTCTCTCTCTCTCTCTCTCTCTCTCTGTGTGTGTGTGTGTGTGTGTGTGAGATATGTTCNTGTCTGTCTCTCTCTCTCTCTCTCTCTCTCTCTGTGTGTGTGTGTGTGTGTGTGTGAGATATGTTCATGGAAACAACAAATATTAGCATTAATATTGAATTTAGGCAAAGCCATGTGTGGAGATGGGCTAGACTCCAGGCCCATGAATAAAATGAATAGGTAGTAGTAAATCTTTAATGCTATTTAGCCTCAGCATGAGACCCTGGCTGTGACATCATCAGTTAGCTATTCAAGCATGACTTTGCCAATTTTATTCCAGCTGCAAATATTATGTGGTATTTGTACAATACAAAACACAAACACTCCAATACACACATAAAGGAGGTAGAGAGTTCTTTAAAAGCACTCTTAATAGCCTTCAGCCCAAAAAACAAAATGTATAATCAGTTTTCATGTGCTTTTACTGACCAAGCATTATTTTGAACTGAGCCCTCAGTAAATTGGGTGACCTTGGATGTCATTCCAGTGTTGCTGCAGGAGACAGCCGATTACTGGCTGATGGTGCTTTAAGGTCAGTTTCACCATCAGACACCATTGCAAAATCAATAGCTGAGACATGAATTTATCTTTAGCTGCTAAAATGTGCAGCATATTATGCCATAGAATTGAAATCATGTTTGTCCTTGCACAGTTCAAACTAATTAATATCACTGAAATCTGAAGCTAGACTGCAAATTGAGTTAGCTAGCTCTCCGTTGGTTTCCAAATTCATGTGGCTTAGTGTGGAGTTATTATGAGAACTTTAGATCACTGGGCTTTTACCTCCATTTTCATTTTCATTTTCACCTGTTTGTTTGTTAGCAGGATTACTCAAAGAGTTATGAATGGATTTTGATGAAACCCAGTGTATGTTTTTTTTTCTCTTCATATACAGAGAGAGAGAGAGAGAGAGAGAGAGAGAGAGAGAGAGACTTCCTGTCTTTCTTTATCTTTTTCTCTTTCCCTGTGTTTCTCTGTTTGTCTCCCCCACGGGTTTGATTGTGATGAAATTAATTGAATTTGCAGAGAACCACAAAATTAACTTGAGCAGAAAGGAGAGGCAACTGCATCAGGTAGAGAATCACATCCCGCTTCCAACTGCAGTAGCACACAAACAGCCCATCCTCACTGCATGTTTTTAAAGAGCAACTTATTTCTTTGTCTTTGGTGCCATATGCTGGCCCTGGTTCTTTCTAGATGGAGTTTTCATGTTACTTCTGGATACTCTGCACCATTAAAAAAACATATGTATTATGTCAGTACTTCTGCTATTGTCCCCATGGCAGTGTTCAATTAAAATATTTAATATTAGAACAAGGCAAACTTTTTCTTGTTTGGCCTTGGAGGAGGTATGCAATGAGTACCCTTCTAGTTTCATTTCTTATTCATCAGTGTTGCCAATCCCACCAATCTCCGGTATGTTCATGATCATATAAGTTTCAGGAGAGGTGTGCAGCTTTACAGCTTTTTAAAATAAAACACACAGAACACACACCAGGTGGAGAAGCTCAGAGACCATTAAGTTAAGAAAAAAACAAAAAAAAAAAACAGGGAAAAAAAATCTCACTACAATACAAAAGACAACACAAAAAAATCAGAGAGTTTGATAGTCAGGTTTTCTCTGGGAAATGCATCCTCAAGTAATGCATCCTCTTTTCTTAGGCTCTTTACTATTACATTTTAAAAGTGTCCTTCAATTGATGGACCACCATTGTGGCTCTAAGCTAAAGGCTTCCACTTCTGTCATTTCTGCTGTCATTTCCTTCTCTCTGCTCTTACATCTTCCCTCACTTCTCTCTCTCTCTCTCTCTCTTTCCCTCACTCCTCTCTCAAAGTAATGAGAGGAAAAACCTTGAGTCAGCTACATACTGAACACTGCCATTCAAAATAGCTCGTCCTTTTCACAGCTGTCAAAATATCACTTCCTTTTTTTCTCCTTTTATGTCTTTTCACCTTGTAGCTCCCCTTTCTTTCCCTCTCTTCAGATGTTGCAGCCTATTTCAGAACATGAAGAGACAGATCAGCATCCCTGCCAGTCTTCCTGAAACAAAAAATGTAAAATGTGTGATGTTTTGACGATGAAGCGGCAAAAACAAGAGACAGAAAATGAGAAAGATGTGGAAATATAATTATTCTGTTGAGTCAGCGCATGATGTAGCTGGAAACATTTGCAGTTGCCCTAGAAGTTGTAGAGGAGTTGGGCTGGGAGACAATAAGCAGTCTGAATACATAACACTCATCAAAAAAAAAAAAAAAAAAAAACAGGACATAAAATAAACATAATAATGTTTACACATTAAAAAGAAGAGAAGGTGATGGGTTCTTAGAACAACACTTTCATGTATTAGTAATGACCCAGAGTGCTTTGCTTTGCAGAAATAAAAGTCATTGTGAACTCATATCAGAGTATGATTGCATTTAATAATGCTGTTTGGACAGATTTCATTTATTATCAAAAGGTCTTTCCATCATAAAATTCCACTCTGGTGCAGGCTGGATGGAAATGTGGTCATGTCATACATTGTGAGTTTATTATGGCTGACTGATTCCTTATAATGGACACTTATATTGTTTATTTTTCTTATGCACTAAACGGTGGTATAAGCAATACATGCTCACAATCATACCCCCCCCCCCCCCCNCACACACACACACACACACACACACACACACACATACACATAGAGCCAGTCCAAACAGGAAATAGATATGACATTTATAGAAGGGCAGCCATCCTCTGGGGGAATTATTTTGTCAGAAGTAAATCTGTGTTGAAAATTGCAATGAGACAGAAAAGAGCATTTAATGATGTGATATTTCTTTTGGCAGACGAAGCAACACAGGGGAGCTGAAATAAGGGATACTAGGCTTAAGAGGGAGAAAGTAAGAGATTGACAGAAACTGTACTCGATGTGAAAGAACTAATGAGAGGAAGCAGACAGTTGTCATATAAATAAGCGAAGCTGGACCTATTAAAAATTGTTATAAAGGAATAAGACAAGGGAATGAATGAGTAAATCCTTTTGAGTCATTACACAAAAGGTTTCATCACTTGAAAAGTCAGAAGTCAGTGGCTAGACTAGTGAAGAGACTTGTCAACCAGCCAGTGTAAACAAGGACTGAGGACATTTTTTTTTTTTTTTTTTTTTTGTTGTTAGGAAAGATGCATTGTAATGACAATAACAATATATTATAAATTGGGTATGCTTTTCAACATACAGGAAGCTCTGATATATAATAAGTATATAAAATGAAAGAAAGCAATCAAGACTATAAAGTAATGTTTACTTTATAGTAAGCATTACTTTATAAAGTAATGTAATGTAATGTAATCTATAAAGTAATGTTTGAAAAGTTTCAAAATATTTTTTAAAGATTGGTGCAGTTTAGCCTTACCGCATCAGATGGCTGTGCCAGGCCAACTTGATCCACATGTATGGGAAATCACAGGCCTGGTGGAGATAGAGCTATGAATAATAGATAGGACATTAAGTCCCTCGATTAGCCAGGCATTACTAAACGCCTGCTGCCACAGAGTGTCTGTGTCCATGTTTTCTGTTTTAATAATCTGGCTCATCCTAAAAGCAAGAAAGCAAGGTAGAGAGGACAGATGAAGGAAAGGACGTGGCAAAGATTAGAAGTGAAGGTAGAAAACAGAAAAGGGATAAAGGAGGCAAGAGAAGAAAGAAGAATGGAGTTTAAGCTGCTGAGTGATTTGTGCATCAGCTTGACACATACAGGTATCCTTAAAAAAAAAAAAGCAAAAGTCTCCTCTTTCACTCTTGTGTAGCTGTGATGTTCTCACAGCCTTTCCTGGGTGAGAAAAACAAAAGCGTTAGTCTCACTCTCAAGTTTTCTTTCCACTTCCAGTATATCAGTATTTTCTAGCTGACAAACTTTTATTCTTCCATTTCCTCACCGATGAGCAGGATATCGTTCAATAGAGCCCACATTATATGCTGTTAATGGTCTGCCTATTTCTTTGCTGCAGTTGTGTGTGTGTGTGTGTGTGTGTGGATATCAATAACTTAAACTGGGAGGAGTGAAAACCACAAAGAGAGTAATACCACACATCACTTGTCCCAGTGCTGAATCTGCTTTTCACTTAATTCCTCCTCTCCTCTCCTCTCCTCTCCTCTCACCACCATCATGATCTAGTGCCAAAATACAATTTCACAATAGTCATTTGTCGGAAACAATATGATTATGTGCAGGTCTCTCCTTTACTGCTGCCTTTAATTGAATAGTAATTGGTTATTTAATTTGTGATATTGGTAGGGGGATAGGGTTGGCTAGTAACAAACATAATGGTAATTGAATACATACATTTGCATTGATGATCTAGTGGAAGCAGAATGAAGCATTAAAAGTATACCATTAGGAAGAGAGAGGGGGAGACGAAAGTAGAGACGATGAGAAAGAGAATGTCTAGACTTTGTTTTTAGGTCTAGTCCCTTGACCGGGCCATATTCAGTTCACATTCGGGCCACAGTTTGATTGATTTCTGGACTGCAAAAGTGGATGGATGGAGTGCAAACCCAGTTATTACACCTACATACAGGATTTCAAACTAAAATTTCAGGATGTGCCATTTCTGAGGATTGTGTGTTTAAGATAGAGCGATAAATAGACAGATGGAGAAAGAGAGATGGATAGACATAGATAAAATGTCTTCTTTCCCCTGACAGTTTGCTCTTTCTCTCTTATCTTACATTGCCCTTTTTACGTGATCTTTCTACAGCTCTTCTGCCCTATCAGCTCATTAACGCTGCTCTATACTATGCCACTAATGCTTGGCTCTGACTTTTTGGCCACATAGAACAAATATCACAGCGAAGGAAAACTCAAAGTGAGTCTATGGGAATGTATGTGTTTGTGCTGCTGCATGTCTCTAGTCCTAAACGACTTTGAAATGAGTCAAAAATAAAAATCCCCTGTCCTATCACATTTACCGGTAATAAAAAATGAATACTGGCATTGTAGATAAAGAAAAAAAAAAATCCTCTAAACATAATGGAGATAATTCATAAAAAGAATAAAATTAAATAGGCACCATGATAATTGAAGCTCATTAATAAAGTTTCCCTTACGTTAATTAGTGCATCACTGTTCTATCACCAGTGTTTTGTTGTAAGGGATGTAAAATCCTGGCAAAATCCAATGAAAACTGGATTGAGCTGTTTCATATGTAAGAGCCATGCTTTTTACTGCTTCCTCTGCTTACACAGTGAAGTGGACATGTTAAATAGGCAAAGAAAACCTAAAAATCTCTGCTTTCAAGTTCTGCATTTTTAGTGGTTGATACTATGAAAAGAGACATACAGTATATTTAATCAGCAATTTCTGGAAACCTCTGATCAAGTCATTTGTCATGAACATCAGCCAATTCCCATGAGTGCCTGATTAATCAGAGCATCTCAAGAGCAAACTGGAAAATTAAAGGGAATAAAAGTCTGCAGGCTTTCCATCCTCTTGGTATTTACCTGTTTAATCTAATGCAAAACCCAAACACACACACACGCACACAGACACACACACGCGCGCGCACACACACACACACACACAATTGTTGCCCTTGCTGAGGAAGAAAGCATGGCCATTAATAGAGAGAGGGACAGAGAAAGATCAGAATTCTATTCGTTCTGGAAATTGCACAACAGAAAATCAATCCAAGCCCAAACACAAGCTAATGTACATTTCCCCATGAAACACAGTCTGTTTGTGTGTCTGTGTACGTGCATGTGTGTAGGTCACTGCAGGTTAATACAAAGATAATAACATAAAGAAAATGAGGGCAAAGCTGTAAGCAGTAGAGGAAAGTCAGAGAGGAGCAAACACACTGCAGACCAACCTCCCCCACTCACACTTATCCACCCACCCACCACAGAGATCTATAGAGTGATCAATTAATTAATCTGTAGTGACTGACAGTCTTGATTGGAGTCCTGATGTAATCAATAAGAGTCTGAGAAGGCAGGATGAGACATACATACTAATGTGCATATGCACACACACTGAAGGACAAATACAGGTGACCAAGCCCTGTGACCTCTGCACGTTTGAGTTAATCTAAAATTTAGTGCCACATTCCTGTAAAACACAAAAGTCAAGATATTATTAAATGGAATTAAAAATATATATTCTATCCTATTTAACCTATTGCTGTGTGTGTGTGTGTGTGTGTGTGTGTGTGTGTGTATATATATATATCTATATATATATATACAAAAGTGAATAATTTACAAAATGTCAAGACTCCATCAGATTTGTTGAAGCTTCCCCCCTCTCCCTTTAAGCTTTTGTTTAAAGAAAAAGGATGTCCCTGCACACCTTTCTCATCAGTTTTTGGAAACTGTGTGGTTTCTATTGCATTGTCGGTCTGATGTTGTGTACAAGTCCTGAGTGGTGTCGTATTCTAGTGAATAATTTCCCCCCTGCCCTTTATAAAGTTACTCTGTTTTTCAGAGGGCCTCTCCTTACTGAAAGCAACTAAATGTTGACCAGAGATTAAAGAAAGAACTGGAACACTTTTGTTACTGTGGTCTACACTGTACTAGCACTTGCTTCTTTTACTTATTTATTTATTTATTTTTTGTCCCCCTGTAATTCTGCTCCCCAGCAAAAACCAGGATTGCTAGTATTTGTATCAAACCACTTTGTTGTCATCCTCTTGCGGTCTGCAAAACCTCTCTCTCCTCTTCCTCTGCCTGCAGAGAGTCTGATAGATTAGTGATGATTCAGCTGAAGGCCACAGAGGAGGAAGCAGCTTCGGATAGGCTGCTGCGAAAGAGCTGACTTGCTCACACCAGCATGCTGGAGATAAACCCATAAAACCACAAACTGTTTGGTCTCTCGCTTGTGGGAACATTAAATGCAACTCTCTCTCTCTCTCTCTCTCTCTCTCTCTCTCTCTCNCACACACACACACACACACACACACACGCACACCCACACACAGTGCAAAACTACACAATGGTTAATACACAGTATATCGATCTGAGGTCACAGCCATTTACTTGAGGCACCCACATAAAATGTCCTGGAGGGATGGGCGCTACGATAAAAGGTGAAAAAAGAAGTGTCAGACCTTTGTTTGACTTAATGTACACACTGTGCATATATGCACAATGTACAGAAGTGGCTGAAGGTATTGGTATCCTTTCGCTATTATTCAAAAAAAAGAAAAAAAAAAAAGTTTTCTCTGAACTAAGTTGAACCTGATAAAAATGTATTTTTTAAAATTTCACATTGATAGAAGAGAAACTTGATTTGATTTATAACTTGGCATATTTCAAATAACAAAACAAATGAAAATGGCATGGAGTAATATTTCATAGCACAACCTTTGCAGTCAAACACTGTAGCTCTGAATGAGATTTGAGATTTCAATATTTAAGTTGGCTCCACTCTTCTTGAGGAAACGGTTTCACTTCTCTCGGTTTGATGGGTGCATCCTCTTAGCTGCCAGTTTCAGTTTTACCACAGATGGTTCAGTGGGATTCAGATCAGGATTCTTAACAGGCCACTTCATCCATTCTTGGTGCTTTTTGAGGTAAGTTTGGGTCACTCTCCTGCTGGAGGATCCATGACAAGAGCAAAGCAACTCCAAAACATCACTGAGCCACGTTTCACAGTCGGGATGGTGTTCTCTGAAAGCTTTGTTTTATTTTCTCTGAACATAGGATAGGCATGATTTAACAAAAAGCTCTACTTCTGTTTCATCTGTCTGAGGACTGCCACTTATAAACTCATATTTTGGCAAACTCCAGTCATGCTTCTTTGGGTTTCTCTACTACAAATGGGGTCTTCCTAGGTCTTCCACCATGGAGTCAATTTTCATTCAGACAGTGAGTGATGGAGCAACCTGGAACTGGTCTATCTTGAGGCTGAAGGTCATCTTGGAAAAGGGGCCTCATGGGAATAAGCCTAGCCAAGTGGTTACCTTTGCTGTGATTGGCTGAGGAAGGCCTTTCAGCTTTTAATGGCCGCTTGCACCACAAATTGGCTCAGTAAATGTAATCTGCTCAATCACTGCAATTTTTATTTTATTAAAAAAAAAAAAAAAAAANAAAAAAAAAAAAAAAATGGTGTATGAAATTATATTAGTTTTCTCCAGTTTGGACTCCCACTGATCCAGAGGTCAGCTCTCTTTACTATTGATCATCCACACAAAATCATATGTCAAATTCAAAAACATCGAACTCCATTTCCAAGTTTTACACAGATTTATTTTGCATTCAAGAGTGAATCCTCTGATCCTGGCAATTTCAATGAAATGAATTTGCCTTGAAATTTTGACATCATAAATAGATGTTAGAGGTGAAATGAGGATCAGCTTTGCTGTTACTATGTTTTGCCTCCATTCCATCAAAGGCCACAGAGGTCATTCTGATTTATTGCCTTACAGGTGAGATAACATAACCTCAGCAATGCTGGAGTCAAACAAAAGGCCTCCTTTCCTTTTTTCACATCACAGACTTTTAGCTATGTTGTATTTTTGAAAATTGTAAAGAGATACACAGAGTGACAGAAGTCAATTGAGAAAACCCTACATCTGTTTTCTAAATCCAACTTTCTAAATGTTAACTCAAAAAGCTCATTTAGCATTGTTTCTTCCATTTAAATTCTCCTCTCATTACATTTTATTTACTTGTTTATTGCAGGCACTGTGAATATGCAATATGCACTTTTTGATGCTGAATCTTGAAGTCATCCACTCTTACAACTGTACTGATTTTTCAGTAGATCTTTATAGTCATCGCAAATCAGTGCATGAAGCTTTTCACAGAATTTCTCCAGATTCCGATGTTGAACAACATGAGAAAGAATCCCATACATTTATATCAGTCAGAGTGAGCTTGATAAACTTGCTTTAAATGCAGATTTATTTTTGAAGTGCTTTAAGTAACAAGTCACTGTGAATTTTGGGAGGTTTAGAGAACTGTTTTAAATAATGAGTCACATTAACAGTATCTATTTAGACAGTCACCTAAAAAACAGAAACTTCCTGAATTATTTGATTATTCATCAACTCCTTTAACATCAATACATCAGTACAAGTGCACACAATTATGCTGCATAGAATTTTAGGACAGAGATATGTCAAGAAACATGACAAAATGTACATGAAATCATGAATAAAATGGACAAGGACCAAAGTGAAGTTGGAACAGCAGCAGATCGGTTTGTTCTTTTTCCTGCTTCAGGTAAATGACTTTTTCTCGTCCCTCTGGAATACTTCAGGAGAGCTTTTTTTTTTTTTTTTTNTTTTTTTTTTTTTTTTGCTGTCATAACAGCAGCCACTGCATCTGGATGACAGCCATTCTGTCACTGTGACAACCGTCACAGGCAACAATGTAATGAGACGTGAAAGGAGAACGACAGTCTGTGGCAAAAGTGTTTTTAACACAAACAATATCAATCACAGTCAGCTTCTCACTTCTTTCTCTCCTTTGTGTGGGACTTTGTGTGTCTGTTACAGAGATGATGTGCAGGAGCTTTTCTCCAGGGATGAATCCCATTCTGACTCTTCAGTAGCACAACTGAAGAGAGGAGGGAAGTTCCCAGTAGAACAGATCAGAGTGTGACAGAGTTAACTATGCTTCACTAGTCTGGTGAAGTGTGTGTCAGTCTGTGATGCTTTGAAATAATTAGCTTTGCTGTAGTGGCAAGACTGCTGGAATTTGTAAGTTGAAACCATCGTAAGGCCATGCAGAGAATTCAAAATATAAGGCCTTGGAGTAACAATCAAAAATGTTATTTCAGAGGGATTATGGTGCCTTTTCATCCCCACAGTAGTTTAAGAAGGTTAATTCATGGTTCCTTGTTAACTGTCCATATAAATATAAAACAGTGATGAAATAAAGCTTGAGACTGAGGCTTGGAGAAAATAAAACTAGTGCAGTTACAAATCTCAGCCACCACATTCCAAGCTAGAGAATAATACTGGCAAATATACTCCTAGCAAGGCAACACACACTCACACACACACTGTGAAATGTTCTCTTTTTCACAGTTAAAGCATCAGTTTAACTAAATCACAAAATAAATAAATAAATAAATAAATAAATAAATAAATAAATAAATAAATAAAATAATCCCATAATAATATCANAAATAAATAAATAAATAAATAAATAAATAAATAAATAAATAAATAAAATAATCCCATAATAATATCAAACCATACAGTGAGTTTTGGTTTTATTTGCTCAGGGATATTCACTTCTGTGTATTCTGTGTATCAGTGGTTTGCACCTCACAGCACAAAAGGTCCTGGGTTTCAATTCTGTGTGGAGTTTGCATGTTGTGCTCAAATGGGTTGCTTCTGCATTCCCTAGTTTTCTTCTACTGTCTGAAGACATGCAGGTTAGGAGACTTAGAGATTCTGTATTGCCTGCAGATGTGAATATGGTTTCTGTCTATTTAAGTTAGCACTGTGATAGACTTGTGACCGGTGCAGCATGTTCCCGGCCCCTCCCTCAGTGAAAAGTGGGATAGACTCCAGTCCCCTGCAACCCTTGTGGAAATGGAGATAGTGGCTGTTGTTTTTTGTTGTTATGTTAGATAAAATGGCAGAATGAGAGTTGAATTTATGTACTTACATATTAAATGCTTGATGCTTAGCTGACTGAGCCATTACAATGCTTTAAAGGGGTCTTTGTACATCTTTTTTTCCTCCCTGCTCCTTTAAGAATGTTCACACCACTGAAGTCAATAGTGAAAGTGAGTGCTAGCATAGTGTATGGATTTGTTTACTTAGACTAATCTTTACCCACAGTGGGGAAAAAGACACCCACACACAGACATACCCAATCCAACCAATCAGCACATGATGTAAGCAGTTCTAGGTTGGCCCGAGCAGTCAATCATTTAAGCTACAGGCTGGTAGTTGAGTGGCAGGCATGGCCCCGGTGACCCTGTGTTTGTCCTGTGGTGATGGATTTGCTGTGTCAGAGGATCTGAAAATGTAAGAGTGAAGCTTGGCAGCCCTGAATCCTGGGGGACAGAATTATCATTTCTGACGAAATCATACTACAATCAGTGCCACACACACACGCGCACGCACAAACACACACACACACTCACACACACACACACACACACACACACACACACACACATACAAAACAGCAGCATTAAAAACAACACCATCATACATGATGGTACTGTAAATGTCATTGTGCCTTGCTATTTGAGCATGTTAACTAGAAAGATGTCTACCACTGTCTTAAGAGAAAAAGACATGCTGCATCTAATGGGACAAGCACAAGGCCAAGAGTTAAAATACACGTTGTGTAGCTTGAGAAAGATGCCTTATAGATCCTCAGCTGGCTGCTTCCTGAAAGGACCATACCGGTGATTTTGCATGTTTGAGCCCAAGAAATAGTATCTGCATACACATTACATTACTGCCAACACAACACTGAAGTGGCAAATATTAGAATTATTTTGCCTACCATCCAGACTGCCATTGGTTTCAGTTCATTACAGTATACTGTAAAAATCCATTTTTTGAGACTTGAAACATGCTTGAGATAAGTAATCCATCACTGTGAACATAATGTCAATTACTTTTTTTTTTTTTTTTTTTTGTCAAAGTTAATTAATTTAACTGGTCCACAGAAGAAAATGCATGTCGCTATCAGGAAATATAGTCCCAGGAGAAAAGACTGATTTCACAAAAAATATTAAGATGAGTGTGGCTTCACAGTCATGCATAAGTGATAGCAGGTGAAACATTGAATTTATTTTGGGTATATCACCTGAACATTTGATATTGAAAAATTAGGGGATTTAGCAAAATAACACAGACACTGATATACAGTTTTATATTTTGGAAAATGGTTAGTAGTAATGTAACATGTAGTATTTAGTGGGCTTACACATGCAAAACTACTGGTATGGTCCTTTAAATAGCAGACATACCAGCCAGGTATCAGTGTCGTCTGTACCAGTGAAAAGATGACTCCAGGGTGCTGGTAAATACCACCATGTCTAACTATTTGAGCAATGTCTCCAAATGACCAAAGTGATGTGGCTTAAGAGTTAGTAACTACATTTCCATTTTTCATAATATGTACTTTAGTTGTCATTTTTTTCTCATGTTTCCAATTTCCAGGAAATCATTGCAGCTATCAAATATTATCTATGTGAACACATCTGCATGTGGAACATTTACTTTTAAATGTGGGTAAATATTGTTATATTAAAAAAAATAAAGCTGGACAAAGATCATTTAGTTCAATGCAAGTGGGAAATGTGTCCCTCTTTGTGTGTGTGTGTGTGTGTGTGCATGAACACCTATGCCATTGCATCTACATATAAATATGTGTGTGCTACATTTATGGTCAATAATTGGCTAAATGAGCCTCTAGTGGCAGTCAAGAAGTCACCTTTAAAAGGAAATCCATTTCTACAGCATCTGGCTGTGATGGCCTGCTGGGAAAGTGATGGGAGAGTCTAGAAAAATCAAAGATCCCCTTCAGTTTAAGTTTCAAGGTGCCCAAAGTATTGATCAGCCGTAACCCAGCTCACCTCAGTGGTCAGGTCACAGTCTGTGGGAAAGATGAAGGGAGAACTGTAAACAAAGGACTGAACTCATCCAGTACCCACACAGACACCCACGACCAAATTTATCACGGGAAAAAGAAACTCATTGTTATAAAACCATTTATAGTAATGATTATAATGACTAACCCTTAGAAACTCTTATCTGCCATTTGTCTGAACATTTAAAGCTTTGTTTGTGGCAACACAAAGACTGCAAGCAGCACTCTGTGTTATTTTCCTGACCTTGAAATATGTTTTGCCTGTCTGTTTGCCATGATGGGATAGAAGGAGAGGTACAAGGAGATTGGAGTTTAATGCAAATGAGGGTAGTGCAAGGAGAGTTGGTGTTTTGATGAAAATTGGTTGTTAGACTTTGAACAGATAATAAACGTCAGAGGGACCAGGTGTGTTTTCAGTGCAACATCACTCATTTGATAAATTGGTGATTTCATCAACAAAACTTGCATTAATGCATAGCATTTACAGAATAATGTAAAAAACATGCTTTGAACAAGATTATAGCACAGATCAAAAAAGGGCTTTTATTAATGTTCCAGTATCATCCACACCTGCTGTTACTGTTATGAAAGTCTTGCACTTGATTGAAGGCTTGGCTGTTGATTAAATCCCTACAGCCATCTGAAGGCAGCTATGTTTTCCATCTACACAACCATTTCACACTATGATCATTTGTGCCCGTGTACCTTGACTAAATCATATACAACCAACACCAGGCTGCCGAAAACAATCAACTTTTGGCTTTCTATGTTCATCAGACTGATGAGTCATAACTCTGGAATTCATAATTTTTGGACACATAAGGGTCACAAAGTTCACAGCAAAATTTTTTGACTCAGTTTAAAGTTCACTCTCCCTTTGATTATGTTGGGTTATGCTCTCTCTCTCTCTCTCTCTCTCTCTCTCTCTCTCTCTTGCTCTCCCCCTCTGTCTATTTCTTTCTTTCATCATCATAACAGTTTTGTGATAATCCTGATGAAAGTCAAACAATAAACTTGTGAATAGTGATTATTGTGATTGTTGAATAGACTGGAATAGGCCAGGGAATAGTCCATTATTGTAATGAGATCCTGGCTTAATTAAATCTAACCTTATTAATTAAATAACTTAAATTAACCAAGGTACGAACAGTATTAATATGTTTTTTTTGTTTGTTTTTTTTAAAAATTTTGTTAATAAATACAACTCACATATATGTTACATTACTGCCAAACATTTTCCAAAACATACTACTGGAGTGATACATTGTATATTTTTTTTCTTACCTTCCAGGCAGCAATTGGTTTCATTTGATTTTAGTACACAGTTAAAATCAACTTGTAAAGATGTGAAATATATTTGAGATAGGCAATCCATCATTGCAAACCAAATGTTGTTGTTATTTATTTATTTTAAGTCACGTAATGAAGGCGTGTCCGTAGGCAGAGAGAAAAGAGGAAAGGCAAGAGTCTAGGGATGAGAGTAGGGACTT